>PVIH01000112.1:0-87562 GCA_004025045.1 Sigmodon hispidus | reverse complement strand
AAAGGGAAGTGAAAGATCATAATGCCGAGGCTGCCTGCTCCATGTGGTGGAATTGTGCCCATACCATCTTGGATCCTATCAGATGTCTGGGGCACAGACCTTTTTTCATTCTATCAGGCAAAGACAAGTTGCTAAACAGTTCCCAGGTGTTTTGTATCACACTGGTCTGGTTTGACTGTGGTTTCTTCCCACTAAAACTCATGTTTCAAAGTAATGGTTTCTTCATTCAACCTTTATGCTAGACCTACGAGGAAGATATTATTACACCCATTTTACTGTGTGTCTCACTCTATTTTGTGCTGCTCTAATGGAATTTCTAGTGTTAGATAATATGTAAAGCGGAAAAAAAAATATTTGGCTGATGATTCTGGTATCTGGAGCATCTCACACACAGTGCTCAGGGTGAGAACTTTACAAGGTGATTAAATCATGGGGATTTCACCCTCCTGAATGACTTCATGCTGCCTCCCTAGATTGGACCCCATCTGGTGGGAGATATAGGCCAGAAGATCAGGAGCTTGAAGATATTCTCAGCTGCATAGGAAGTTCAAAGCCAGTCTGGGCTACATGAAATTCTACCTGAAGATAGCAGCACTAGAATAAAGCAAAAGCAAACAGACAAGTGTGGGTTGTTATTAAAAAAAAAAAAAAAAAAAAGAATGTACCAGTTTCATTTCACTTCTTATAGAAATACTCAGTCAGCATGTGGCCAATTTGCTTTCTACTATTTCTTTTATCTCGTCACCATTTTGTGATACATTGTTGGAGGCCTTACCAGAGAGCACCATGCTATTTGGAAACACCAGGATTATCAGCCAAGCAAGATGCTTTCCTTTATAAAGCATTATCACAAAACAGACTAAGGCACAAAAAATGGGTGTAATGATATCTTTCTTGCAGGGCTGACATCAAGGTTAAATGCAGAAACCTGACAGCCTTGTTTCTTTCAGGTTGCAAATTCTACTGCCTGTTAAAACAGAGCCTTGCAAATGGAGTGTATGGATTCTGTCCAACCTAACCAGCAGCTTTTTGGAGGTTCTCTTTGTGAACACTGGTCAGGGAGAAGCTGAGGAGAGGAGAATTCTCTTTTCTCTTGCCCTCAGAGAGTCACCTGTATACAAGACCAATAACCTGTGGACAGAGTACAGGTAGCATGGGAGGCAGAGCTGTAGTCATGGGCTTCTAGTCAGATAATGGACGGAGGTGAAAATGTATGCTGCTAAATGGTCCAATGACTAAGAGTACAGAAGGGCTGTGAGGGTTCTCTGTTGACTATTGTTGTAAGCATAGCATATCATTAAGTATCAAATGTTATAACTAAACTATAGTAGAAATAGCTGATATTAACCATTGTGTCAATGGTTGCTCAGTTTCCTCAAGTGGCTGTGCTGAATGTAATTTTTCTATTTTATTTGTGTTATTTGGTTCATGCCTCATAAGCCCCACAGGTCAGTACTATTGACCCCATTGCATGGATGAACCCTGGAATGATCAAGTTAAAAAGTAGCATTTCCAACTAGGGGCTAGAATTATGAGAACTCCCCAGGGCAGACTTTATTTATGACAGAGCTACTGGGGCTGTGTCTTCCTCCCCCTTGAGAGAATTAGTGCCGTTGATTCTTTCCTACCTGAAATGGGGGTAGGACAGGGATTGTGGGCCCTTGTATAATCAGAGTTTTGCACAGCATACCCAAGCTGTGGAGGGATGATAACTCTACACAGCTGTGAGGTGAAGAAGCCTGAATAATGAAGCTTCTCCTGTGAGGATGCAGTGAGAAGCCACGCTCTGCTAACCCCTCCAACAAGAGCTTGCTGATAACTACATATTACAGCTGGAATCGCAGACACTAATTACTAGACAGCAATTTAGCCCAAAAGGTGAGATGGGACCGGCTGGCATTGGTGTGCTTTGGTCTTTTCACCCACGATTAATGTCTCTAGACACAGGTGGGTGGGACCCTGGGACCGGGGGAGGGGATGAATTTTGGAATTCTAGGTGCTCTATGCCCCTGAGTGTAGAAAAATCATAAACAACTCTACCCAGTATCCAAGCTGATATATTCAAATGCTTTTACAAAATGACTAAAGCAGTATATTAGGGGAAAAATAAATCAATTTCTCTGCTGTCTCATTAGAACAAAGATGTCTTGACGAGCTACAGCCTCGGTGCCTGGGTTGACCTCAGCAGAGCCCCAAGTGAAGACAGTAGCCCCGCCCCCCCATACCTGGCAAGCTTTTCCATTTTCATCTTAGCTTGCTTTCATTTCTTGATTTGGCTCCCATTGCCTGAACTTCTCAGTTTGGTTTCACAGCTACTGCTATTTTGGATCTGTGAAGTCATTTCTATTCTTAAGTGAGGAAGTGTGGTCAGACAGTGTGAGCCCACAATCAGGTGCTCCAGCATCTCCCTGCCACAGACAGCAAAGACCCACCCAGTCTGTCTGCTCTGCTTTCCAGGAGGCTGCAGGACTGGGTGAGGCTAGTGCTCCACGTCAGATATTCAGAACAGGAAAAAAAGTTGTCTTCATTATGCTTCTGATGTACCATAGTGCTTTGTGAATCTCTAGTCCCATAGCATTACCTACAGATTGGTCTTACCTGGAAAAGACCAGGAAATTTCCTCCTGTGCCCTGAAGACTGTGCTCAACTTCTGTCACCATCATTTCATCCATTTGTTTCCAGGTCTGCGGATGCACCAAGGCACCTGGCTAGCCTGCTCATCTCCCCTTCTCTTTCCTGTTCCACCTATAATTAGGAAAATGCTTCTCTGTCTTAAAATGCACGGTCATAGAAGATGAATGAAGACTGAGAGCTAAATTCACTATTACTATTCTACTCAAACTTATTTGTTTTCTGTGGAAACTAAATAATGGATCTAAACTCTTTACTATTATTTTAAGGAGTTGCTGGTGCATCACAGAAGTCTTTGAAAACATTTCCCTTAGATTCATGATTCTACTTCAAATGCATTCATTTTCTCCCTCCCTTATTTGTTTTATTTTATTTTTTTTCAAAGTCTTTGCAAAGGCGAAGATCCTTGACTGACTGAGCTGTAGCAACAGCTGCTCTGGAGCTGGAATATTATTGATGATGCTAGAGAATAAGCCCACACTCCCCTGTCCCTTTCCTGACCATGGGTGATTTGACCCTCTGCTAACGCATAGTACTTCTCTTAATTTTCTCCCAGGAGTACTGAAAAGAAGCTCAGCCAAGGCTGCAGAGGGATCAGATGGCAGAATTAAATCAGTCAGCCTCTGCTGTGATTCTACTAGTAGACCATGAAACTGAGAATTGATATTCCAAAGGAAAGGAAAAAAAATTAAATTCATTAAAGGTCCATTACATAATTGCTTAATCATATAATTTTGCTTTTGGAAGGGAACATTTTATTGATCATTTATTTCAACATCATCTTATTACTGGTGAAAAAAAAAAACTCAGAAAGGAGTTCAACTGCCTCCCTAGCTCAAGGTCATTTGGAGGATGGAGATAGGATGAAATATGGATTCACATATTCCTATGGAAGGCTCTTGCCTGTCTGTCTCACTATTCATGACTTCCACATAAACCAGGGAGATTTAATCAGCATATCTGGATATTTTGCTTATGCATATATTAGGAAAATGTTATGCAAAGACTAATCAAGTGAAACAGGTTGCAGTGGATTGTGATGACTCACATATTGAGATGACATGGTCCTGTTTCCTGGAGCTCACAGGGAGAGGACACCAGGATGTATCCATGCCTCTCCTTCCCTCTCTCAAGCTGGATTCCTGACCAGAAGACCCTGCTTCAAAGCATCAGTGGACCTTTCTGAAAAATGTGATGCCTAGCACTGAATAAAATTTTCTGTGGAGAATATTACTGTTAATTGAGGCATTGTAGCTATGATTATTGATAGAGAAGGTTGAAGGGAGGATGTAAGCTCTGAATAAAGTCAGGGTGTGTTTCTGGATAGATGCAGGGTCTGTTTCTGGATGGAGTCAGGGTGTGTTTCTGGATGGAGTCAGGGTATGTTTCTGGATGGAGGCAGGGTGTGCTTCTCATGCTGTTATGGAGGAAATCTCCTTTGTGGAACTTCTCCTACTTTTTAAATCTAACCTGGAAAGTACCCTAGAATCTAAGGTATTTTCTGATACAATCTGATGATTGCTATGGTTTGTCCCTTAAGTGTAGGTTTGAAAACTTAATAACAGTACAGTGTTGGTTAAATAAAAAGTGATTAGGGTTGACATCATTACAGATAAAATAGACTAATTTTTGCAAGAGTGGGTGTGTTTTATCCTTAGCCTAACTGTCTATCTTTCATACTCTGCCCTTCCATTTTTGAGGTAATGTGCTATAAAGGCCCTTACTATATGCAGATGATGTTGAACTTAGCAGCCTATGAAACTGTGAGAGAGACGTACATGTATATATTCTTTATGTATTACCAAGAGCATGCTATTCTGTTGTAGATAGAAAATTGGCACCAGGAGGTAGGGTTATTTCTACAACAACGAGCTGAAACCGTGTAAGCCTCTCTGGGATTGGATAATGAGTAGCAGCTGGAAGAGTTTGACGGTTCAGGTTTGAAAAGGCCTAGATTGCCATAAAATAAGCATTAAAGACAATTCTGAGGAAGTAAAACATGTAAGGAAAGTCTGTAACTTCCTAGAGGTAATGTAAGTAGCTATGAGTAGACTGTTGTTAGAAGTATGAACTGAAAAGGTCATTCTGATGAGGTTATAAATGAGAATATAGACAAAAGCATTTAGAGCTGGAGTAAAGGCCCTCTTTGTGGCAAGTTGGCAAAGAACTTGGCTGGATTGAGCCTTTGCCCATTGGCTTTAAAGAAGGCTGGTTTGAAGAGCTTAGATGTCTGATAGAGAAATTTTCTAGAAAAGTGTACATGGAGTTGTGTGGCTACTTTTAACCACATGCAATAAGATGTGAGAGGAAAGAAATGTCTCAAATAAGGAATCTATAATTAAAGAAGAAACAGAATG
This sequence comes from Sigmodon hispidus, assembly GCA_004025045.1. Taxonomy (NCBI): domain Eukaryota; kingdom Metazoa; phylum Chordata; class Mammalia; order Rodentia; family Cricetidae; genus Sigmodon; species Sigmodon hispidus. The sequence goes on along the minus strand of PVIH01000112.1, from coordinate 82,574 downwards.
AGAAAATTTGGAAAATTTATACCCTAGACATGTGGAAATGAAAAGGTGCTTGGAGGTACAATTCAAGTGTGTGGACAAGGCCTTCTTTTTAAAGTTAATGCAAATGGCTAGACATGATCATCAGCACAATTGGAAATAACCCCAAAGACATCTGGGAGATCTTCCAGGCTATTCTTTCTATCACAAACAAAGAGCTCCCAAAGGGCAGAATGGTTTCAAAGTATGGGCCCAGGGCTATATTCCTGGTTTAATGACCAGAGCTGTGTTGGATCTTTGCTCTCTGAATTCAGCCTAGCAGTCCTGAACTGTCACAATCATGGTCCCATGTGGGCCAAGACACAGCTCTGGAGGGAACAAGTCATAAGATATTTATGCATACCAGCTCTGAAGATGTGCAGAAGTCATGACATAGAGAGCCACAGTAACCTCCACCTAGATCTCAAATTGTGTATCAGACAGCTTAAATAAGTATGCTTCAGTCATCTAGCCACTCCAGTGGGCCCATGAGAACAATGCACAATGACACTTTGGAAGTAACACAGTGCAGAGAGCAGCTCCAGCCTGGGACAGCTGCAAGGACCAAGAGTGTTGAAGTGTATGCCCTGTCAACAAGCCTGAGAATTGGAAGACTAGAATCTTATACTCAACAGCACTCAGGGTTCAGGATGAGCAGTCAAAGGAAATGACTCTTTGGCGTTAAGAATCTTGAAAAGAGAGAAAGAAATATTTAAGGAGTGTTTAAAGTGGGGTTTTTAATTTTGATGAGACTAGGGTCTTTGGAGTTTTCATTTGATGCAGGAACAAGTAAAGACCTTTGCTACTATTGGGATTCTGTGAGTACATTGCATTTGTGAAGAAGGATATGAGTTAGGGCCTTGGGCAGACTATTGCCCACAACTATGGTTTGAACAAGTCCTCCAGAATACATTGGAATCATATTCTCTATGCAACAAGTGGGATGGGTCAACCCTAAAAAGAGCTGATTTGGTCATAATGCAATACATGAGACACAACAAAAGAAGGGGAGACTAGGAGATGAGGAAGAGGACCAGTAAGAGGCATTCAGAGGGCCAAGGGAGGGTACTGGGGGACAAGGATATATTAGAGTAAAGTTTAAAGACACACATACATGAACATGGCATAATTTGTATACCAACTTAAAAACTTTAAAAGAAATGGCTCTTGTTCTAAACTCTTTAATTTTTACTTTATTCACTATTGCCTTTCATATTCTATATTCATATTTCCCTGTATTGTTTCTCTGTACCTATATTAATAGTGACTTTTTGTAGTGTGAATCATGCAATGTTACCTTGACTTAGAAAAGTGGCCTTGAGGCGCCAATGTATGGGTCATGGCCAGACCAATTTACTAGGTGTGTGCTGGCTCTCTTCCTCTTTGCTCCTCAATGCTTTTGAAGAAAGGATAAGACCTGCTTCCACCACCATGGACCAGTCCAGCTTTCCAGGAATCACCCAACTGTTCAACTCCTTGTATCAGTGAGTGTTTTGTATAAATCCATTAATAAATATTGACCCTTTAATCAGTTGCTAGTGATTAATACCAACTACAGCTTTCACCAATGCAATGGTGATGTTGGAGAGAAAGCTGCAATACGAGCAGATGAGCTGCTTAGCAGAAATTATCATAGCCAAGCATTTTTATAAAATGGAAGTTTAATGAATATACAGAGCATACTTTTCTAAAGCCTTATACATGGCTTTTATTCCCTCTTAAACTGGCAAAATATGAACATATTCATTAATAAGACCCAAAGATGTAATCAGAATTAGCAGATGAACAAATAAAGAAAATATGGTATATACACAGTAGAGTTTCATTTAGCCATGAAGAAGGATGAAATTAGATTGTTTACAGAAGGCAGGGGCACCTGGCGATCATCATATTAAATGCCCTAAGTTAGTCTTACACTGAAAAAAATAACTTCGTTTCTTTCATATGGGGAAGCTAGAGGGAGAAGGACATGAGACTAAAAATGAGGACTACTGAGGATTTGGTAAAACAAGAGGCAAGGAGGAGGAAGACAGAAGAGGAATGAGGGATAGATATGATAGAACTACATTATCTGTATATATGCAATATCATAATGGTACCCTTAATACACTTAATATACAATAATATAAATGGAAACACAAAGACTCCTTTCATTTTTCCTTTTGGGTTTTCAAATGACTTGGGGAAAGTCACCCTTTTCTGCTTGCCTATTTTTTCTCTTTGAAAGGGGATGACTGGTTTATGCCAATCCTGTCACTGTGTTTTTAAAATGTGTAACTTGTTTTGATGTAATGGGCTCTCAGCTAGAGAAAAATTTGCCTCACAATGGATGGTGCCTAAAGTCTCACCTACTTTTAATTTTGACGGGACTAGGAACTTCAGAACTTTCATTATATGAAGGAACAAGTAAAGACTTTTGTAATTATAGAAATGTAGTCAGAAAAGACATGAATTAGGGCCTTGAGCAGACTACTGCACACAAGTATGGTTTGAACATGTCCTCTAAAATATATTGGAAACATATTCCCTATGCAACATGAGTCAGCCCTAAAAAGCGGTGACTCAGTCATAAATAACATTAAAGCTTATTGCTCCAGCACTGGATTAGTTATCAGATGCATAGGTTTTCCTTAAGAATAAATTCTGCTCTTTCTTATTATTTTTTAATCTTTATTTATTCATTACTTGTTTTGTGGCACAACGGTTTATACCACATTGTCTCATGCACGCTGGTTAAGCATTCTACCTCTGAGCTGTGCCCTAGTCTCTTTCTTGCCACAGAAGGAAAGCCCTTTCTGCCACTGGATGGCACAGCAAGGTTGCACTTATCAGATTCCAGCACTTTGGCATTGGGATTCTATCTTCCAGTCTGAAATATATATATTTTTTATGTTACTCTGTGTTAGGCTGTCATAGTGACATAAAACAGAATAAGACAATCATGTCTCAGCAGGAATGTGGAACCACCAAACCTACATGAAAAAATCTAGTTCTGCTTTTTGCATCTTGGGACCAACAGGAGATATAATAAGTAAAAACAGCCACAAGATGCTTGGACATCTTCAAAGTCATGGGAATAATGATGTGATTCATGCCAAGAAGTGAAATCTAAAGTGCCCTCCTCTATTCTCTGTTCCTTGTCTGGCTCTCACATCAAAAGCTGCATGTGTGTTGGCCTGCAGGGGTGGTCAACATGAGTCAAAGGCCATTTTCAATTTCTAGCCTACAGGACAGGAGTCTTTCCCTTGGAGAAAGGTAAAATTAGGCCTGATTTCTTCCCAATGTGGTCCACAGGTCACCAGCCCACTGTTTGGAGATCTCTATCTGGTCTTGAGTGGCTAGCAGTAGGCAAACTCTTGAAAAGCAAGTCATACGGCATGGCCAGGCTCTGACCTGCAGGACAGTAAAAGAGAGGGGATAAGGCATAGTTCTGACTGAGTGGCTTGTGGATAGTTGCAGTGAGCATCCTTCACTAGGTGACCCTGGTAGTTGCTCTCAGCCTCTGGATAGGGCCTGGAAGCAGAGTGAGTGCTAGGAGAAAGATGGAAGGAAGCTATAAATCAAGATTCTGTCCAATTGTCATTAGATTTTTTCTGTGGCTGGTCACTCTTCCTGGCAGGTGTGCATGGGTGAGTGAAAGCTAGATAAGAGAAAGAATCTTGGTGTAGCTTCACTCAGGCCAGGGGCTTTTTAAGGTGACTATAATGAGGCTGTAGGCCTCACCTAGAGGAAGTAACAATGAAATAGTTATATTTTTATTTTCAGGATCAGGCACTGAAGTAAGGAACACAAATAGGTAGGTTCTGGAGCACATTTAACTACCAGAGACACACTGATTGGCTTCTGAGAAGTTGATTTTAAGATGGTTATACAGGGTTTATGCACTACTTCACACACTGCCACCCCCCCCCCCCCCATATACACTGTGCCTTGTTTTAGGATTTAACTCTTCTCCTATTGTCTACTGCTGCCACTGGGGCTTGTTGACTCCTTTGTGATGTTTGTGAATTCACACAACTATAAGGGCCGATGCTATTCTTCTCTTCCTTAATGAAGAAGCTGAGACATGGGTTGCACTTATAGAGGCTGCAGGCAAAAATATAATCATATTATATGTAAGTACCAGGGGCAGACCCCAAATCCTTGAATAGTATGCTTCAAAGCATTTAATTTCTCCCATGTATAAGATGCAGTGCCTAGGAATTTATGGCTTAACGTAGTCCCAACATCCCTATGTCTCAATCTTCTAAATATATATAGCACAAACACTCTCCGACCTCCATCACACACACACACACACACACACACACACACACACACACACACATACACACACACACACATACACACACACCATTATCACCTTTGAATCTGGAGATAGGTATAGCAATTTCTACTCATTCTCTTCTAAGAAACAAAGAAAGATCTTCCCTGACTGGTGATGTCGGCATTTTTATATACCCACTTTCTTTGGAGAATAGTCTGACTCCTTTGCCCCGTTTTAATTATTTAATTTTATGTTTTTTTTTTCTGTTCATTTGTTTAGCACCTCTTCAAGAATCATCAAAACCAGTTGATTGTGTGTCGCTAGGGCTGGAGAGGGAGACATTGCACGCTGAGAGTTTTTTTTTTTTTTAATAACTATAAAGTTTTGGTTTTGTTAGACGAGTAAGTTTAAATATTGGCTGTACAATAGCACACCTATCCTCAACAGTGAATTGTGTACTTAAAAGTTGTTAAGGAGCTAAATCTCAAGTGGAGTGTTCTTATGATTTAAAAACAACGAACACACAGGGAGAAGAAGATGAGGACAATACGATGATGGAGTTGATGTGACATTTATTTTCCAGCATCTTTGAAGAAGGCAGCAAGACCCAGATTTTTTTTAAACTGGTGTGTGTGTATGTGTGTGTGTGTGTATGTGTGTAATCTTCACAGCCTTTATCCTTCCCAATTTTCATTCTCATTTTTAAAAATCTTAATACTAAATTAAACTAATCCTGATATTGAATATTCATCTTAAAAGAAACTCAAAGTTATGTGCATGGAAATTCAAAATGTACTACAACTTGGGTTTAACTTTAAGAATATAGTAGGTCTGGGGTACTATTTATGGATTCAAAATCCTCCTCTATCAAAAAACAAAACAAAATAAAACCAACTTTATGAGTATCTTCCCTTTAGAGGCTGCCTCTCTCTGATCTGTGACAATCACTGAAGCCATCTGGCAGCAGGTAACATGTAGTCCTGATGGATGGAAATTGCTGGGTTTACCCTTTACTGAGCAATGATGTTGTTGGGCCTAAATTGCTTTCTGTACAAGTATGAATGGATGACCTTGCCATCTTGACCTTTCAGGCTAACATGGCTCAAAGGTCTAGGCTTCTTGATCAGCCCTACAATAAAATTTCTTCTGTGATGAAAAAGACAGCATGTTTATTTCTCTTCAAGATATATTCCCCACCCCACCCCAATATTGAATGTCAGGGTCATTTTCTGGTCACCAGTGAAGCATGAGAAGGTTTAATAGCCACTGGAAGAGGGTCAGCTGGGTGCTGGGAAGGATTTCACACACAGCCATGACAGGTCTGGAAGAGGGTATGTCCCTTTCTCATTGTCCCTGTGGCTGATTTCATTTTGACAGGTTTCTGCAGTGTGGCATTGAATAGGAATGTTCTTTCACAACAAAGACAAGTCCTCAGGACACTGTTCAACATAGTGACAAGTTCTACCACCCTCCTTTCCTTCTGCACAGCCTCTGATGTTGGGTTGCTTGATTTCAAAGTCTTGCTGCACTGATTTTTGATTCTGAAAGTGAAAGTAGGCATGTGGCCCACTTTGATGGCAGAGATGTCGTTGCTTCTGGGCCTCTAGAGCTTTCATGGTGTGGCCTTCCTACCTGACCTATGTTCCATTGATCTTCCTTCTGGGATCCATCTTCACTAGCAAAGGGGCAAACTATAGTATGACCTGAATGTCAAGAAAAGGAGAATGGGTGTAATACTCTGGTGATAAAAATGATCCTGTGCCAGGCATGATGATACTCATTTCTATCCCTATAACTTGAAAGGCAGAGGCATGAGGATTATTGTGAGTTTGGGTTCAGCCTGAGACACATAATAAATTTTATGCCACCTTGGGCTACAGAGTAAGACTTGTCTCAAAAGACAACAAACTACAATGGTAAAATGAGGGGAGCACTGAATGTTCCTGGAAGGATGCGCAAGTGACTCTGGGAATTAAACTCAGGCAGCACCAGGAAAGAGTGTGGACTAAAGACAGGAAAGAGCTTGAACATTAATGGAATTAAAACTTAAAATTGAAACAAGAATAGTTTCTGATTAAACAGCATGGTGATTGGATGGTAGGTAACAAAATGAGAGGATGCAGTGGTACCCAGATCACATCAAGCTATCAGGCAGCAGAATTAGCCACTAATCATGGGGCCTGCCCCTTCCCTTTCTTCCTATACTCTTTCTCTACCAATGCCTCTCAGTTCCCATCTTTACTATAAATGTTCTCCATTCTCTGCCTTTTTTTCTCTGTTTCTTTTGTATTATCCCATCATTCTCACCAGATAACTGTCAGTTGTTTCTTTGTTTAGGTAGTAGTCTAAATGTAATTTTCTCCTGGCAGCCATTTTTAGCTCCTTTACTTCCTAGATACTTCTCCCCTGAGTCCCCCTTTATTCTATACTTCTGCATCCCAACATTTGCCACACCTTTTTACATGTACCATTGCACTTCCTTATAAAGAAGGGTCAAGGAAACAAGACCATGCCTATCTTGCTCTACAAATCATATACTCATAAAGCACCTGCCCTTAGTGTACAGCAAATGGAATTATATTTGTTTGTATGAGAAACTTGCTTTTCTCAAATGTGGCTTTTAACAAGCAAGGTCAAGGCCAGCAATTAGAAAAGAGTGTTCTATTCTTCAAGTGAGTTAAACTGGCCTTCTCCTTAGTCTATGAGTCACTTGAATCTAGAGACTGTGTTCTACTTTCTCCCTGCACCTACAATAGACTATTCTTCCCCTCAACATCCAGCATCATGCTGGGACTTTAGAAAAGACTCATTTAAAGAAGAAAAGTGTTATTTGCAAGGGTTAGCTTTCAGAAAAAGGAGTGATCACATTTTTAAGACAAAACAATTTGCTTCAAAGCTCAGTATTTGAGATCAGACAAAATTCCTTTTAAATATGGGAACAAGAAACCTGAATAGGGCTTGCCCTCATTCTTTCCCTGTTGAAGAGGAAGCAGGCATATCATTCCATTGGAGATGTCTGCAGCAAACAACCCTTGGGATTTGAGAGGGATTATTTGGCCACTGGAGGGCTCTTACATTTTTCCATGTAATGCAATTGAAACCTATTCAGACTGACTAAATAATTAATGCTACAGTGTTCAAAGCACGCTTCCTAGTGCCTATCACAATTCCTCTAAATGCAGAATTTCAGAAAGACCAGACTTAATTTACTGTGTGTTTTGCTTCTTCAACAAAAACATAAGATTAATAATTTCCCCACATCATGGCTTTACATTTCCTTATAAATAGGGCATCTGTTAACATGGATCATTATGTAGGCAGTGCTAACATGATTAGGTTCAAACATTCACTGAAAAAGGGAATCTTTTAATGGAATGATTCATGATAAAATGGGAATGAGAATCAAAGGAGAAAATATATTAAGAGAAACCTGATAAGCAGTGGAGACCAAAATGGATTTTCAGTTCCAAATACGAAGATGACTGCCCTTCCTTGTGATGTACTATGGTTCTACTCTGTGTTCAAGGTTGTATTTCCATGCAGCAGTATTTACATTGCTGGGCATGCAAATTAAAACTAGTAATAACAACACCTGATCACCTCTTCTACTATGTGTCTAGACTTTGTCTCCATCATCTCTAAACCTAGAACTGCATTAAAGTACGACATGCAGTGTGTGTATCTGGCAAAATTCAATGGAGAGCCAACATCTGCTGAACACTTTATGTGTTTTAGATTGTCTTTAAAAATTGCCTATTCATTATATTTTTAATCCTCCCAATAATACATGGCTGATGATATTTTTAAATATTTGAAAATGAAAGAAGCTGAGGCTAAGCAGGATTGAGTTGTCTGAGGTCACCAGACATGAAATTAAAATACCAATCTGTGGAACACCGACTCTGATATGCAAGTGCTTCCTATCATTAAGCTGCACCATATAGATGATAATCCTGCAATCTGTGAATTCACACCTAGTACTCAAAATAAATGTGCAAGCTAGTGGCCAAAATAAAAGTAATATAATTAGAGAAAGACACTTCTGCTGTCTCGCTTATCTGCCTGGAGAGTTCTGAAGCATTTCATGTAGAAATTACAACTTGATATGCTTCATGAGGATGATGTGAAGCAAAGACATAGTTGATCCCCAAAGACATATCACTTGGGCAATGTGTAATGTAGTCCTCTGTAGGTTTGAGGGTGAAATCTTTTGTTACTATGCAATAACCTAATATGTTTTGACTTTTGTAATATGATTAGACAAAACTTATTTTAATGTATAGTAAATAGAAATTTGACACACACTTATATATGTGTATAGTACATATATGTACATATGCATACTTAGTTTTGTAAAGTCATATATACATACACTCACATAGATTGCACAGCTCAGTGAGTTTTCATAAGCTTAACGCACTTAATTGCATAGAAAGAAAAAAATACAGAACTTGACTTGTACCCTAATAGCCACTATTAGTTTAATGTGGCTCATATAACAAATAGTAAAAGCAATAGAAATTTATTCTTTGAATTCTGGAGGCCAGTGTACAGTCAAGGTCCTGGTGAGGCTATTTTCTACTGGAGGCTCTGAGGGTCGTAGCTCCCTGCTAGCATCCCACGATTCCTACCAGTCCTCAGCATTGCTCTGTTTGGCAAATGCCCCAGTCCTCATGTTCTTCTGTGTGCCATGTTCACTTGTCAACCATCTCTCCTCATTATTCATACGAGTACCAGGCAACTGAACTAGATGATCTTATCATGGGAGCCTTGTTTTCTTGCTATTGGCTACACTGAGGAAATACTTGAGAAACAGAAGGAGACAGGATTCCTTTTGGATCACAGTTTTGGAGGTTTTGTTTTGGGGTTGCTTGGCTCAGGGCAGTACATCATGGCAGAAATGCAGCTAATCTCATGACAGTCAAGACACAGAGAGGGAGGGAGGGAAAGAGGGAAGGAGAGAGAGAGAGAGAGAGAGAGAGAGAGAGAGAGAGAGAGGTGATGGTGTGAGGGGCTGGAATTCCAACAATCCCTTCAAGAGAATGTGCCCAATGACCTAACTTCCTTATACTTGGTGCCTGCTCAAAGTTCCATAATTTCTTATGCTACAGCTATAGGCTGGAGACCACATTTTTAGCACAGAAGCCTCCAGGGAACATGGCCTATCTAAGCCTGAGAGGGATAATGAACGCAACAAAAGAACAACAACAAACTTTTTCTAAATAGGCTCTCATTCATCAGTGTGAGTGGTAAAGATGTGAACTGTTTCTGGCTGAGGATCAACTTGGTAAGGCACAGCCCCGCCCACTTACTAACCTCCTCAAGGTAGCACCGCCCTCCCTGCTTCATTTGATTTCTTTCTACACACAAATGGAATCTTTCCAACATGTTTGTCCACACTTTGGTCTTTGGCTTTTTTTTTTTCTCCTCAGAATTATATTTGTGAGACTCATTGAGATTGTCTTATGTAGGCCAATTTATTATCGTTATTATACAGTATTACTCTGGGTGACTAGCACAGAATTTGTTCGCTAGTCTATTGTGTTCACTTAGACTTTTCAGTTTGGTGCCATTACAAATACCTGCCCCGTGAACAACTTCATGTTTATGGTTTCGCATCAGGCATGTCTCAGAAGAGAAGTCTTTAGCGCATAGATCTGACACTGGGGATCTGACCATTCTCCACTCCGATCAAATGAGGTTTTAAGCAGAAGAGAGCTGTGGTTGAATCCCTGCATTGCAAGGATCTGTGGCTACAGGGATCCAGCAACACTGAACTTTAATTTCAGACCAAAATTCACATGGGAGAGAAAAAGGAATCTGAAAAGCAGTTGCCTGGAGTGAGAGTACCTTACCTGCACCGATAACTGTGGACTCCCTCTAGGGAAAAGAAAGAAACATTAAACAAAAATTGTTAGATTTATTCATTAGAGAAATAGATGAGAGCCACTTTAGAAAAATAATACACTGGGTTGGTGGGGGGGGCGGAGATTAAATATAGGCTCCTAGGAGAGGTATAGAGAATGCAGAGAAGGAAAATGGGAAAAGCGTGTCAGCATAGACCAGACAGATTCAAACTTCACTCCCCTTGTATGTATGTATAAAAATTGAGGAGACATTGATACTATCCAGATTAGCAACTACTCAAAGATCCTCTCTCTAGGGCTGGTGAAATGGGAAGAGAATATACCTATCCTCACCTCTGCCTATTTTGAGCAAAGACTAGTAGAAATTTGACTGAGAAACACCTCAGCTCCACTTTTCAAAATGCTTTGCTCTGAATATTGAGGATCTGTGTGTCACCATTGTGTATCTATCTTCATTGTGAAAAGTCTCAAGGCCACTTGAGAATTCGCTATTATCTCTGTATTCTTAAATACCAGGAAGAAAAAAAAATTAATCTCGATTCTCTCAATCAACATATTTCAAGGAACCACAACACCTCAGTAAAGTGTTAATGTGGTCATAAAGGCATGACAAGGACAATAGAGATGTCAGCAGAAGGAAACATGTGCCCTCACCACACTAGCACAGGGGATAATGGAGAACATCTCCACCAGGATTTGGAATAAAATAGCTCTTAGGAGGTGAAAGAGCTTCATAGCTGAGGGTAAAAAGTGGTCCTGACGGAAGGCTGAGTAGAGGGATAAAGACCATTTTTGGATTATGCTAAAAAATTCCATGTCGGTTGCCTCCTTGGATCTTCTCCATGTTTATCAAAACAGGTCTACTTTCTATTTTCATCTAGTAGATGGGAAAACCAGGGTTCAGATAGGTCAAATCATTCAATGCAAGGACACAGTTCCTTGGAGACAGCAGAAACTGTGACTCCAGAACTGTCCTACCCTTAGAAGACACAGAATGAGGTGAGCACCATGGCAACAGCTTGCCCGCCCTCCCTCTCAGTGAAGTTATGGCCGGCAAACTCTCCATTCTCATCATAATGGCAGGAAGATTATTTCCAAAATTCTCTCCTAGCATATGCCCAAAGAAATAGGAATGGCACTTTAAGACTTTGAAAAATACTAGTGACATTTACCTATGTTTATACATTAGAATAAAAATAGTCCTTGCTGCCCACTTCATTTAACCCCTTCTCTTTAGCTCAACAGCCCTTGAATTCTTTCACTTCTTCACCCCCCACCCCTCACCCCCCACCTGAAGATGCATCAGGTCTCAAGTTCAGCTTAATCCAACTGCTAGATGTATTATTCATTTCTACGCTTTAATGATGTGATAAGGTTTCTGGAAATAGGAAAAGGCTCATTAAACTGTCATTTGAATATAGATCACACCTAAATTCTAAGGAAGACAAAGTCTGCCAGCTGAGGATGTGTTTGCCTTCTCCACACAGCTCTCTGCAAACTAGGAAGGCAGAAAGAAGCATTTCAAAGACAAGATCCCCCAGATTAGCATGTATTCTTGATTTATTCTGTAATTAACTATAACTCACAAACAGAGTGAGGGAGTCAGGGAGACAAGGAGTGAGTACGGGCCAAATGAAGAAGAAATCTGCGATGTCAGACATGGTGACATGTGTGCTTTGTCCCTGTCTCTGCTCAATGGTTTGATCAGGCAGGCTCCATTAGAAGCAGGGGCATTATGTAGGGATTTTAATTTGACTCGCATGGTTTAGAGCATGTCATCCCTGCCTGCAGAAACTGATTTGAAAACACAACAACTTGTCTGCCCATTTTCTTCTCTGTTTACTTTCAGGCTTGAGAAGATGCTAGGAGACATAGGCACGAAAAGGGAGGATTTGATCTGTTGCCAGATGCTAGTGAAAGTGGCATTTCTCCATTTCTCAATTTCCAGGGATCTGGAAACATTGAAAGTTAACCTATGCTAAAAACACGGTTCTATATCAACTTTTGGCTTGTGCACTGACTCACATTTTCCCATGTATTTTCTGCTGCCAACCTATGAGTTTGGTTGCTGCTGTCCTTAGACCATGGTGGCTTCCACCATATCTTTGTTGGGCAAGTCTATTCTGCCCCTCCATAGTTGTGAGGACCGAAGTGGGAGCAAGAAACTCCTCCCTGATGCTAATGGGGGTATTTCACCAACCTCCTAGAACCCAGGAATTCCTTTTCCTAGTATCTCAAGTCAAACCCAGGTTCTGAGTGGGATTCTCACCTGATCTATCCTGAGTGGATTGGGTGTACAGCACTATCTCAGGCATCTTGTCAAAAAACTGTCCATTTGTGTGTCTTGTAGACATAGTTATAGGTAGACTAGACTGTGAGCATGTGATGTGTGTGTGTGTGTCTGTGTGTGTGTGTGTGTGTGTGTGTGTGTGTGTGTGAGAGAGAGAGAGAGAGAGAGAGAGAGAGAGAGAGAGAGAGAGATCAAGACTGTAAGAGTAGAGGAGTGAGCACAGGCTGTGTTCCATGCACATTAGAACATGAAGGAAATTCATGAAGTATAAGAATTCTGAACTCAAGCACCGTCCTCCAAAGACATTATTAAACTGTATCTAGTATGATAGGGGCATTTTTACTTGATAATTTTTTGTGTTTTGCTTTTCAGTGAGTTGACAAACATTCTTGCATAGGCTGTCATTTGTACTCTTGGTTTGGGCCCTGAGCTTGTGGAAGGTGATCTTGATGTAGGCACAGTCATGCTCATAGCTTACTTATCAGGATGCAGACAGCTAAGCCTCATGCCATTAAGTGCTAAAGTCAGAATTTGAAGACAGGAAATATTATTCCAGCTCTACTTTCTCAACCAGTAGCTCAGATTTTTTCTTATCAGAGTTCTATGGCTTAAATATTGGTGCTCTTTGAAGTTCCATGTTGGAACCCAGCACCCAATTATACTTCTAAAATGGGGCTGTCTGAGGAGGTGATTAAATCATGGGAGTCTCACTTTTGTGGAAGGAGACATATATAAAATTGCCTATTGTACAAATTCTATTTTATATTATAATAAACTGGAGCCAGATATTGGGGAAAATATCAGAGAGACAGAAAAAACAAACCAGAGCCATTTCTCACCCAGCAAACTCCTCAGACCTTGTACAAGTCCCTTCATCCTCAGCAGAAAAAGAAAGTGCCAGGTAAAGCTGAACTCTTGTTTTCCTCTGTCTCCACCCAGCTATCTCACTTCCTGTTTCAACCTTCTTAGAGCTAGGGTTAAAGGTGTGTGTCACTACTGCCTGGCTCTGTTAGGCCTTCAACTCACAGAGATCCAGATAGATCTCTGCCTCTTGAGTTACAGGATTAAAGGCATTGGTCACCACTCCCTTTTCTTCTTGTCTTGGCTCTGTGGATGGCTCTGTCCTCTGACATTTCAGACTATTTTTATTAAATATACAATATATCACCCCAATTGTTAAAGAATTTGTGAAGGATACTCTATAATAAAAGTGTTGAAGAGAACTGCTTTGCTTTTTTTTGTATCATGTGAGCCTTCCACATCCCCTTCTTTTATCAGGGGAGGGCATAGAAAGAGGTCTCCCATTTTGTACGAAGAGAACAGTCCTCAGCAGACACAAGCCATGGCTTAAACTTCTCAGCTTCCAGAACTGTGAGCAATAACCTTATATTGATTACAAATGACTCTGTGAGAGGTTTGTTTTTATAGCAGCTCAATGGAGAAAGACAGAGGGACACCTGTGGTGTACCCATTCAAGGCATGTAATATGGTGATGGAATTAGAATTAGCTTATGAATTTGGACGAGCTTCAGTGGGCAACTCTCTCTTTTGTCACCTTCTTAGAAGTAGAATAGGGCCCTAGGGATGCTGACAGAGTGTGTATATGAGTAGAAGTGGGGGAAAAGAGACAGATGGATGACAAGGAGAGGACCCGGAAGCACATCAGAAACGTTTAACTTAAATTTGTCCTAAATATCTAAGACAAAATTAGTCAAACATATCTAGAATTGAGGATTTGATAGAAGGAACCCCAAGCTAGGTCCTGAGAGATTCCTGCCTTGTGTTGCATGAGCCCATGTGCTCTCCTTTTCATTGGGAGGCAGGGCCTGAGGGTAGGAAGACAGTCAATGCCTTTCCAGTGCTCAGCAAAAGCCACAGGCTTGTGAGTACAGTAAACTTTCTGTTGGACTTAGCACATTCCTTTGGAAATGAAAATTTTCGAGGTAAAACTGGTTCTAAGTAAGGCCTGGCTCTTATCAGCACCTTGCTTTCAGTCTTGTGATAGCTTGTGTGGAGGGCCCAGCTAACCTGAGCCTGGAGTCCAGAGAGCTGGAGCTATGAGATTGCTCAATGCATAGTAATGTGTTTCAAAGCAGTAGGAAGCTAAACCCAAGAAGACAACTAACTGAGACCCTTTGAGACCACATCAAGCATAGAATTCAACACCACAGAAGGTAATAGGATGGATCAAGAACTTTCCAAGCAATCCAGAAACAATAGTCAGACAACATCAGCCTACCCATGACTCATAGAAATCTAAGGGCTCACACAGACTATCAAAGCTGGTCCTCTCTCTGGAATAGTATTTTCTCTCCTGAGACCTCCCTCTCTTTCTCTGCTTGGCATATATAACCAAGGCTTTGGATATTCATAAGATACAGAGAGTTGATTGGCAGCTATTACACTTTTAAACCTAGAGATGTGACCTCTGACTCCTGTTTATGGCAGAAAGACCTAAACTTACTAGATGTGTTGGAGTAGATGTTTGTGACTCCACAGTCGCCTCCACACAGACTGGGTTTGAGCTGCTATGAAAATTTATGGTGATCTATGTGTGTGTGTGTGTCTCTCTCTTTCTGTCTCTCTCTCACAGCCCAGGCTGTCCTCAAACTTATTCTACAGT
This sequence comes from Sigmodon hispidus, assembly GCA_004025045.1. Taxonomy (NCBI): domain Eukaryota; kingdom Metazoa; phylum Chordata; class Mammalia; order Rodentia; family Cricetidae; genus Sigmodon; species Sigmodon hispidus. Next base: position 67,512 of record PVIH01000112.1, on the reverse strand, counting down.
CTTGTAGAGTGATCTTGGAGTCCTGGTCCACCTGCCTTAGACTTCCAAGTACTGCGTGTCACCATGACTGGCCAACATACTGCTTTCAACAAGGAAAACTCTACAATGAAAACAATTTACTAAAAAGCCCATGGTGCAGTTTGTCTAAATCATGAAGCCTATAAAAAGCCTCTCCACATAAAAAACTCATTGCCTACCTTTTTAGGAATGGGAAAATACTTGGAATTGCATTTTCATCATAAGAAAAGCAAGCTTCATGCTAAGTTTCAATATTTCAAAAGATTGCTGGGTAAGATCAATGCATAACCCACATGAGAATGTGGTAAACCTCTGGGCCTATGACACCTTAAAATTGGAAGTCAATTTTAAGATATCTGGAAAGTTCTAATTATTTAACTTCACATATAAGAACAAGCCTCTTAGATATCTTGCCAATTCCATGCCCCCTACACACACACACACACACACACACACACACACACACACAGAAACACACAGGTGGCAGACAGGTAGATAGACAGACACTGATTGACATACCACCACCACCACCACCATCACAATATCAGTTAGGTCAGCATTAACTTAGATAGAAAAAGATTTGTAAGTAGAAGTGTAGCATACCTATGCATTCACATTCAGATGGCATTAATTGCCATATGATTAATGGTGGATAGTAGGCTTTTCTTAAAGCCAAAGGCAACCGCTTTGTATTAATTCTCTGACCTGAACCCAGACCTATGCTTCATGACTTCTTTGATATTAACTCATCTAAATTACCATTCAAAATTTATGCAATGTGTTCCATTTATGCGTGATATATTGTGATGAATATCACACAGACAAAAACAAGACTTGTTTGCTTTCCAAATGAGTATTCTATATAAATCCTGTGTAAGGCAATCTGATCAACTAGTTCTCTAAAGAAAGAGAAATGGAGAAAAACTGCCTTGAAGGGTTGGAGATGCTCAGAGTAAGAGATCTGAGCTGATATTTGGAGAAAACTTCCTGGAGGTAGTGACACTGACTTGTACCTGCACAGGGAGATTGGTAATATGAGGTGACACAAATGAAGCAGTTAGAAAGGGCTAAAGACCCAGAGATAAGTGTAAGCTGAGGGACTCACCCACGCTTAGAGTAGGAATCAGCGTCATGGTGAAGGGAAGCAGCTGGTGACAGGAATACGATGCGGGGAAATCTGGTGTCCTTATCCAGGAGCTGACTGCCAACATACTACATTCAAGTGTGGAGGGGAAGGCAGTAGGCATGTCCTCACCCCAAGGTGTTCATTTACCACACTGTGGTGTTGGGGAGTGAGGTAATGAAGATGATGGTGCTGGTGACAAGCACAAGCCTCAGTAGGCAGTTCGTGTGCACTTGCAGGAAGGATTGTTTGAGGTTACACCTAACAACAAGTCTGCAAGGGAAATACCATGAATAATGTCTCTTTAGAGGAAGAAACAAATCCACAGAGGTCGCATGGCTGGTGTGTGATGCCACAGTTTGTAACTGGCAGAATGAGAGTCGGGGCCAGGACAGTTGAACACAAAGGCAGAGCTGAAACTATGGAGCCATTCCCTTGCTGAGGGATTATTAGTGATGGGAATCTTCCAGGATCCCTCCATTTTTTTCCTCCCACAGCCCAGAGGAGGCAGGCAAACATGAGGAAAACATCAATCCATCTTCTGAGTATAAGGGTTTAGAAATGTATGCACGTTTCCTGCATGGAGGAATTAGCAATTCCTCATTCTGCCTCAGAACCTCTTTATTTTTTTTTTTTTAACTATTTTTCTTCAAATTTAACTCTGCTTCATTGAGGATTAACAAAAGGCCAAGTTTGACATTCTTAATCCAAGCTCATTTAAGGGATCTGAGAGCCGAAGAGGTAATGGGATAACCCTTAAGGTGTTACCCTCGGAAGTGCCATGGGAGCTGACAGGAGCAATTTCTTTCCCTGAAGACCCTGCAGGGCTCAGACCCATGGGACATCTCTGTGAGATGGATATTGCTAAATGATCCTGTGAGGTTCAGGGCCCCCTGTTTTTTTTTTTTTTAAAAAAAAACCTGCCAGCAGATAAATCAATTAACCCTTCAAGCTACTGGGAAATTGTTCCCAGGAAGAGCTCAGCTGGAGAAACTGAAGTCACAGGAAAAGGGTGAATTCACAGAACTCTATTGAAAAAAACTGACAGATGTCCATTTACAAGTGCCCACTGTGAATCCAGGGGCAGAATGGACTAGGGAATAAAGGTGGAATTGCATATAAATCACTCACATCTAGTTATTCTTCAGCCTCCACAAAAACATACAAGTAACATTACAAGAACTGAGCAGGATACACACACACACACACACACACACACACACACACACACACACACAATTAATGAATAAAAAAGCCCATGTATTTGAAAGACAGCAAAGAAGGATATCAGGGAGGATCTGAAGGGAAGGGAAGGAAGGAGGGAATGGAGATATTATATATTCTTTCCTTTTTAAAAAAGGAAATAAAAAATACAATGTTTCAGTTGCTGTGCCCTGTGCAGACAGGTGAATCAACTGTGAACAAAATGTCATCTGCTCTCATGGAATTAGTGTTTTAGATTACTTTCATAAAATTAAGGCACAATTATATTCTCAATAGCAAAGGAAAACACCAGGCAGGTACAACAAGAATCGTCATCACCAGGACTAACAGACTTCTAACCCATTATTTGTAGGTATAGCTGGGACCATGATGGGTTACCATGACCACACACAGGGACACACAAGTAATATTCATCTTCTATGTGAATATTATATGCTCTCTGTTTAAGATTAGCTAAAGTAAATCTCACAGTTTTTCTTCTTTTACAATTTTAATAAAGACAAAATATAAAATAAAATCTTTGCTATTGGGGATCCTATAGTTGGCTTGATGAGCTTTTCAAATGTGAGGAACATGAGTGAACAATTCAAGATAATACAGTCAAGTTCCTATTATCCAGACCACTTTTATTAAATTTAAATGCAGATTCTACCTTCTTAAGGGAGTAGACTGTGTCTAAGATTTGGCATTAATTATTGCAATACAGATGGATACATTTCAATTCTGCCAACTATAAATGAGTCTTATAAGTTAAATGAATTAGGACTTGTCAAGAAAATGTTCTCTCTCCTCCAAGACACAAAGTACATTTGTTTACAATTATATCAGTTTTGCATTTTATTTTTAAGTTGATTTTGTTTATCATTTCACCCAAAGTTTTTATTGTATGTGTGCTCATTTATATGTAATTGGCCATCATAAGGTCCTAGGAACTAGCACTACCTATATGGAGTACCTTGTTCAAGTAGGTGTGACCTTGCTCAAAGAAGTTTGTCATATCAGGGCGGGCTTGAGGTCTTTTTTTGTTAAAGCTTCATTCAGTGTCACAGTTCACTTCCTGTTGCCTTCTGATCAAAATGTAGCCAGCACCTGTCTGCCTGCACACCACCATGCTCCCTGCCATAGTGATAATGGACTGAACCTCTAAACTATAAGCAAACCATCTCATATCAAATGTTATCCTTTCTAACAGTTGCCTTGGATATGGTGTCTCTTCACAGCAATAGAAACCCTAACTAAGACAGTATGGCATTGGCCTTTGAATAAAACAAAACCACAGTGCCTTTCCTCCCAGGGTCTACATCCTAGTGGTGATGCAAGAAGAGATTAGAAAAATAACAGACATAAATTCAATAATTGCAAGTTGCAAAGAGTGTATGAAAAGCAAGAAAGCAATTCTAGGAAGGAGAATCATGGGAGAGTTGTACTTCAGATACCGTGGACAGGAAAGGCTCGGAGATGAGTAGGAATTGGTGGTAGTTCATTCAGTCATGGAGACGGGAGTCACCAGGTGAAGCCAATGACCTGGAATGTTGGGGGTGTAAGGATTTACAATTTGGGGGAGGATGATGATGAAAGAACAGGAGGAAGTAAGGATGGTCCTTTTCCCTTGTGTAATAAATGGATAGGATTTCCATTGTCAAAATGAAGAAGAAGATAAATAAGGGAGTGGAGACTTGGTGAGCGAATGCTTGGAGAATGAAGAACTTTATGTGTGATGGTAAATAGGAGATGAAGTCTTTGAACATAGGTTTTGTTATAGTGAGTTAATTTTTCAAAGTTTCTTCTAAAGACCTCTTTCTACAACATTCTTTGAGCTGCACATTTTCACTGAATGATTATATTTTTTCTTCCATGCTGGTAGCAGGTGTACTTTCCCATTCCATTCCAAGCATGTCTACTGGTTCTTCCTGCCCTCTGAATCACTTAGCTTCAAGAATGCAGGCATTTTAGTGTAGCACACACACACAGATTCCTCCCTAGATGCACATTCTGCTGCAACCCACACCCAAGGGATCTACAAAATGAGGCAAAGTATGTTCAATTTCTTTTAGTATCACTGCCTGTGCCCCTCTTTAGGGCACACTGATCACTGTGGGAGAAGGTGGAACAGTGGTTTTCTTTCATTGCCAATTTAATGCCTCCATTATACTAATTGCCTTCTTTACCACAATGTCAGCTCTTCTTCACATATCTCAAATAACCTAACCTTCCAAACACAGTCCAGGAGGACTTTGCTACCCACCTATGTGGAATAACAGTGCGTTAAGCTAGGATTTGTATTTACACACACACAAATACCTAATGAACATGTTATACTATAATATTATAGGAGAAGTAACATTCTAAAAATAAATGCAATTCCATAATTACACTAATTTCCCGTCATTAGTTACAAAACTTGAATCCTGGCAGGTGGAAGGATAAGGAACTTCAGTTTAAGTAGTTTGTATTTAGAGTCCAAGCATCTTAAAGAGTGGCACATGGGGACAGGGCCTGGTTGGAAAGAAATGAGACCTACTGATCTGTTCCTATTATTCATTTATCAATTCTTTCATACTTCATATATTCATAATGCATATAGCATGTGCTCAGTGACCTCTCTGCAGGCTCTTGACATGAGGAGTTTAAAAAAATGAACAAAAATTAATTTTTACTGATGAGGATAGATGAAGCTAACATACCTTGGAAACTGGAATTTCAAAGGGATGGCTGTCCAGCAGCCAGGATCCTGTCAGAGTAGTAGAGAGTATAAGAAGTGGCCAACAAAAGAGATCACAAAGGAAACAGTTAAACTGTAATCTCAGCAGTACTGCATTGCTATCACACTTGGGGACATAGGAGAAGAAGAGGACAGAGAATGAGAAAAATGAGCTTCATAGAGATGGTGAGGGAGCAGAGATGTGCAAAAGTGATTTATTGATCTGGAAACACTCTGCTTTACATTTCATAAATGACATCCATAAACACCTTGCAATCTCTGTTGACAAGTGTTTGGTTGCTCTAGATATTATTTCTCTCTACATCTCACTCAGAAGTATGTTCCATGCTCTTTTATTAGACTGTGACCATACTGCAGAGAACAGTTCTATGTGCCTAAGCTGACCTCAACCCCAGTACTTGTCTCCTAATGAATCAGTCCTATATGGGATGCAGACAGAGCAGTAGTAGTCCTGAATAAAGAAGCAAGCAGGGCATAGTGACATGTGGTGCCACTGTGAAAACTGAAACAGGAAGTTCGCTAGCTTGAGGTTACATAGGGAGACCCTGTTTCACCCCCTCCCCACACATTAAAATAAAAAGAAAGAATGGGGGGGAAGAAGGGTGGGAGGGAGGACCAAAGAACCTGATTAAATGCCAGTTACGGCTTAAAAGCAGTGTTTGGGTATTGGGTTGACAGCGGGTGGAATTGTGATGAGTAGTGATAATTGTCAACTTGATAGGCTATAGAATCACCTGGCAGACGGCCTCAGGGAATGCCTGTGGGGATTATCTTGATCATATTAATTCATGTAGGATGACTCATCTTAATTGAGAACAGGGCTGTTTCCTGGGCAGAGGATCCTCAACTGTATAAAATGGAGAAAGCAGGCTAAGTACCATTGAACATTTGTTCCCTCTGCTTCCAGATGATATGCAGTGTGCTTAGCTCTTCCAAGCCCTTTCCACAAAGACTTTCTTGTCACAGTGAACTGTAACCTGGACCTATGAGTCAAGATAGACCTGGTCTTCCTTATTGTGTTTATCAATACATTTTATCAACAAAAAGCTAATACAATCTTCAAGTTCCTTAAAACCTAATTGTTAGGGAAACAGCAACTTCAGGTGACTGAATAGCATTTATAGGGCATTCTTTAGACAATGGCCAATTCTTCCTAGCCAGGCTGATAACTCAAGAGGTGAGAACCATGGCTACAACTGTCCTGGTGCCCTGGGACCATTCGCTGAGCTAACCTTGGAAACATTCTGTGTTTTGTTATGGCTCAAGAGGGCAGCAGAGATGGTCTTGGCAATGAGAGCATGGGAGGCAGGAGTGATAGGCAAGGGCTCACGTCCAGGGAGTTGAGTTGAGATAGACTGGACCCAGGAAATCTTTGGATGCTAAGTGACCAGCAAAGCTGAGAAACCAGGGCCTCTTTATTTGCCTGACTCAGAACTGACATTCATAGAAAGATTAAAATAAAAAAGAAAGACTTAGCTATTTGGCAAACCAATAACAGGCTTTGGGATTTTGCTTTAAACATTCTGAATAATCCTATTAGCAGCTTAGAAAAATAGTGTTATTTTAATGACAGAATATGTGTATCTATACATTTTTCATGCACCATAGTCTTATAGAGATTATCTGCACCAGCTGAGGTCAACCATTTTTCTGTCAGCAGGTTTGAGGAAGCAGGAGACAAAGGCCTCTCTGTTGTTATTCTTCTGCAGCCTACTCATACAATGTCTTCACCTACTCAGCTGTCAGTGATCTACTGACCAATTGTCTTTTTTCCAGTGGTTCAGGTCCAGCATGGGCAGCATGGTTCATTGGGCAGAGTCAAACTGCAGATTGAGAAGACATGAGTATATTACTTGGTTCTGGCTATGTAATTTTTACCTACACAATGGAAATGACCATAATATTAAAGTCATGAGATACCTTGGAAATGACTATACAAGTGGAGGTCTCTGGTCAAGTGCTTAGACCGCTACTGCTAGTTGCTGGTTTGTCTTGTCTGGATGTCTCAGAGTAATTGTGTATTATTAATAGCCATGCCTGTAGAATCAGTTGCCTTCACTAGGATCAAGAGGAGGTACTTCTTCTTGTTCCTTTTTTTTTCTGGCCCACCTACAGCTTTGTTAGAAGGTAAAAGACATGAAAGAAGAGGTAGTTTTGTGTTCTCTTCCAGCCTTAGGGTCCTACCAGCAGGGTTACAAAGTTAAGCCCATGTTTGCTACTGCATTTGAATGAAAATATGCATAATGTCTTATAAATGTGAATTGTGCGTTTCAACACTATGTGATTATGTGTTATTAGCAATCTTCTAAAAATATTTTACATTTATTAATTATGCATGTATGTGTATGTGTGGGCATGTGTATGGAATCACGCATGTGCAGAGGTCAGAACCCTTCTACCCTGTGAGCTACAGCAATCACACTAAAGTCATCAGGCTTGCCAGCAAGTCTTTTACCCACTGAGCTATCCTGTTGGCCCTTAGCAATCCTGTTTCCATCACCTATGTACCCTCTCCCTAACCTGTAGGAACTGTGTCATTCATGAACAAAAGGAACATAGATAGCTTACATAAAAAATAAAACTGAAGCCTCCAAAGCCTTCTGTCTCCATGATGTTGCTACATGCAGGGATAAGGCCCGCATGTTGCCAAGAACATTTCTCCTATATGTTGTAATGACTCATGTCCCCAGGATAATGTACAAGACTTGGCAATGGCCATGCCCTAATTTCAGCGCCAACAGAGGATGTCTACATCAGAGAAGCTGGTAGCCATGAGCCTATCCTAAAGCTTTGCTTATAATTCCTAGAGGAAGAAATAGTTTACTAGTAACCAAGATCCTCTCTGATTCTAACAAACAACTCATATGTTTCTTGCATGTATATTCTTTTGTAATCACCTAAATTTCCCCTTGTGAATCTTTATTTCATCAGGTAAGGGAGGTGAAGAAAGCCTTGGGAGGTATTAATTCAGTGCAGGGAAATCTACTGAGAGGCATCTACAGACATTTTATTCTTGGGGAAAAAGCAGAATACAGTTAAAACTCCAGCTCAGCTTTCATTTAAAGATCAAATAGATTTAGGCAGGTGCTGGGAGGAGAAAGTGTAAACAGTATGCATAGTAGACTTCAGTTAAGGGTTAGTCAAATGGATTGGTATGGGGGAAGGCCTCCATGGAGAAAGGGAAGAAATGGGTGACAGCAGGCAGGACCCGAGTAAAATAAGGGGTGAGGAGGGACTCAGGGAGGTGCTTGGTGGACCCGAAGAAGGCGTGGGAAGTCACACACTCATGTCTGTTGTTTCAGAATGCTGTTGCTTGCTGAAATGTTAACTGATAAACTATTTTCAAATACTCCTCAAATGTTTTAACCTTTAAGCCAAATCCCCTGTAAATTGGAAAACCATAGCAACCTGATACATTGTTAACTTTTCTAGCTGGGCAGCCACCTCTGGAGGTGGCCCGAGGCCTAAGGAAATGATATGGTGTACTTGAGGGGGGTCCCTCATGGTTTAACCCTGGGCTTTGGCCAGACGGTGACACATTCCAGCTTGCTGTGCAGAGTTGGGCTGCACCAAGAAGGAACTGCGTTTCTTCATGCCCTATGTGTAGCTGCCATCAGGATTCAGCCATACATCACTGTACAGGACAATGTAATGGAAGAGTAAACAGGGTATTTATTATTTCTACCCAGGCAGAACACAAACAGCAGCATGAACAGCGCACAAGATTCAATGTAAGAACAGCCTACAAAATGCAGGCTGTAACCTCGATGGTATTGATTGAGTGCACCTGTCCGTCTTCATTTTAAACCAGGAGCTTGATTGCTGGCAAGTTTATAGGATTATGGGTTTAATTGGATGCCTGTGTTTTACTAGATGTAAGTGAAATTTATGGCTGTGGGGTTTGTGGTGCCAAGGTTTACCTCAGTCACTGCCTCTCAGCTGAGAAGTCAAGATTCAGGCAGCCAATGAGAGTAAGCAGAGGGATTCTCCTGCAAGGGAGTCACCCCTGGGAGCTGCTAGCAGGCTGGGGTCACAGGAAGAGCAGATGGACCAGGTGACAGGAGCCAGGAGTTTGTGCTGTACCCTCGAGGCTCCCTAGCTCTCTGGCCTCATGTAATGCTAAAAGGAGCTGGTAGCAGGCATCTTGGAGAAGTTATTGATATTCTGTTAGATCCCTAAGCGCTGGCAAGGTGGAAGAGCACTCAGGAGGATGGCGGCTAAACACTCTTTCCTGCTCAGCATTGTAGTAAAGTGTTTCTGGAGCGCTTCTGTGGGAGGTAAAGGGCTTTCAGCAGAGGAGTATGTGCACCCTGTAGATCCTGTAAACATAGGGGCTTGGCATACTCACCTGCGCTTAGCAGTCTAGTGTGTAAATTTAAATGACTATTTTTTCAGTCACTTATTTGGTTCTTCAGTTGAGCACATTATTCTTTGAAACCTTAATATAAGTCATTTCCTAGGCTTAGGCAAATATGGAGAGAATTTCTATTGTCTTTTCAGATGAGAAAAATGAAGGCCTGGAAAGTGTGTTTGTTTCTCCATGGTTTCCTGGAGATCTGTAGGTAGATGGAGGCACACTGTTGATTCATTGTTCAGAAGGAACTTGTTCAGCTGCCTGGGAAGAGTCCTGGTTAAGAAACTAGCAAAAATACCCCCAGGAGCAAATGTGTTGCTTTAGACTTTTCTTTACCTGCTTGGAAAACCCAAGTGATCAATTTCTAGTTTTAGATGATCTGAATTAGGTGGCTCCTCAAAAGTGACAGATTATATGTCACATGGTAATTCTAATACAGGACACTGAACACTAGCTAAAGAGATCCAGTCCCAATGCTTCATTTCAGAGATGCTTCATCGTTTATCCTTGAAATAAAGACTGAGGGTGGAGCTCAGATTAATGCAGAAAATAGCTGCCATTATAATATATTCTGACAAACCAAAATCAATCCATTTACACACACACACACACACACACACACACACACACACACACACACACACACAATGGGCAGCCTTTTATTTACATTATCCCTATTGGTTCTGAAAATACTCATTTCATAGATGAATCTTAGGGAGATTGTATCTATCAAGTGGAAAGAACTAGGGTCATAATTCGCTTTAACTGCAGCATTGAACCTATGCTAATGACTAAACTTTCCTCAGAGTATCGAGGTAAGTTGAGATCATTCTGCCCTTCAGAGAAGCACTATCTTTAAGAACAGAGGAATCTGCTGATTGAAGAGATGACCAAGGTCCTGTATTGGAAGAAGTGGGTCTCAAGATGGACCATTGAGAATACTTTGAAAGAAATGGAAAAATGACATAGCATTAAAAAAAAACCATAAACGTTCCAAATGTTATCTATTAGAGAAGCATATAAACACATGGCTGAAAAAAGCGTAACACTGAAGAACTGAAGCAAAGCACTGCTGAACTTAACTGTCTGAAGAGGCTGAGTCTGATCCCATGGCAACAGGGAATTTCTGGGTAGTGTAATGGTGAGGGCTGTACAGTGATGCTGATGAAGTGAGTGGTCTAAGTGGGTGCCAGTGAAGTTGTCCAGTAGGAATAGATGGACTTAGACCGAGTTAGTGGTCTTTACAGCCTTACTCCACAAAGCAGTAATAAAGTACTATAAGCAGATTTGGTTCACGTATAGGGGGCTCTAAAATAGGATAGTCCAACAAGATTAGAAAGAAGTGGAGGAGTCTTGGGTTGGGGATAACTATTATCATCTTAGAGATCTGGTGTGTGGTGTTTATGGTTATATACAATAACATGTTTCATCATGACATTTTTTTATTTTTATTTATTTATTTATTTATTTTTTAATTTTTTTTTATTTTCATGGATGCAGTTGCTTTTATTCATTCACCTATAGAGATGACCGCACGACTGTGCAGCGTAGCCCTCGGATTAACACTAATTATATGACTAGACTGCTTCCTAACAGGATTTGGGGAAGGAGGAGAACAGCAAAAATCCTCAAACACTAAAACAAAAAACTTTTTTTTTTCTTTTAAAAACTTAAGATGCTACTTTCCCACAGACTTCCTTAGACTGGGCTGCAGCCTAAGGGAAGAGGAAACAAGGTTCGGGCATTTTGAAGAAATTGCAGGCTAAGGTATAGTGAAACCTCCACCTGAGCGTCAACTCTCGGACACATTCCAAATAGAGGCAGGTTCTCAGATGCTTCCTAGTGTGAGCGCCTCTTCCCAGATCAACGCTTATTTCCCTCTTGTGGGTGGTTCAGTATTGTATAACGTCCCCTTACCACTGGCCCAGTTCAAACGGACATGAGTGTGATCTGGCAGCACCGTGGCACCTGCTTTGAGTGCAAAGGTGACAGACAAGCTGCCCTCTGCCTCCTAAGGCAGCCTCTGTGCTCTTTGGCCAGCTAAGGACAGACAGGTGCCTGGGAGAAAGGTCGCTTACCCTTGGGAAAAGTGACAACAGCTGCCTGACCCCTGGTGAAAACAACCGACTGAGTCAGTCCCTATTACTGGGAAAGGCCAAAGAAAAACAGCCTTCTCTCAAACAATAATGAGAAGAAACCAAAAATACTAGGATGACCCAAAGTGATACGCATAGATTTCTTTTGTTAATATATCTAAGTATATGCTTCCTAAAGTCCAGTTACTAGGTCCAACTGAATGTGACAGAAGAGAGACCAACTGGAATTTCCCTCAAGAGCTCACAGCTTCAGCCTGAGAGGTCCTTGGTTTGCGCTGTGGGAGCCCCCTTTTGAATGAAGGCTTGGGTGGGCTAGGCGCCATGCTGGCTCCAATTTCATTGATCCCTGAAGAGTAAGCCTGGCTCCATCCACTCGCGCGTTTCCTGGGGCCTGAGGTGGAATACTCTGATAGCCGGATGAATACCACGAGCTGTTTCTGTAATGAGCTGCACTGTCATGGCGCCCTTGGTTTGTGGGGTCAGTGGTCTTTTGGCTTTGTGGCCTGTAGCCTTGTCCTCCTCACCTGTTGCCTGGAAATACCTCCCGATGGTGAGCGGGGCAGGGCCTGTCACTGGAGTTTGTCGTGGCCGGGGCACAGCTTCCCTTGTTAGCACCTGGAAGGCTGGGAACAGAGGCACAAGGAGAAGAGGGGGCAAGGGACCCATCACTTGGGCCACTCAAGGACGTAGACGCCACTGAGTTGCATCGAGATCTGGTTGAATAGCTGTTCTTTGGATGGGACACTTGTCCAAATGAATCAATACTCTGTTTCAGAGTCTCCACATCACAGGTGAACCGAGCTACCCTTCCAAGGTCTTCATCATATTTCCGCTCACTAACAAAGTGCTTGATATCTGCCCTGAGTTCAACCAGCTGCTCCTCTGACATCCGTACAGCCACATCCGTCATCTTCTTCAGAACTTCCGCTTTCTTCTGTCGGCTGAGCAGAATTTCCATTGCTTCAGCTTTCACTTTGTCCATTTCAACAAGCAAGGCCACTTCTCGGTCCATTAAACAGCTTTGCAATTCAGCAAAAGCTTGCTTCATTTTCTTAATGGACGCGTCCATCTCTTCTTTAACAACAACGCGGTATCGAGCAAGAGACACTGTGCAGCGCTGGAGGTCTTTCACGGATTTTTCAATATTAGAACCTAGTTTTTTTTATTAGTAGAAGACAATGGGAGATTCTCCATTCTCAGATTGGAAGCCTGGGCTCCTGTGGTGGCTTTTGAGAGAGATTTGGCAGCATTCCGGGATTGCTAGGCATTCGGAATAGAGTTGGTGGTCAAAGATTTGGGCTCAAAGTCAGAGACACCATTCTCCAGCACAGATCCGGTTCTATCCAGGGTATCTGGTGTGGCAAACTCAGGATCTTCCAATTCTCTGGCATCTATTGATAGTGTCTCCAAACCTTCACTGAGTGAGTCCACAGACTCGGCATCATTAATGGCACCATTAACGTGGTATCCATTAACGCCACCTTTCTCTGAAGATGCGGATTGTTCCTCTTGAATGGGTACTGACTTACTGGAGTCTGGGGCATTGCTGTTTGCTTCTGGTGCAGGTTTTGGTTTGCTTTTCTTCTTTTTGTTCTTTTTCTTGCCTGTTACTATCCACTCTTTGAGTACTTCACTGGCGCTACCTTCCATGAACGCTTGTACTGTTTTGTCCACACAATTATCAAAGTGCTGCAAAACCAGGATGATCTCATTGTTGCTCTTATTGGGAACTATTGCACGCACTGCGTTTATCTTCTCCTTCATGTTCTCAAAAGTTCCTCCCTGGGCCAGTACAGTATTGGACTGCAAATCAAAAATGAATCCTGAAGAATCCTTCTGGCTTTGTTTCCTAGACATCGCAGTTTTCTCAATGTCGCGTCGCCCCGCCTCGATCATGACATTTTATACATGTACATATATGTGCTTCTATCACACTTCACTTTACCCTCTATTGCTTTCCTTCCATGCTGCTGATTTCTTTCCTTTTCCCAAAGCTCTGGTTTTGTGAAGGAGGAAAAAGAAGAGGAAAGGAAGAACATGGCTGAGGCACCTATGTCTACAGAGGATATCAAAGGCTTATGGAAGGAGAGTTGAGAAACAGTTTAGTGTCAATGAACTGCTCAGTGGGTAAAATGTTGTCTATTAGACCCGAGTTAAATTCCAGAACCCATGGTAAAGGTTGAGGTGAGAGCTGACACCCAAGCTTGTCTCTGATCTTCACAATACTCTGCATATTTGTGTACATTATATTATTAATAACTATACAATAATAATTAAAAATTTTTAAATAACCATTTGGAGAGACTGGTTGGGGAAAACCATTGAAAAGAGTCCCTGGACAAGCATGGAAAGGATGTGGATATTTTCTTTCCTGAGAGTGTGGTCTGACTCAGTGCAGAGGGTGAGGTGGCTGCTGGAGTAAGAGATTGCTGAGTTAGTCAGTAGAATGACATTTTATTTTCCTGGCTAGGGAGAGAAAATGTGTATAAAGTAGAGCAAAAACTGTAAAGAAGAGAGAAAGATGTTATGACAGGCAGGGAATTTTTTTTTTTTTATAGATAAGAAAAGTGTGAGCATCCTGATTCAGGAAGAAACCCAGTGGATTCTGTTTAAGAGTTTAGAATGAGAGAGCAAAGAAAGGCAAATTGGGCTCACCATAAATGATGCAAAAATTCATGTGTTTTCATTAATTTCTACAGTTAAATACAGTATATTTCAAACTTTCTCTCAGTGTGTGTGTCTGTGTGAGTGTGTCTCTGTGTTTGTTTCTGTCTCTCTTTGTGTGTGTGTTCTGGGAATTAAATCCATGGATTTGAACATACAAAACCCAACCTGAAGTTATATTTTAAACCTTGGAAAATGAGTATAACAAGCAGAAAGCAGTCTTCCCTAGTTAAGAACCGTGAGGAAGTGTGTTGGCATAGGAAGTATGGCATTTGGATAATGACATGAGCCAGCATGGCACTAAAGTGAGTATGGAGTGAAGTGGTCATTTGCTAGAACTTAGAGCTACATGAACCAGTTCATCTGAAATGGAGGAGAAGGAAAGTGGAGGGCAAGAAGGACAGAAGTGAATACAAACCATGACAACTCAAGGTCTCAATGATGGGTGGTGGTGACATACAGCTGTGCTGATTAATAGATTAGCTGTTAGAGAGTCACAGGGACATAACCATAAATATTGACCCTTATTAAACTGAAATTTGGAGGTTGATGGGGGCCCTCCTGTGACCATCCTGGAGCTGGTAGACACAGAGGGCAGTATGTTGAAGGCTTTAAAGCCTGGTATACATCCAGGGGTACTGAAGAACACTGTTATGGGTGATGCCATGTATAAAAACCAACACCTTCTAATGGTTAGATGTTGAGGATTGGGAATCAGGTGCAGGAATAAAGCCTACTGAGAGAGAACTCTAGGGAAGAGAATGAAGTGGTTACCAGCACAGCTTCTTGATCAGACCAGGCAATTCTAATCTGTTTCTGTCACTTCCTAGCATTGTTGTCATGGGTAAATTAGTCAACCCCATGATCCCCAGTATCCTTGTCTCTAAGGTGGTGAGCCCTCAGATGAGGATGATATCTACCCATAGTGTCCTGATGGATTAATTGCAAAAACTTATAAAAGAAAGTAGTAGCATGACACTCACTAAATGATAAATAAAAACAATTCCCCTTCCTCCTTTATTGGTGCTACAATTATCATTGGAGGTATATCCAGGGAGTGGTTCTTTCGAGGAGAAAAGAGGATTTCAATCTCTGTGGCCATATGGGGAGGAGTAACTTTAAAGATTACAGTTATGAGAAATCTTGTTTCCAATAGAGTCAGGGATCCACATGTGTCCTGGTTTTTTCTTTTAGAGTATCAGCATTGTCAAGAGCAGAGGGGTACAATGGTTGGAGAGGTGACTAGGGACTCATAAAGAAGGAAGGGAGTCTCACTCAGGACTATTGAGAATACATTATATGGTAGAAAAAGCTTAAGGTTGAGAGTTGATAGATGTGAACATATTTTATGTGAACATTCCACATCCATGTTTGATTTGATACATGGTTAGGGCGTATTTGGTGACAATATCTCAAAGCTTTGCTCTGGAAAACTTTCAATGTAAGTTGTGAACCATAAATTTTCCCCTAGCTTTACTAACAGATATTAAATTTAATGAAAATCTTGTGTGTTTTATTAATCTTGAGTAGTTTAAAAATCTCTTAAAACTTGTCATGACATTTAAAGTCAATATATGAATGCATTGGTAATTATAATTCTATCCCCTTTCCTACCTTGTGAAATGACAGATTTCCCTAAGGAAGCTGTTTTGGTTCCTTTCATCAGAGGGTCTCAGCCAACTAAGAAAAAGGCTCCAAAGAAAGCAAGGGGGAAGGAATAGGTCCTATTCAAAAAGATTGCTTTAAGGGATTATGGAAGATGGAAGGGGTATGCAATGAATGCATGCTTCCTTGGTGAACAGAACTTTGGGGAAAGAAAAACATTTTTAAAATACTGCTTAAAAAATGTCATGAAAAATTTAAAGCTTGCAGTAAGGTTGAAAAATTGTTCAATGAATAACAACATATTCACCATTTACACTTGACAATTGACAGTGTTTTTTTTCTGAATCTGCTCAATCCATCTATCTGACTATCTTTACCCATGTTTATTCAAAGCCATTTACAAGTCAGCATTTTATCTTTTAAGTTCCCTGGAATGCATCTCCAGAAGTTGTCAAGGACAGTGCCAAGTTAATTTTTCTTTTTAATAAACCACTTTAAACTCAGGGGCATAAAATAACAATTGTATGTGTTATTTCCTGACAGATCCCATGTGTGAGGAATATACAGAATGATGACGTGTTCCTGCCAAGTGTTATATGAAGTGTAGCTGAGAATATTGAAATGGCTAGAGACTGGAATTACCTAGAAGTTCAGTAGATTATCTGAGGAATTATTGAAAGTCGAGATGCAATTGGATGTGGAGACTGGGCAATTCACATATGGTCCTCCCCTATGTCTTGGCCATCTTCCAGTAGGGAATTTGGGTCCTGAGATGAGAGGGAACGTTTAAAGAAGGGAACGTCTAGAAAAATGAAGTTCTAGAAGATCTAGGTGGCATCTGCTTTTTTTTTTTTCCTGCAGCTTAGGAAACTGTGTAGCATTACATGAAGTGAGCTTGGCTGATAAAGGAAAGAATAACCTCTTCCATATATATGGAGAAGGGACAGAGGTAACCTTCTCCATTAAGACCAAAAGATTTATAAATACTTTTAAAGTTTATCATAAAGAGAGTGACTTATATTATGAATTATTTGTTTTGTTGAGATAAGGTCTTACTGTATAGACCTCGATGGCTTAGACCTCAAGAACTCTCTAAACATCTTAAGCTATTGACAAAGCTCTCCCCAAATTAATGCTAAGGTCCTATTGCCAAGGCATCTTCATGACTCCTTGAACATTGAGAACTTGAGTTGGTTACTGTTTAGAATCTTTGCCTGTACTGACTATTGTTTATGGTACTGCAAGATACTCTGCATGCTACCAGAGGAGAAAGGTAAACACAAGCCCAGATAAAAAGTCTGCAATTCATAATGTTGACCTGCCTGCAAATATGCTGCTGCAATAGTGGAACTTTGGATTTAAGGCCCACTCCAAGAGGTGGAACCCATGTCTGACAATGCACAGGTAGTCAGGGACTTGAGTCTAGATAGGCCATGAAGCTAGGTTAAAACAAAATACTTTAGTTCCACTAAGGAATGTAGCAATCAAATGACTCCTAATAATATTCTGCTACATTCATAGATCAGTCTTGGTCAGCCATTATCAGAGAAGTTTCCTCCAGCAGCAGATGGAAATAAATGCATAGAACCATGACTGGACAATGTACAGAGAATGAGAAACCTTGGAATATTCAGGTCCAAATAGGTGTCTCCATCAAATTCCTTCCTTTAGGGCTCAGCAAACTCAGTGAGATAGGGGGAAGAAAGGGTATAAGAGCCATGGGGAATCAAGATTCTAAGGAAATGAGGCCTTTTAGACACAACAGTACTGATGCACAAACTCATAGAGACTGTGGCAGCATGCACAGGACCTACACAGATCTAAGTCAGATGGGATCTCAGAGCTGAGAGGGGAAGTGGACAGAAGCCCCCATCCCTAACCCAGAAGCTACCTCCAATGATAACTGCTCATAAATGAAAAACTAGATTTCTCTAGAAGAGTCTTACTGAAAATACAAACAATGCTTAAGGACAGGCTCCATGCTCAGAAGTACATGGTCAACACAGAATGAACCCAGTAGTATTTGTTTTGGAAGTTTTTAATCTCAGAATGCTTTTCTGGGTATTTATTATTTTTTTTAACCATATACATTTTTGTTTATTTATTATGGTTTCTGATTTAATGTTTTATGGTCTCTCTCTCTCTGTACGTGTGTGTGGGTGTGTATGTGTGTGTGTGCGTTTGTGTCTGTGTATGCATGTGTGTCTTTGTGTGTATATGTGTGTGGATATGTGTGTATGTGTGTTCATGCATGTGTATGTGTGTGTACGTATGTGTGTGTATATCTCTGTATGCATTTTATTTGGCTCTTTTTGTTTGTTTGTTTTGCACTATTCTATTTTTCTTGTTGCCTGCTTGCTTTTTAATGACAGAAAAAGTACGTAGATTTGGGTGGATGAGGAGGTGGAAAGGATCTGGGAGAAACTGGGAAAAGGGAAAATGGTAGAATATATAGTCTAAAAAATTATTTTTAATAAAGATAAAATCATTTGAAATGATTCTCCTACTTCAGGCTTTCTTAAGTGTTAGTTTATTTTTTTTCTTCAAAACTTAGCTTCTATTACAGATAATATGTTTAACCTTTTTATTCTTGTTTTATGGAAGATTATGATGAGGACCTCTGGTAAAATATGCAGTATACTAACCATCTCTCTGTCCATGTAGCTGACTTTCAGAAGTTCTTCAATACTTTCTTTGTTGTAGATTCAGTCTGTGTACTGAGATGAGCCTCAAATCACACTGACTGCACTGGCATAATTTACTTCTTCTATAACAACATGGAGGGCATATGCCAGGTACTGTCTTAGACTCCAGGCATAGGACCATAAATATATATAAAAAATAGGAAGAATTAGCCAACGAAAAAATCCAAATGCGTCAGAGACATAAACACTCAGCAGAAAATCAATGATCAGTCGGGATGAACAAAAACCCAACAGGCAAGTGCAATCTAGGGAAGTGACCCAGGAAACTTAGCAGGGATCACTGGGGCAGAGGTATGTAGCTGTCAGTTTCCAGGAGTCAGTCCAGAGTCTGATTGGAACATAGATATGTAATCATAGATAAGTACTACTGAGAAGTAAGCAGACATAAAGAAGGTGCATGGCAAAGGAAGTACCTTCAGTGACCTATTTCCCCTAAGATGAGATCCAAATGTATTAGTACTCTATGCGTTATCTCCCCCTTATCTCTTCTCTTTTCTGATTCATCTTCCTATGTCCAGAAACATTTTCCTAACTCTTTGTTCCCTTGAGTGTTCTCTGGTCTAGGCTATTGGCCCAATTGGCTCCTTTGACTCTTTTATTTTATAAGCTTAGACTTCTCTTTTTATGCTTAGACATGTTTGCTGTTCCCAGACACAAAGCCTGCCAAGTTCATTTCCCAGGTCTTTGTTTGTTTCACTTTGGGTTTTTTTTGCTGTAGAAGTTGGAAAGCTGATGGGCTCCCACCGTCTCTACCATTTTGGACCACATAGCTGCTGCTCACTGGGGAAGCCATAAAGCCCTGCTCATTTTCATGAATCTCTGCAGTGGCTCTTTTGACCCTAGGGCTGTTAGAAGTACTCATTAGATCCTCTTTAATTAAATATGTAACACACATCATGCCATCAAGAATAAAAAAAAAGATAGAAAATACAAATCCAACAACACTCCTGCACCTAATTAAAAGCAGGCTGTCTTTGCCTCAGAGCAAGCTGGGGACAGTGCTTTTATCCTGGGCACAGCCGCGGAACCCCTGGTGCCAAAACCCAGGAGACAAGGACATGAGACTTTGGATGTGCAGAGGGGGCTGAGCTTTGTTGGGTGACACAGGCTCCCTTGCCTCCCAGTAGGTGAGATCTAATTTCAGCTCCTGATATGAGACTCAAGGTGAGGACCAGCTTTCATATCCTTTCATCATACTTTTCAAATGCTCTTCTGGTGAATACCATCCAGTGATATTGCAGCAAACAGAACATGGACACAGTGGTATGGGCTCCCCGGCAAAACAAAATAGAAAAGCTCAAAGAAAATGACCCACACACACCAGTTGTTTCCCTGTGACTCTGCTGGAGAGTGAAGGAGTAGGTTAACATGGCTCACAGGGTAGGCTCCTTGAGGGCCTTTATTTTGTACAGTGCTGAAGATTGAAAGTAGCAATTCCATGTAGGAGACTTGTACTTCCACCTTCTCATAATATGCTTCACAGATAACCTTGAATCATCACCTGCCTTTCCTCTCCTCCCCTAATTATATGTCCCCTCCAACCTCACTCATTCTCTCTTTCCTTTCTCTACCTTCACCCTTGGGCTCTTTTTCTATTATACACGAGTCTCAAAACCCTTTCTTTGCTCTGAACAGATGCAAAATGCCTCTTACTCATCTAGTCAGTGATGGCAGCCCATGAACGGTTACATTGTTGGTAGAAGGGCGGGGTAGGACAGGTGGCTGGAAGCTACATGTGTCCTGAGTGGTCATTCTTGCTGGTGGTTTATTTGCATAGCTCTGAAGGACCATGGGCACTTTAAATAAATCAGAAATTTGGGCTCCTCTTTTTAGCTTTGAAGTGAAAAGGAAGGCTTTGCTTTTGCTGCGTTGCTATTTGCAATTTTTAAATTCAAATTCCCATGCCATGCAGCAGCCTAACAGAGAGTGGAAGGAGGAGATTCATGGCAACTGCTTGTCATGTTTCTGCCAGCTCTTTGGGCACAAAAGCTATTGATCCTTCAACCATAGACATACTCGTGGAGCAAGTAATTGTTAGGGCCCCATTATGTGCCAGGTCCTTTTTGAAATGCCAGGGGCCCAGCAGCAAAGAGAAGGAATGATGCTCCTTGTCTGATGGTTTTTATATGCTAGATCAGAACTTAAATTCTGAGTCATGATCTCATTATGGGGTCCTTATAGCCGAGTGTGGAGGTGGCCAAAATTTGAAGAAAGGTTTCTTAATGTTCAACAATCAAAAATTGGTTCAAAATCAAATGCATTATGGATCTGAAGTGCTTTAGCAGAACCCACCTATGTGGTGTTATGTGACTTCATATAATCTGACAACTTGGGCTGGGCACTTCACATCTTGCTGTGTAACACAAACAAATGCTGTCTAAAACACCTCAGTACAGTAGCTATGGAACATTATTAATTTTGTGTGTGTGTGTGTGTGTGTGTGTGTGTGTGTGTGTGTTAAGTGTAAACACCAAGTTTTCTGGTTTTATGAGAATATAATGGTTTAATTATGGAAAACAAAAATTTTGAATATTTTTCTAACATCCCTTCTCAGCATGTCAGTATCATATTAGTATGCCTTTGGATTCTACTGTGTTAGTAGTCTATTTGATTTGAAAAATTGCATGTGTGAGTTGCTGACATGAGTTTTGCATATATATATACATATATATATAAAATCACTAAGTGAATTTTGGCTTGGGATTAAATGGAATTTCAAACAATTTTTTAAATGTCCCTAATTGGTACTTCTGCCATTTTATATTATGTAATTTGCAAAGCTGTGTTCTAAACATTGACAGTTTTAAATAAAAATATTGATCAGCTCTGAAAAGCATGGAAGATAATCTATATCCTATAGTATCAAATGTTCAGCTATGATTTAATTCTTTATGTAAAATAAGCAGGTACATTTATTTAGTTATCATGCAACTTGTTTTATCTTTAATAAATTGAAAAAGTGGGTAGAAAGAATTATTTTAAAATAAATGTCGTTGTGATTATTGGTTTGAATTGCACAGTGATTTTATATAGTTCTGGTTCTAGTTTTATTTCTGTTGCTGTAGTGAAAATACCCTGACTCAAAGCAACTCAGATGGGATAAAATGGTTTATTTGGCTTCTGAGTCCAGGTTACAGGCCATTGTTGAGGAGAAATCACTATAGGAGCTCAATCAGCTAGTCACATCACAACCATGGTCAAGAGCAGAGAGAAATGAACAAAATCATGTTCCCTGCTTTCTATGTAGCTCAGGAGCTTTGTTCATTTAGGTAGTCAAGGACCAACCAACTGCTAAAATAACGGTGTCACTCCACAGAAGCTTAGTTCCCCCACATCAATCAACAATCAAGACATTTCTCCATGTACATGCTGTGATAAATCACTGCCCAAAGACAGCCTGGGGAGGAAAGGGTCTATTTGGGTTAGGGCTAAAGTCTATCATGAGCACTGTGTGCATGTGTGTGTGTGTGTGTGTGTGTGTTTCTGTGTGTGAGAGAGACAGAGACAGAGAGAAAAGACAGAGAAAGACTGAGTAAGTGAGAGAGAGAGAGAGAGAGAGAGAGAGGGTGAGAGAGAGAAAGAAAGAGAGAGAGAGAGAGAGAGAGAGAGAGAGAGAGAGAGAGAGAGAGAGAGAGAGAATGCAGAAATTCAAGGCATAAAGCTGGAATCAGGAACATCTTGGTCTTCATGTCATACTGAACTTTTCTTTCTCAGACAACCCAGAGTCACCTGCCTACCTGCCTAGGAATGGCTATCCCACATCAAGCATCAGTTTAAAAAAATGCCCCACAGGTATGCTTAAAGGCCAAAGTGTTAGGGCAACTCTTCAACTGGGATTCTGTCCTCCTGGGTGATTCTAGTTTGTGTCCAGTTTACAAAACTAAGCAGCATGCCAGGTAATTTTGGTTATAGAAAGTTGACATTAAAAACTAACTTGTACACCTCCACACTCTAGTACATCTCCACACTCTAGTAAACCTCCACACTCTAGTACATCTCCACACTCTAGTAAACCTCCACACTCTAGTACATCTCCACACTCTAGTAAACCTCCACACTCTAGTACACCTCCACACTCTAGTACATCTCCACACTCAGAGTCATATAAAAACTTCTCAGTTGAAAAGAGGTTCCAAATAAAAATAAATCTCAGAAACCTGGTTCTAGTGTGAGTCATAAAACAGTAACAAAACCAACATCCAAGCATAAAAATTCAGAATTTGAAAGAAGGAAAATGGGTAGTTAAGACCATGAGAAATGATAGAATTGATAGTATATATACAATGATTAAGAAAACCTCTCTGCTTTGATAAAAGACTGTGAAACATGAAGCTATGTAAATGTCCATAGGAAGACAGAATGAGCAGCACATTCAAAGGGAACTTCTGATAGAAAAGTATCAGGATTCTTCTGGTTGATTCTGAAGAATCAATTGCATACCTTTAACAGTACAACTGCTTTGGACAGTTTCTGTGTTTTCATTGTACAAATATACAAATCATTTTACTGGACAAAAGTGATGAATAACTTCCATCATATAGACTGCTTGGAGGTAGTTCAAAACACTAGAGAAGAAGACTGAGAGGCTGTACTGCAGGAACCCTCTGTGTGGAAACTGAGCATCATGGAAACTAGAGACACTAACCAGGGGTACTCTAGAAAGACTGTGAACCTTCCAGATGCAGGGCAGACACAGAAAAGCAAGAGAGTGAATCAGAAATAAGTAGTCTAGAGTTATCCTAGAAACATAGAGCTTCCCCATCTAGATGTGTGTATATCCCCTGTATCATGCAGGTCTAAGCTCACTATTCATCCTCAGTCTTCCCAATCTCAGATGAAAACTCTGTTTCCCCATTTGCTCAAACTCTCTTTATCTGATTTCCACCCGCTAAAACCTTATCATGAGCTTTCTGGACTCTACTTTCAAAGCATCTTCGGAGCCTGGATATATCTTTTTATTTTATAGCAGCTTCCTGGCCCAAGCCATCCTCTCTCTCTCCTGACTGAGGCTGAGGATTCTATCCTTTCCTGATTCCTAGGTTCCCACTATTGTGACTCAGAAACCAGGACAAGGGCCTTAAAAATTTTATGTGAAATCACATATCTGCTCAAAACTGAGATGACTTTCCATTTCCTTCAGAGTATATTTTCCAATCCCTCAGACTGTGAGGCACCTTCCCTGAGATCCCCTTACCATTGTGACTTCATCTCCTCCACTGTTCACTTTGTTCACTCTGCTGTCATTATGTAGACTGGAAAAGATACTCACATTAGAGATTTACTGATCAGAGCATGCACTCCAAACAGAGGATGATGTACCTCTATAACCCTATAATGATTTTATTGTGATAGTCAGTGTTTACTTCCAACCAATAAAAGATTCTCATTCCCAAAGCCTTAGATCATCCTCACATTTTTATTTTTTAAATCTCTATTGATACTAAATTAGTTCTGATATTAATGCTATTGTTCACATGTTGAAATACAGTCTCACTTTAATCTCATAAGGCTTAATAGAGGTTTAATGCAATCTCACTGCCCCAAATAGCCTGACCTCTACAGCAGCCAACTTATTTCCTTTTCACCATATTAATAAAAATATTCAGTTATGGTTTGTATATTTTAAGCTCTTTAGTTTGAAATATATCATAGTCACAGAAGACCTCATATGAACACATACTTGCCTAGCTATGCATAGCAATGTGTATAAAGCAACTAACATGTTTAAGAATATATCATTCAGTTTCCTGGAGACTGTTTCTGTGGATCAAACATCTTGTTATATCTTTGCTTCTCCACAGAGTTAAAAGAAATACCACTACTATTGTTATTGTTAACAGTTCTTTTCTTTCTAATTTAATCTTTGCATGGTCATTTTGAATGACCCATTCATCATTTTTGGAAACCTTAAACACATGGACTTAGACTCTGAATTTGGAATGCTTCTTCAGTCAGTTGTATGCTCTATATTCATTTCTACCTTATTGGCACATGTAAGTACAAATTGTTGAGACAGTTTTAGGCCAACTTGAAGTCCCACATTTTCTGTAAGATATTACTATCCTTCTACTAGATCCTATGTAGTCTTCAAATAAAATTTTATTTTCCCTTGTTATACAGGGACTCCTATATTCTATCTTGTAATATAATTTTTCATATTCTCTTATATTTACTCCTGGTTTATTGGTCTTAAAAGGTTGACTGTTTATTTCTTTTTTTTTTCTGGATTTCAATAGCACCAGACTTAGAGAATATACATAATTTATGATTATAAAATGCTTATTAAATGCATGATGTTAAGAACTGCAGTATATATTTGGATGGCAGACCCTTTATTGCATATTCCCTGAAGTATAGCTAGCTCAATAATAAATACATCTCATCTATTTCTCATCTCACTGGGCTATTGTACACGCCCGGCTTAGTGTTTGACTTCAATTACATTCTCAATAGCATTTTTCATCTCTCCAACGCTATGTTTTGTATCTGCTAACCTGCATCTGTCTAATATTGAAATCTTTGCTCTAAAGAAAACAATTGGGCAAACAAAAGTTTAAGTGGGTGAAGGATTAATCAGAGTCGGGCTCTTAATTCTGTGCTGCTTGTGTTAAACAAATGTAGTGAAGGGGAATCCAATAAGAGAAACAGACAAGAGTAAGAATCAGTCCCAGAGATGTGTGGAGACACAGCTGTGCTTACTCCAGTTTCTGTGGCCCAGCAACACAATGTTTCCCACAGCTGAATGTCCTGGAGCCCTGGGATGGTTGCCTTTCTGAATTCCTCCTTCTGGAAGATGCCCCTGCCTCATCTGAGCCCAAGAACAAGTGTATTTGAGAAAACTTAGGTGAATTCCCTGAAGCTCAAAACATACAGAACAAAATACAGCTTCCTTCGGAAGAGGAAATGAAGTGTTTTATTTCTTTATTTATTAGATTTGTTACTAACCTTACTTCGTGCCAGAGGCCCCTAGGCAGAAAAGCTTATTGTAAAATAATAGAGATAATTAAATTTTGTATTATGAAACAGCAATCAATGCAGCAAAACTAGTATCTCATCTACTGGGAATACTGAAACTAAAGAGGTGGGTTCCGTGTGATGTCCCAAGGCCAAACAGCACTGTTGTCTTTATTCTTCGCTCTCCTCCTCATCCATTAATATTTATTAAGAATTGTGCTGCTGAGCACCCTGCACATCTTGTTTTCTACAAATTAAGAATGGCACTCAATTATATAGTAATGTCTTGAATATTACTTGTGGTATTGACCCAAGAAGAAAGTAAGAATATATCTCATCACCCTAAGGCGAACTTGTAGAATTGTTTAATTTTGTCCTGAAGAAGCTCTTTGACTCTTTGCCATTCTATTTCCTTTTCTGAGCTTTCTTCCTCTGAGTTCCCAGTGTACCATTCCTGCTCATCCATGTGGAATTTCACATAGAGATCTCTCTGGGTTCCATAATATCCCTAAACTTAACTTGACTCCTAACATTTATAAGCTCATGGATGTCTTAGCCTTTGAATATATCTAAATGACTTGATGTAAATCCTAGCTTACTCACTTGGTTTTTTGTTAGTTTGTTTTTGTTTTGTTTTGATTTTTTTTTCCAAGTCGGGGTTTCTTTGTGTAGCGCTGTCTGCCCTGGAACTTACTCTGTAGACCAGGCTGGCCTCAAACTCACAGAGATCTGCTTTCCTTTGCATCCCTTAGGGCTGAAATTAAAAGCATGTTTCACGACTGCCAGATTTATGTTTTATTTTCAATTATACATGGAAAAAAAGTCTATCTACTTTTTTTTAAAAAAGCAAACTAGCAACTTGTTTGCTGGCTACCAAGGATCTGCTATCTGACAAGAAAAAGGCATATCCTACAAAATACACTGGAACACCATTCTAAACACAAAGAGACTGAGGTCTTCAGCCACTTGGATGTGTCTAAAAGGATACTACAACACTGGTCAAATGAGGCTGAGAAAATGACTGTATGACCACAGCAGTAGCAATATAGCAGAGTGCAGAAGTTTATGGGGACTTTTAGAGCATCCTCAAAAACATCCCCAATGTTTCAAGGCACACAATGACTCATCAGCATTTGAGATTCTAAAGGCATTGCACATCTAGACAATAGCCATACACATTGAGGTATGGTTCTGTAGAAACTGGAGACATTGACACATATGTATAGATGTTTGATTTAAAATCATCTGCACAAAAATAGTCAGGAAAATGTTGAGCTTTTAGCTTTAACTTGGCTGCATATGGCTCAGTTTGAGCCTGGATGTCAGTTTCAGTTTCTGAATTTGTGGGAGAATGAGGTTCAAGAAATTGTAAGTAATAATGAAATTCATTCAAGGTAAGGAATCCTCCATCATCTTTATAAGTATTTCTGAGTGGAAGCAGAGATCTAACTACAGGTTCTTCTGCTTTGATACCACTTTACTGTGCTTATTATTTTATAATCAACTCAATTGTTGGTGACACATTTCCTGTCTTCTACTACTTGATAGTAAATACTAAAACTAAAAAAGAGACACCAAAGAAATTATCTGTCCTACAGAAGAGTACCAAGCAAAAGTGCAGTCAGAAGCATATCTTGTGCTATAAAGAGAAATAGAGCAATATAGGAATGGCTGTGTGGGCCTGCAAGGACATGATGTCAATGGTAACCAACACAGAAATGGCCAAAATTTACACAATATGGCCACTTCTGGAATATGTCACTTTCTTGTGTATAAGTATTACATATTTCACCAAGGAAAAAACTCTATAGTCAACAGATAACACCAAAATGCCTTTATTGCCTCTGCATATCTGACAGGTACATAAACAATGGGGGCTTAAAAATATGTCTTCCCTAATTTCCCAATGACAGTAACAACCAGAGAACAATAAGATCATCTTGATGCATAATCATCAAACTGATTGTGGTCTTGGAAAGAGAAAAGAATTTGAAGTTACAGATTTAAGATCTATCATTTAACAGTTATGAGAATTCAGTCTAGAAAAAGGATTCAGGGGCCCTTGTAGATCATGAACATCATGAGGACTGGACACAATGTATGCAAAATACATGACTGATGCGTAGGAGAAAGTCAATCACCTTTAAGCTTAGTTGTTATTTTGATCATGACTAGGAAAGGGTATGAGAAGTAACTTGCCTACTACATTGACAATAACAAAAAATTGTTTTTCTGCATGACAACTCATGACAGAATGATGTTCTGTAAGCAAATGGTATAAGCTGCCATTCAAATTCCCAAAAGAATATGGAAACACACCCATCCATGTGATCAGAATAAGCAAGAATTTTTAAAAGGTGAAAATAAATGCCCAGATGAAACGAAAACAAAAGTGTGACTATAATAGGAACAGTATTCGTGCAAATCATGTATCTACACATACCAGTCTTTCTAAATAAGCAAATACAGCCTTACATTTTTATACAAACTTATACATGTCTACATATATTTTATGTGTATATAAAAATATACTATATATATTGTGTGTATATATGTAGACATATATACATAATTATACGCATATATAATATTAAAAATTTTGGTGCAATAACTGAGTTTTAAGCATGGATTCAATGTGATGGATGGTAGAGTGCACTTGTTTAAAGAAAATAAATATAA
Organism: Sigmodon hispidus; assembly: GCA_004025045.1. Lineage (NCBI taxonomy): Eukaryota > Metazoa > Chordata > Mammalia > Rodentia > Cricetidae > Sigmodon > Sigmodon hispidus. Next base: position 39,368 of record PVIH01000112.1, on the reverse strand, counting down.
TAAAAAAGAAAGATAATTTGTTCATGTGTTAGTAAACAGTTAGTATACCTGTCATCAGCAACATCAGCAACAAGGTGAAGTACCAAAGGCACATGTATAAACTCAGTAGTAAAAATGAGTAAAAGCTTGATGATGGGGAACATGAGCAGACCACTAACTCTAGAATAAAGATGCACCTTAGACAGTCCAAAACTTTTCAAAGAGGTGGTACTAACTATGTAAAGAGGTGATACTGACTCTGGGGAATATTTTTATTAGTAAGCAAGCACTTCTAAAAATGAAGCACCTTATTAAGGCAAGCTTCAAATCATTTTCATTTTTATTTCAAAGGTAACTTAGCTCTTTTGCAGAGGCCCTGGATTTGATTTTCAGTACCCATATGGTAGCTGACAGCAATCTATAACCCAGAAACAGGGGATTCAACGGGGACACACACAGTACACACACACATGTATGAAGACAAAACATTCATACACACAGAGTAAAACAAATGCAACTAAAATTATTTTTAAAAGAAAAATAGTAATAATGAGAAAATTATTGTGCTAATTTAAATCTGACTATTGAAACAGAATAGCTGTTGTTACTAGAGCATCAGGGACTTTGGGTAAAGTGATTCTGCATTCTTCCAGAGAGCCTGAAAGACAAAGACCTGAATAATAATAACATAATCAGGAAACACGAGTGCATGTATAATCCATAGAAAAAGATGAAAAAGATGATGGCCTCAGAGAGATGGGTATGGTAAGAAAACTGGAGGAAAATAATCCCATAAAATCAGAAATTATTCTAATGGCAATGAAAGATCTACAGATCTTAAGCAACTGTCAAGCTGCAAGTTGTGCAAGTTGGGTTTCTTTTTAAAGGGACACATACTAAGAATTGAAAAAAAAAAAATCAAGGAAAACCACAAAAGAACAGCCTATGAACCAGGACATAGGGATGATTTCTCAGAAGCCTAAATATTGTTAGACAAATATTTGAGAATGGTGATTTTTAAAACACAGTGATTTAAAAGCTGTGTGAAACACATGGTGTTAGGCAAGGAAGCTGTCTTAGTCTGAGTTTCTCAGGAAGCAGCATCTGAGAGAAGGCTTGCATACTGGTAAAGCATTTGCAAGCAATCCTAGAGAACATTCATGAAGCACCAAAATAAAGAGGAAAGGTCACAAAAAATGCAGCTTGGTTGCCCACCAGAAATTCATGTGTGACACTGATGTAGAACATGGAGAAATCAAATCAGTACTGACCTGGAGTTTGCTGGATATTACTATGCAGGCTACTGGCTACTGTGAACTTCAATAATAACCAATCTTGGCAAGATATTTCCTTTGATGCAATAGTGGCATGAAAATCATGATGGTAACCAACTGCTTTCTGGTTGGATTTAAAGGCTTCACAATATGAAAACATGCTGATAAAGAAAATCTAGCCAAGAATCTACAGCTGGAAAGATTATAAACTCCAGGACGGAATCTACCTACTGTTTTTCTGCTGAATGGCATAGTATTAACCAGGCCTTTAAATAGATGTCTCTCTTCTCATAGATTAGTACAACTCTCAATCCACATCAGACATTTTTTTTTGAGCAATGCAGAAACTCATACCTGATCAAGATTTGGGGTTTAAGTCTCGGGGAGAATGCTGAGTCACAAACGGGACATTTGTATAAACCCCCTCAAGGCTCGGGGGCAAGAGCAGAAAGAAAGCTGCTAGTTTGAGAGTGGAACAGAACAGTGACTTATGGACATGATGGGAATATTGTATTTATAAATTCACAGCAGCTGTGGTCACATGCGCAATATGACACACCACTATACATTCCAGTATGGAGTCTCAAGGAGTTCAGGAGCCTCTAACACAAACTGAGGGCATTGAATGGCTTCTGGGTGGAGGAAGAGCCAGTCTTCTTTATGGAAGTGGCTGCTGGTAGGTTACCCCTTCTCCACAGGGTGGCCTCACATCCAGGAGTGTATGGACAGCACAATTAGAGTCAAGAGGTAACTGAAATAAAAGCAAAAACCACACAACATAAAGTTGGGATGAGTCTAGAAAGAGTTAGGGTTGAATATGATCCAAATCTATTTTATGAAATTCTCAAAGAGGAAATAAGAGTATTTAGTGGAAACTACATTCATGAGGCCTTGAAAGAGGCTTTTGAGTCTCCTGTCTGAATGTACTGACTTGAGAGATGAATGTTTAATTTCCTAGTTCTGGCTGTTCAGTGGGGAGCATATTGGAAAGCATTCCTGTACGGAGCTCATTTCTCTCTACTTGTTTCTGTTCAAGGAGTACACAGACCTGCTCTGCCCATCAGAGTGGACCCTGAGGAGTAGGGAAAAGGGGACATAGCTCACAGGCACACAGGTTCCTGCACTACTGAAGTCTGCCAGAAGCTTTCTTGGAATTGGCTGATGCAGGTACTGCCAGAATAGGGCATGCACCCTAAGAAATCTAAGTCCCCTCCCTTTGTGTGTGTGTGTGTGTGTGTGTGTGTGTGTGTGTGTGTGTGTGTGTGTGTGTGTACCAAGGCAGTGTAGGGCTCTTCCTGTTTGTAAAGCATACGGAGAGCAAAAAGGGAATATCAAAACAGCTGAACTACACAATTCCTAGAGCAAGGTAGAAAGCAGGGCTTAGATAGAATTGAATCCCTTTCAAATGTCTGTCACCTAGGATACACAAAGCCCTGGGTTTGTCCCACTCCCTAAAAATACTAGGTGTTGTTACCTAATGATTCCAGTTTATTTCACTGTGATCTTCAAGAGGACATCCAAACAGAAAACACTAAAAAATAAAATAAAACAGTAGCTAGGTAGGCAAGGTGCACTGGCTCGTTTTATGTCATCTTGACACAAGATAGAGACATTTAGGAAGAGCGAATCTTCAGCTGAGAGAAAATGACCTCACAAAATTGGCTAGTGGGCAAGCCTCTGGTTCATTTTCTTAATTGGTGATTGATGTGGAAGAGCCCAGTCCATTGTGGGTAGTGCTACTCCTAGGCAGTATATGATGGTATAAGAAAGCAGGCTGAGCAAACCTGGGGAACAAGCCAGTATGCAGTACTCTTCCATGGCCTCTGCATCAGCACCTGACTCCAGGTTCCTGCCTTACTTGTTTTCCTGCTCATAAATGCTGTGACAATAGACTATATTGTGAAAGTGTAATCAGCAACAGAAGCCCTAAAACACATGACAGCATGTTCCTATTATCCTAGAACTAGGGAGGTAAAGGTAAAAAGATCAAGAGTTCAAAGCCAGCCTCAGCTAAATAAGACACTACCTCAAAAAAGAAGTGAGAAATAAAATACCAGATAATTGTCAAACTAGGTGTACACAAGACAGAATACTTAGGAAGGATACTTCCTCTCTGCATGTCAGTGCCCATTATATGGAGCCCTGACTGTGAGCTTGAGTTTTTTAAGTCTCTATGCCCGTGTTTTTAGTTCTTGGTCTAAGGCACTCTCCACCCATCTTCACAGCTGTGTCTTTAGCACCTAGATGTGAGCTTGGCACAGAGAAGGTGCTCAATATCACCTGGTAAATGAGCAAATGACTGAAACACCATTGATACAGTAGAACTTTAAAATATATCTTGGAAGCAAATAATTTTAATATTGTAACAAGTTTTAAATTAAAAATATATTGATCTCTGTATGGTACACAAAGCATAGATTTCATTCTCAGATTTCAGCAAATAATTACAAAAATTGATTACATTATAGCTCTCAAGTAAAATGTATATCAGAAATAGACTAGGAAAATGCCTGGTTGTCATATAATGCCTGTAAATTAATAACCAAATCTTAAAAAAATCAAACTGAAATAAGACCTAGCAATTTGGTAATTTAAAACATTCTTTTAAAAAACCTATTAGGACAAACAAGAAAAAATCAAAATTACAATGATAGGCTATTTAGAAAATAATAGAAATAAAAATTCATTATTATACTGCAAAGCAGCTAAAGTTATTCTCAGAGGCAATAATCTTAAATGCTTTCATTATTAAAATAATAATAAAAATAAAGGAATATAGCAATCAACTGAGTGACTTAAAAAATGAACCACAAAATATATCTAAGGAAACAGAAGAGACCATACAATAAGGACAGAGATTTTTTAATGGATTCAAAAATGAAAGAATGTAACTTTTCAGTAAATCTAAGAGCTTTTCTTTAAACACAATGCAGTAATATCAGTGAAAAAAGGCAAAAGGTGAAGCCCGCCAAGATAAAAGAGAGGAAATAAACACAGTTTTTGATGTGAGGACATAAGAGAAGATAAATTTTTAAGCCAAGAAGACATGACTCACACTACACAATAGATATTTTTTAAAGCTACATTAAATAAATAATTTCCCAGGGAAGAAAATCAATGCCCAACATTTAGCTAAGAAAAAGTAGAAAATTGGATTTGACCAAAAATAGAAAATAAATGATTTTTTAAAAAAATCTTTAATAACAGATCCATGATCAAATAATTTTTACTGTTGAATTTTGCAAAGCACATAATTCTCATATCACCCACAATTTTAAAAAACATTAGAAACCAGACTGCTATTTATTTCATTGTTCTTAAAAGCTCCACCACTCAGAGACACAAGCAAAAGCAACACCTGCCAGACACTGGAAAGTCTCTCTAGAGGAGTTTTCAGGAAGATATCGAGGTAAAATACTTAAATTGTCACTAAATCAGATTCAACACTGTCTCCAAATAATCACCAGCCATGACCAAACAGTAACACTGAAGAGCTGTGTTACTGAATGATAATAACATACGGCAGCACAGAATCTCATATAAAATAATGCACCCACAATCAGAAAAAAAATGCTGATAATATTATCAATGATCAATTTACATTCTGGGTTTTCTCTTTGATATTTTTCTCTTCCTCTGTATTTAAGAAGTCCATGCACTTCTGGGAAGCTGGGTTCAGAAGATGAAGCCTTTGATTTTGAAAAGGTATCTACTGGAAATCCACAGGTAATGTGGTTCATGGTGAAATACTAGAGGCTATCTCATTAAAAACAGACTCATGTTTGCCGTCTTCTCTGCTACTTAATCCTGGTTTCTATAATTAGAGAACAAAATAAAGAAGGAAGGAAGGAGCAGAAGCAAAGAAAGGACAAAAAGTAGCGCTATCAATAGGGCTGACAAAAGGATACCTTTGAGTTACATTCATCTGACTTGGCAGAAATAACCTCTATCCCTGGCTGTGAGAAAAATTATGGAAACAATTGGAGAGGCAATTGTAATGGCCTTTGAGGAACAACCATGCCACAGGCTACTGCAGACAAGCAAAGACTCTTAATCTGTAATATGGAAAAGCAGGAGAAAACAGATTAGAGAACTGGATTATTGACAGTAGACTGTGGGAAGTTAAAGGTCATGAGATACACAATATCTATTTATCAGGGTTCTTGAAATAAAGTTTGCAAAATAAAATAAAAAAGATTTATGACCACAGTGCTTGGCTCATTCAGAAAAGACATAATTTACTTTAACTATCTAATCAAGTTTTCAAGTTTTTCTCCGTTTCTCTCTCTCTCTCTCTCTCTCTCTCTCTCTCTCTCTCTCTCTCTCTCTCTCTCTCTCTCTCTCTCCTAGGCAACTGTGCTTGGGTGCTAAGCATTGCGCATGTCACTTAATCACCACTTTACAAGAGAATCATGTTTAAATCTCAACATAAATATCAAAGGTGACAAATCATAAGAATGAAATTATATATAAGCACATATAATTAAAATCTTAAAATGTGATTATATAATTGTTTTATATTTTAATACAATGTGTTTTATGAATAAAGTAAATAAAATATATAGTGTTTGTCAAGCTTACTCAGGTGCCATTTGTGATTTAGCCTTTAATGTTACTTATTCGCAGCTTTATGTATTCGAGTTTCTGCTATTTAAGTGTGCTTCTTTAGTTTTAATTTTAGTTCATTCATTTGTTTATTTTATTTTTGTTTTGAGACAGGTTCTTTTTTTGTTTTGTTGTGAAAATAGATTCTTGGTTTCTAGGCCTGGCTGATCTCAGAGAAGAAGCACAGCTCTGTCTGTGCATGGGCCCCTGTTTGCTTTCATGGCTCTAATTCAGCCTCCATTTATGTTGATGTCTGTGGATCCTGACACCACCTAAGGCAAAGGATAGGGCTGCACAGAGTTGGCCCAGCCCCTCACTGGGTTGCACCACCAAGGAGAACTGGTCTTGCTGAAGTATTGGAATACTGGCCCTTCCCCTCACCTGGGCAGCAAAACAGAGCTATCCCTGTTTGCAGAGGCAAGGGTGAGCTGGCCCTAAGGGTGTGAAATGGGAGAGCAGGTCACACCTGCCTTGTGGTGAGGGAAAAATGCCTCTTCTTGTTCCTCACCATCTGCAGCAGATTGGGAACCTGATCAAACCCCTCACCTGCTACAGCATTCATAACAGGCACCACAGTGGAGTTGACCCTGTAAACAGGGGCATGAGTGAGCCAGCCCTAAGGGCATGACAGGGGCATGACTAGTACTACTTCCCTCATAGTAGTGGTGGTAAGGGAAAGATGCCCCCACCCCACCCCCCACCCCTGCCTCTAAGAGATATAGCTAGCAAGAGAGCTGACCCTCCCCATCACCAGATGCAACACTTGGGAAAGCAGACCCTGTTGGGGCAGGGTGAGCTGGTCTGAGAATGTAAATATGGTAGATCAGGTTCTGCTCCTCACTTGCCATATGGCAGCATGGGCAGCGGAGCCTCCCACATGTCCCCCACACCACCCCTCTATGCCTGAGGTCAGTGGGAGAGCTGGCCTTGACCCTGAGGGCATGATAACAAGAGAACTGGCCCAGCCCCTTGCTTATCACTGCAAGGGGTGAACTAGCCAAGGCAATGCTGGAGAGCTCACCCTAATGGTGAAGATGGGGCGGGAGGAGGATCTCCACAGACACAAAGCTGCAGCATCTCCATGACATAAGGCAACTACAGGATATCCAAAAGGAGTCCCTGTGATTGATAGTGTAGTACAAGCCAGGGGCTTCAATCCAGACCAATAACTCTTAAATGGCATTTGCAAGCAAAGATATATGGACAAAAGGGTTTATTGTGTGGCTTACTGTGTCACACTATAGCTTCTACTACTAGATTGATTTTTTGTTTTCTTTCCTTTTTCTTTTATTTCATTTATTTTATTTTGGGGGGATATTTTAAGGGCAGAGGGTGGATACAAAGGAATGGGGAAATAAATGGGATGGAGATGGATAATGTGAAAGACACAAAGAAAAAATTAAAAGAAAATAGATTCTTTTCCCATATACTACATCTCAACCACTGTTCCCACCACCGCCATTCCTTCTAGCTCTCGCCTACCTCTTACCCCCCCATCCTCTCCCCCTCAGTTTCCCTGTAGAAAGAGAAGGCCTTCAAAAGATAACAATCAAACATAACAAAAATACAGTAAGACAAGCAAAAGCCCTCATATCAAGGCTGGACAAGGCAACCCAATAGAAGAAAAAGCAAAGAGCAAGCAAAATAATTAATAATACACTGGCTCCCATTATCAGAGTCCCACTAAACAAGCTAACAGCCATAACATATATGCAGGCCCTGTGCTGCTTCAGGCCTCTGAGTCCACATGAGCCCTGCTGAGTTGATTCAGTGAGGCCTGTTCAGGTGTCTTCCGTTCCCTCTGACTCCTACAGTCTGCCTTTTCTCCCTCTCTTACGGGGGTTCACTGAGCTCCAAGGGGAGGAAACCAATGGAGACCTTCAGTTTAGACTCTCAACATAATGTCTGGTGGTAGGTCTCTGCATCTGCGCTCATCTCATCCGACAGGGGGTTTCTGTCTGATAACGTCTGGACAAGGTACTCATCTATGAGTAAAACACAATATCATTAGGAATAATTTTATGGGTTTTTTTTTTTTTTTTGACAGTTGTATTTGTCTCTACTCTAGGTCTCTGGGTTTTCCAGTCTTTGGCTGGTTTTTGGCCTTCTAGGTAAAGTGGAGAGGGCTTCAACTTAAATCAGATATTGGTTGGTCTCTTCTAACTTCATATAGAAAAAACCGAAACCCTAGGACAATTAAAACAATCCTGTACAATAAAACAACTGATCTCACCGTTTCTGATCTCAAACTCTACTACAGAGCTAGAGTAATAAAAAACAGCATGCTATTTGCATAAAACAGACATCATTTGTTGAAGATGTTATCTTTTTTTCCTGTGTGTATTTCTATCTTCTTTATCAAAATCATGTGATTGTAGATATATGTTTGTCTGTAAATTTTATGTTAATATGCATTTTTTATTACTATAACTATGTTGTGCCTCTTGAAATCAGGAATGATGATATCTCCTGCAGTTCTTTTATTCTTCAGTATTGTTTTTATCTACCCTGGGTTTTCTTACTTTTCTATATGAAGTTGAGAATTGTCCTATGAAGGACTGTAAAGAAATGTGTTGGAATTTTGATGGAATGCATTGAATTTGTAGATTGCTATTGGTAAAATTGCCATTTTTATTTTTACTATATTAATCTTACTGGTCCATGAGCATGGGAGATTTTTCCATCTTCTGATATTTTCTTCAATCTTGAAGTTTTTACCATACAAATCTTACACTTGCTTGATAGAGTTACTCCAAGATATTTTATATTATTTGAGGCTATTACAGAAAGTGTTATTCCTCTATTTTTTCCTCAGTCTGTTTCTCAGTAGGGATACTGATTTTTGGGGTGGTTTTTTTTGGTAGTGTTTTATCAGTCCCTTTGCTGAAGGACCTCTCTGATTACTCTAGCTTATGTCAAGTTGACATCCAAAATCACCATGTACAGGTAGAATTTCCTGTAAATGTTTGTTAGGATCATTTGGTTTACAATGTCAGTTAGCTCCAGTATTTCTCTGTTTAGTTTTATCCATTGGTGAGAGTAGGATCTGGAAGTCTCCCACTATCAGTATGTGAGGGTCAATATGTGTCTTAAGCTGTAGTAGTGTTTCTTTTATGATAGCAGGTAACTTTGTGGTTGTGGCATAGATGTTAAGAATTAAAATGTCATCTTGCTAGATATTTTCCTTTGATGAATAGGTAGTATCCTTATCCATATTTTTTTATTAGTCTTGGTTTGAAGCTTATTTTATTAGACATAAAAATAGCTACACTACCTTCATTGGTACATTTGCTTGAAATATCTTTTCTGAGCCCTTTACCATGAAGTAATGTTTATATTTGATGATGAGGTATGTTTCTTGGATGCAGCAGAAGATTGGATCCTATTTTGTATTCATTTCGTTAGTTTGTGTCTTTTGAGATCTATTTTATTGAGAAATGTAAACAAGTAGTGATTGTTAGTTCCTATTATTATTATTATTATTATTGCTGTTCTGATGGTGGTGGTGGTATGTATGTGTTTCCCTTCTTTTGGTTTGGCTGGTATGAGATTATTTATTTTTTATGTTTTCTGGGCATAGTTAACCTTCTTGGTTTGGAGTTTTTCCTTCTAGCAGTTTTGTAGGGCTACATTTGTAGATAAATATTGTTTACATTTGACTTACTGTGATTGAAAATTTTGCTGGGTATAGTAATATAGGTTGGCATATGTGGTCTCTTAGAGTCTGAAGCACATCTGTCTAAGTCCTTTTGGCTGTAAGAGTCACCATTGACAAGTCGATTGCAATTCTAATAGGTTTGTCTTTATATGGTACTTGGTCTTTTCCCTTTGCAATATTTAATATTCCTTTTTTTGTTTTGATTTATGTGTTTAATGTTTTGATTATTATGTAGTAAGGGGATTTTCTTTTCTGGTACGATGTATTTTGTGTTTCATATGCTTCTTGTAGTTTTATAGGCATCTTCTTTAAATTAAAAAATTTTTCTTCTACAATTTTGTGAAAAAAAATGGGACTTTTGAGAGGGGATTTTTCTAATCCTATTATTTAAGGGCTTAGTCTTTCATAGTGCCCAGATTTCCTGGATGTTTTGTGCCAAGATCTTTTTATATTTACAAATTTCTTTGATCCATGTAGTCATTCCTTCTATCATATCTGCAAATGCCCAGGATTCTATTTTTTCATCTCTTGTATTCTGTTGGTGAAGCTTGCCTCTATAGTTCCTGTTCACATTCCTAAACATTTATTTCCAGGGAATCCTCAGTTTTTGTTTTCTTTATTGCTTCTGTTTCCATTTTCTGGTATTGAACAGTTCAATTTTTTTTTCTTTAACTGTTTGTTTGATTTACTGTGGCTTTCTTTAAGGGACTTAGTCATTTCCTACAATTATTTGTGTTTTCCTGTTATTTCTTTAAGGCATTTATTTAGTTTCTCTTTAAGGATCTCCATCATCTTCATACAGTTGGTGTTTAAAGTGTTTTTTTTTTTTTGTGCTTCAATATGTTGGAATATTCAGGGCTGCTGTGGTAGGGTACTGAGGCTTAGGTGGAGATGTTGCCCTGTTTGTTATTTATTGTGTTCTTACGCTGGAGCACAGGCATCTGTATTTGGGATGATTATAGGTTTAAGTCCTGATTTCTGAATTTGTCTTTTTTGAGTAGATGTTTTGTTCCTTGGTTTCTGTTTCTGGTCATGACTTTTAGTGATTGTATTGGATGTGTGTTGTCTGTTTTAGTGGCATACTGGGCTGGTGTTCTTGGAGAATGCTTGTTGGTGTTGAAAGCTAGAGAAGAAGAGGCCATGGGGAGATGGTCTTGTGTAGCACTAAGAGTGACCTTGAAGAATGAGTCTGGGGAAACAGAATAGAGAAGGTCCAAGGGTAGACTACCTAGTCATCTGGCTTGTGTGGCCTGTGGTGTAGAATGGAGCATCTGACTGAATTAGATGATGGCACACAGAGATGAGGAGAGAGAAGGGAAGCAATAGTGGGAGTTCATTTTGGGGATCCACAGGAGGCATGGACAGACGAAGGAAGGTTGCAGTTTGTATTCTATTGGAGAACTAGGGGTCACCCTAAGGACTGGGTCTGGGGAAGCAGGAAGTTAAAACAGAGTGGCTTTCCTTAAGTATCTAAAGTCTTTTCAAATGAAGAGAAAATAGATGCTCTCTTTCTCCCCTGGAGGTATGATTGTGTCCAATCAATGGCAGTCTAAAGCAGAAATGTTAATTTTACTTCAAAGGTCAGGGGAAGGTGAGGAAGATTTGACTGTATGTACCAGATATTGAACTGTCTACAAACTTAACTACATCTTGTTTCTAGCAGTTGATGCTCTCTAAATGTGCACTTATACTCCTAACACATTTTATAAGGATTCCCAGAGGAGGTAAGATATGGACCGACTCTCAACCCCTTTCACAGACAGTTGATGTTATGTTAGGCAATAATTCTACATAAGGGAATGAGGCTGTGGCAGGGCCTGGAAGCCCTTCTTTACCTCCTATGGCCATAGCTTTAAAGAGCAAGGTATAATGAAATTTATATTTTTTTCTTTAGTAAACTAAAGTCTTCTGTTTGTTCTAGCTTACATAAATGATTTTTATCTGGTTATCTTTGGAGACAGGATCATGTGTTCAGTGACAAGTATATGTACACAACAAAAATTCCCATCAGGTTAAGAATTCTTTGCATGGGTCAGGATGTCACAGTCGGCTGTGTAGGACTGAGAATAGCATTAAATGTACAGTTAGTTAGAGTGCCAGATGGTAATTCAGACTTTACCTTAATCTGTGCTCTCAAATTCCTGGACAGTGATCTATTCTTGGGCTTCTGGACTGCTTTGTTTCTATTTGTACTACAGGAAAATAACTGTAAACATCACCCCTGACAAAGAGGCTTTCATTTTCTAAGAGAGTACCAGAATTTTTTTTAGGGGAAAATCTTTTGTTTAGCAAATGTCTTAAACCCTTGCATCTTCAAGGCAGTATACGAAAAGAGTTAAGTTCTTCCAAATGAAAGGGAGTCTTTATTTCAAGAAGCAGAAAGTAAGAAGAGCAGGGACCTGCTAAGACATGGCTCTACAACTCAACAGAAGTTCAAGTGTATGTGTGTATAACCATTCTCAGAACTCATTGTCAAGAAGAATTTTTTATGGTCAGAGGGGCTGGAGGAATTTTAGGAACACACGTGTAATATGCATAATTTTAATGTTATGTCTGTCTATTTTGATGTAACAACCATTTGTGAGAATAGACCTTTGGAAGACAAAGGGATGAAGAAATGGGTTGGTGCTTGAGTTATTGCCAGGTAAGATGATGGGAACAGCCCCTGGAGAAGAGATTAAGTTCAATGGGAATAGATTATTAAAAATACAATAGGCATCAGGAGGTATAGTTTAGATCCGTGAACATTCTTCCAGAGGATATTGGGCTTCTTATTACAGACATGAGTGTCAGGTGAAGTTAATTTATGTAAATCTCAAAGGAGAGGGTGACCCTGCTGACATCTGGACTGGATATAGAATTAACTCAATTCTCTGTGTCACTAGGTGTCGGTAGAAACATCTTAAAAGTCAAGATTGTGGAAGATTTACAAACATCTCCCAGTTATTCTTATGGCTCTGGGATTTGTTTTTTAAAGTTTGTTTTTTTTTAATCCACTAAGTAAGCTGAAATTCACTATATCATGTTGAGAATTGACAAGGTAACATGCCTATGAGACACTTTACACTATCCAAACCTACTCCTTGGATTTAACCTGAACACACCATGAGACCGTTTGAAGAAATTGTGGGACTAGTTTCTGAAATTGAAAAGGCTTTAATTTTTAATGTGTTGCATTAGCTAAGAGCTAGAGAAATCTAGATTCAAAACTTACTGTTTCAAAAGACCAAAGTAGGATCCATACTACTAGCTCATAGATTTCTTTGAGCTTTTTTCCCTGGTCCTTAATAGCAATCTCTAAACTGAAATCAACTAAAATCCAATAGAAAAGTGGCCTCAGGCCTTTCCATAAGCCAGGCCTCAAGACTCTTTCCTTCCTCTTCTATTAAGCAAGCCTCATTCTTAGCAGCTTGGCTGTACATTGCTAGGTTTGCTTCCTTTGTTTTTTTTTTTTTTTTTTTTTTTAAATTGATCTACTACAATGACATAGAAATATGTTTCCAAATTAAAGGAGAGGTGGAATTGATACGCGAACAGCCCCAGAATAGTTTCTGCATTACTAGATTCTGAACTATTTCCTCCCTCAAGTTATTTGAATGTGAGCCGAGGTGTGAACAAGGCAAGAGTGAGAATCAATAATTAAGCCTGTTCCCTTTATACCCACTATACTGGCAAATTCATTTCTCTTTCTCAGCCTGATTATTACTTAGAATTTATATAATAGCCTCAAGCAACATCTCTATAGCACTGGAATAAAACTTCAGAAAAAATGAAACAAAACATAGGTCTGAACAACCCACTTATCCTGTTTTTGCAAGGTTATTTTATGTCTGGGAATGGTCAGGTCTTCAAGGAGAAGGCTGACACATTGTAAGAGAAGGGCCATTTAATCATCTGCTTTCTTGGATGTGAAGTGTCATATTTTATCACACAGGGCCATCATTACAAGTAGTCACTGAAAAACTGGAATACAGGCCAACATAAAGTTGTCTGCCTCATAATTCCCCACCAATGAGTCATTCCTCTGCTAGCTGGCTAGGGAGAGTGTCAATCATAGCAAACCAAAATACCCTATTATCATAAAGCTAGCATGTCAGATTTTGAGAATGGGCCTCAAAATCTTGTTAACAGACTTTCTAAGAAATCAGTTAGGGATGGTTTCAAAATCTTTGTTAAAAGAAAAAATGCAAACTTGTTAGCTGAAGAAAAGGAGGTGCATGTTTGTTCCATACTGGATGGACAATGGAATTCAGAAGGAGCTCAATTCTGAGATTGCCTATCTCAGGTGATAACCTCACTGTGGTCCAGGGAAATTAATCACAGCTGGAGAATAGCTTTGCTAATGCTTCTTTTTCCATAATTTCTCTGAAAAAGATGGAAAATTATTGGAAAAAAATGAGTGTTCTCCCAATTATTTTCTGGGTTCTCTGTCTAGCTAGAGCTACAAATATAAATTTAATGGCTCTATATTGTTTGCCAGGTATGGATTGATGGTTTTTATTCTGTGTGCATGTGTGCAAGTCCATGTGTGGAAATGAAGGCTTTGGATGCTGAACCCTGCTTCCCTTACTGTTCCCCCCGCCCCGCCCCCCCGGCCACACACACACTTGAGAAAGGATCACTAGCAGCTCTAGAGTTCACTAAGGAGGTTAGGCTGGCCTTGGGGATCTACCAGTTACTCCAACCCACACCCATTCACTATACTTTCAGTTTTGAAATTATAAGTATGCGACCCTCCTCACTTCCTTTTTCAGTGAGACTATGTTCTGTTACATTGCAAATAATTGTCCCACCTACTGGTTTAATCAAAATGCAGACTGGCGAAGGCAGACAAGAAGTGTGGATCGGGCTACCCAAACTAAGAAAACTCAGGGAACAGGAAGAGCAGAGCAGAGATGCCAGAGAGATGCCAGTGAGATGCAGAGGAAAGAAGTTGAAATGCTGCTAAGAAAAGGTATTAGGCATGAATTTACGCCTAATACCTTTTCTTAGCAGCAGTTCAACACTGTCAATGGGACAAAACGACAGCCTACAGAATGGGAAAAGATTTTCACCAACCCTACAAGTGATAGAGGACTGATATCTAAGATATATAAAGAGCTCAAGAATCTAGAGCCCAAAACCTTGAATAACCCTATCAAAAAATGGGGTTCAGATCTAAAAAGGAAATTCTCAGCAGAGGAATTACGAATGGCTGAAAGGCACCTGAAAAAGTGCTCATCATCTTTAGCCATCAGAGAAATGCAAATCAAAACAACTTTGAGATACCACCTAACACCTGTTAGATTGGCTAAGATAAAAGGCACAGATGACAGCCTATGCTGGAGAGGATGCGGAGCAAGGGGAACACTCCTCCATTGTTGGTGGGAGTGTAAGCTTGTTGAGCCACTTTGGAACACAGTATGGCAGTTTCTCAGAAAATTGAGAATCAATCTCCCCAAGGACCCAGCAATACCACTTCTGGGTGTATACCCTAATGATGCACAGTCATACTCCAAAGGCATTAGCTCAGCTATGTTCATAGTAGCATTATTTGTAATAGCAAGAACCTGGAAACAACCTAGATGTCCCTCAACTGAAGAATGGATTAACAAACTGTGGTACATCTACACAATGGAGTACTACTCAGCAGTAAGACAAAATGATATCCTAAAATTCACAGGCAAATGGATGGACTTGGAGAATATTCTCTTGAGCGAGGTATTACAAACTCAGAAAGATAAGCAGGGGATGTACTCACTCATTGGTGGTCTCTAAACAAACAAACAAGAAAAAAGCCAAGCATGCCCAAGCTGCAAACCACAACCACTGAACAGCTTGGGATCAGAAACACCCTGGACTGACTCTTCGGATCCCACTCCACCTAAAGGAACACCTGACTCACTCTTGAGGGAGGGGGGACAATACTGGATCTGCCAGGAGTGGAGACTGAACTAAGCAATATTGGGTCAGTGGGACCATGGGACTGCCTGCTGCCTGCCCAGGGAGGGGATGGGGAGTTGTGGAGAAGAAAAAATGACCTGATGTGGTGGGAGGGGGAAGGGACCTTGAATAATGATATACAGGGATAGAAAGCATGACTTCTTTGTTCATAATAAAAATAAAAATAAAAAGTATACAGGAAAAAAAAGAAAAGGTATTAGGCTGCATGGCTGAACAAGATAAGAATTATAGGTTAGTTTAAGAGGAAGAGCTAGCTAGCAATATGCCAGAGCCATAGGCTGATCAGCATAAAATTAATAGGAGTATCTATGTGTTTCTGTGGGACTGTGGGTCAGAACCTCAGGGCTAGGCCCGAAAGGCCGGGCCAAAAACTTATTATTACGCCCTTTATGTCTTTCTGTTCTAGGGATGGGAGCTTGATTTCCTATGCTTGCAAGTTGAGCATCTTACCAACTGAGCTATCTCCCGAACCTCTATACAGAGATGTTGCTCTATGAAGAACTAGTGCACTTCTTTATTCAGTTTAGCTGTTGGCATGTCATTCTTTTGAGATTGTGAACGGCTTGCTGTTTAAGTCTAGATATGCCTTCCTTCATAGCTCCCCTTTCTCACACCTTTCATTCTGCTTCATTCAACTGAAATTTGGTTCTCATGAATACCAACTTAGGAAGCAGAAGCCACCAGCATCCTTCGGGGTTCAGCAGGGTTTAATATGGTTTCTGACTTAGCTTTCTAGTGAACTTTTTCTGTTTGCTTTATTGCTGAAGGCCTTGTCCCACCTGTGTCCCAAGTACCTCCTTCCCCATCCAGTTTATTGATGTTCTCAGCAATTGGCACTTTACTTTTTCAGTCCAGCTTTCTCCCACTTGGCTCTTTCTCTGACATCAGTTGTGGGTTTCTGGCTGCATTTCCATTTAATTCATGTCTCAAATTCAACTTGTCCTGACCTGTCAAACTCACCTTTTCAGTGTCAGGTCCAATGCCACCTAGCAACTAGTGACATCACAAGTCTCCATTACTTAGCCTTGGTATTCTGACCACATTTTAATTTCTTTTTATTCTCATCAAGATAAATGAGGCAGACACACAATCTGTAATTCCATCCTTGCTTCTCATGTTTTCTTCCTGTTCATACCCAAACACTGCCTAGCATTGGTCTCTTCTGGACCACTTAGCTTACTTCCCAACTGTTCACTTTATCTTCAATCTTCTTGTAATTTATCTTTTATACTGCTCCATATTCACTTGGAGAATGATGCTGTGAGCATGCAAGCTGCCCATTCGAAGCTTGTGATGACTCCTAACCAGGTTACATAAGTGCTGATTATTCACACCAGACCTTGACTGGTGATGTTCACATCAGTCCTTATTTACTTTTTCCCAAGCATATTCTACCTTCCTTGGTTGAGGTCAGTGCTGTGGGAAGGGACCCCAACCTTCCTGAAGTCCTGCTCCTTGTCTGTCTGTCTGTAATTGTTCAGCTCAATCACCACCTCCCAGAAAGTCTCTGTATTTTTTTTTTAATTAAAATTGAACTATCATTTCTTAAAAACAAAACAAGAAAACAAACAACAAAACCCCAACTATCAGACTTTGTTATCACACTGAAACTTACTAACTGGACATTATTATTGACTTCAAATCACATGTCAAAATTCATAAAGGCTACCTTTGTCATATTTTAGACTTGGTTTGTTGTTACTCCTCAGGACATCTCTTTGTAGCTCAGAGGTCTTGGATTATTGCAATTAAATCCCTGATGTTTCAGACCCCTTACCTCATAAGGAGTAAGTGTACAAGAAATCATTGTGTTTTAACTATTTTAATCCAGAATTCAATATTTATTTTGTATAGCTCCATGCTTTAATTGTTTTTCACTTCCAGACAATCTTTCTCTTGTTACTTGTGCCCCAAAATCTGAATTGCATCTGACTTTTGTGAGCCAAATTTATGCATATTTTTGCAAATCAACTGAGAGAAAAAGATTTTTGTGTATAATGTATATCAGAATTAAAAACATTGGCAGCAGTTACAGGTAGCAGAGAAAAAAATTTAAATGGTTTGACTGTAAAAGCAATCTTAATTATAGTCATTTAAATGTACTGCATACCATGTGACCTAACAGTAATGATTCATAATAGTAATGCAAGTTAAATTAACTTTGTTATAAATTTTACTTGATAGGATTTTCTTGATTACACTGCTAAAATGTTTATATGTATTTAACTGTTCCCATTTTCATATGGCTCTGTATTCAGAATTTAAAAAGAGACATGAGATTTTGCTTAGCCTGATCTTCAGTGTTATTTAGTTTGTCTGAGGTAAAAATAAGAGGCAGCACCCTTAAAAAGACTGGAATGTCACTGAAAAATAATCAAGTTGTTAAATTAACTCTTGTGGGAAAAGATTTATGACTTTTAACAGAGATAGAGGTAAGCAGATAACCTCCAGAATCAGTATATAAGATATGCCAATCAATTATAATGAAAAAACAGTTCCTTGTCTTTCCTCTTTGTAGCCGAATCATCTTCTCAACTCCTACTCATGACTCCTACTTATTCTATGATGTCTCTACATACTTTTCCAGAGTCATGAAGGACTTAACTTCATTAAACTGGATTATATTGCTTAAACTCATGAAACTGTTGGTGCATTGATGGCTTCTTCCTTTTTGTTTCTGAGTATCATTTCAGTACTAATGGACTTCAGTCTGTCTATTCACCCATTAAGACTGTTTTTAACTTCTCATAATTATGAATAAGCTAATAACTATTCGGATACTAGTGAAGTTTTCTTGTGTAATTGTACATTTTAAGTTTTCTAAACTTGATGTGCTGGTATCTAAATGCCAGGTCATATGGTAATCGCCTACTTAAGTAAAATGCTGCCAAATCCCTTTCCCAGTTGTTAGATCATTTCACACCTGCACTGAAATGTATAAGAGTTCTAATTACCCTAAATCCTCACCATTACTTAGTATTATGAGTTTGTCAATAAATTTGACCTATTCTAGTTTGTAATATTACAGTTTTTCATGAGGGCTTCAACTTATATTTCTTTAAAGTCTATTGATACTATGGCTCTATTTGTGTGCTTTTGCCCATTCATATAATCATATGTATTTTCTTATATATAATGTCTGATCAGTATTTTGTCCCTTAAAACTAGATGATTTTTTTTCTCTTGCTATTGTACCATAAAAATCCTTTATAAATTGCAGATAAAACTACTTGATCAAAAGTTGAATTTTCAATTCTTGTCATTTGCTTTTCTAGAGAATGTTTTGGTACCTTTCCCCTGTATATTTTTTTCAATCTTTCTAATGTTAGAAATCTTTTTATATATATATATATTTATGGGATGTATCCTTGATATTGTAAAACAAATGTAAGATGATCTATTCCTATGCTGTTTTCTGAAAGATTTAGGTTTTATACTTTACAAATCAGGCATGATTATTTTGGAAAGGAATATATATGTGTGTGTATATATATATGTATATATGTTTTTCTATTTATCTATTTATATTGTTTCTAACTTCTAGGGATCCCACACATATATACATATGTACATATTATAAACATGTACAAATATATGTGTATACATATATATGCAGGCATCTCTTTTAGTCACTGATTTCATTTTCTTTGAATATATATTCACCAATAGGACTACTAGATCATATGGCATTCCTATTTTTGGTGACCTTGAATTCCCTTTTTAAGATGGAGACACATGGTGTGTGTGCGTGTGTGTGTGTGTGTGTGTGTGTGTGTGTGTGTGTGTAGATCTGACTGGTCTTTCCAGCTGATATGTATCTGTCTTTCTTTACTCTTACATTGTCTTGCTATCTGTAACTTTGTAATAAATCCTGCAGTTGGGCAGCACTTTTTCTTTCTAACTTTATTATTTTTCAACTTTTGTAGCTAATATTTATTTATTTTTCTATGTGAACTTAAGAGTACATTTCTCCACAAAAATTCTGCTAGTCATTTTATTATAATCATATTAAGTCTATACATCAATTTAGAAAGAGTAAATGTCTTTACTATGTTGAATTTTCCAGTCAATAAATAGTGTATGATTTATGACTTGTTTATGTCTTTTAGTTTTTGAGTTTTTGATGTTACCTCTCTGTGTTTGCAGAGGTTGTTCATGAGATACAGTATTCTTATTTACCTTTTCACATCCCTCTCAGAATTAATATTTAACTACTTTAAATGGAATGTTGAAGCTTTGCCACTATATAGATTTTTTGTTGTCATTATCAACATAAATAAAAGATTCCCTAAAAATGTTTAAATTTTTCATTGCTAGAATATATGTGTATTTTACTAATTTTAATTTTGATAGAAATTATATATATTTATCACCTAAAATATGTCTTTAAATATGCATACCCTGTGGGACTGCCAAATTGGTACATTTTTTATGCATTACTTCACATATTTATTGTAGATGGAATAACTCAAATAGACTTCCTTAGCATTTTTTAGGAATTTCACATTCTGTCATTAACTCTTACCACTATCTTCCAAAGTAAATCTCTTTGGGCTGTCTTCCCTAAGTGGGGTTTTATGTATTTTGAATAACCCCCTCCCCCATCTCTCCTAGTTACTACTGTGTAATTATGTGAGTTTGATTTTTTTTTAAGTTTTTACATATGTTTGAACTCATGTGACATATTATTTGTCCAGATTAACTTTCTTGTCCTCCAAGTTCACTTATATAATTTCAAATGGCAAAATTCCTATTTTTAAAAGCCTGAAAAGCATTTCATTGCATAGCATAAAACATTTTATTTACCCATTCTTCCCCTGACGGAATCTTAGGTCGGTTCTGCCCATATCTTGTCTATTGTTACTAATGCTACAATGGAAGGGAATGGAGGCATCTCTTCTACCCATTGTTTTCATTTTCTTTAAATATATATTCAGCAATCAGATTTTTAGATCATACAGTATTCCTATTATAATTTTTAGCAACATTTTATTTTCTTTTTCATGATTGAAATACTCTTTAACATTTCTACCAATCCAGATTGTTCCTCTCCCTATGTCTACTCCCAAAATTAGTCATCATTATTCTGATTATGTGTGTGTGGGTTATGAATTGTGTGAATGTGTGCACATCAGAGAACAACTTTTGGGAGTCAGTTCTCTCCTTCAACATTGGGGTTGGGAGTATGGAACTCAGGTCATCAAGTATATATTGCATGTATTTGCCATCTAAGTCATCCTGCTTACTTGCTTTTGATAATAGGCAATATTAGAGATGTAAGGAAAACCTTGCTATAGTTTTAATTTGAATTTCTTTGATAAGTAGTAATATTGAGCATTTATAAATTTTTATTAATTTTTACATTTTTATTTGAGACAAGTATATTAGGATGAGTTACCAACTTGTAAACCAGGTTATTTGTTTTATTGATATAAAATCATTTGATTTCCTTATTTGTATGTGTGTGTATGGTATTTGTGGATAGTATATGTGCCTATGAATGTGCAGGGCCAGGGGAAGTCATCAGGTATCCAGTTCTCTTACTCTCTGCTTTATTTCATTGAGGCAGGGTCTCTCACTAAACCTGGAATTAATCTAGCTGCTAGCAATTCCCAGTAATTCTCTTTTCTTCACTTGCCACAGTGCTTGGAGGGGGATTATAAATATTTGCATGATAGTGCCTAGCTTCTTAAAACCTTACATAATCCAAATCAAGGCTTACATAGTCATACTTGGGCAGGTTAGGGGAACACAGTCACATAGCTTGATAAAACCACAGTTACCCTGTTACAAAAAATGTGCACCGGCAAGGGCACCAGTCACTTTCTCCTGAGCCAAATTTGATCAAGTGTCATCATGTCACCATCAAAATACATGAGGCCAATGGGAAAGAGACAACATAGCTAAAAGAGTCTCTAGTTGAAACTTTGACCCCTGCCCAGAGCAGAGTTAGAGACTGAACAGACCCCTTGCTCAGAGAAGACAGAAGATACACAAACCCTCTAGATACAACTGACTAGGAGCTGAATAATTGTGAACCACTGAAGCCATGGGCAGACACCAGTGTAAGAATACATATAACAATATAAAGAACATGACAACACTAGAAGAAACTGGTGGTTCTATAACTACAAGATATGGACAGAGCAATGAAGAGGAAACAGAATGAAATGACAGCAGAACCATTTTTAAGAAGATTATTGAAGCTATCAAAGAGGGCATAAAAATTACCTTAAAGAAATAGAAGAAAACACAAACAAAAAATTGGAAGAGATGAACAAATCTTTAAAAGAAAACCAAGAAAAGAAAAACCAAAAATGAAAGAAATATTTCAGGAACTAAAAATTGAAATAGAAGCAATAATAAAGGCAAAAAATGAGGCAAAGACAGAAATACAAAATCTGAAGAAAAGAGCTGGAACTACAGATAAAAGCATAATCAACAGAATCCAAGAGATAGAAGAGAGAATCTATGGAGTAGAAGACTTAATAGCGGAAATAGATACATCAGTCAAAGAAAACACAAAAACCAAAAAAGCCATAACAAAAAAATGTTCAGGAAATCTGGAACACCATGAAAAGACCTAATCTGAGAATAATAGGAACTGAAAAACAAGAAGAATATCAGTTAAAAGACACATATAACATATTCAATAAAATCATAGAAGAAAACTTTCCCAACCTAAAGAAGGAAATGCCTATAAAGACAAAAGAAGCTTACAGAACAAGAAATAGATTTGACCCCCCAAAATGTCCACTCACCACATAATAATCAGGCCATAAAACATACAGAACAAAGAAAAATTTTTAAGAGCTGCAAAAGAAAAAAGCCAACTTACCTATAAATGCAGACCCATCAGAATCACACTCGACTATTCAATGTAAACAATGAAAGCAAGAATGTCTTGGTCATCAGTTATAAAGACACTAAAAGAACATGGCTGCCAACCTAGAATGCTATACCCAGCAAAACTATCAATCACCATAGATGGAGTAACAAAGATATTTCATGACAAAGTCGGACTGAAACAATACCTATCTACCAATCTAGCCCTTCAAAAAGTATTAGAGGGAAAACTCCCACCTAAGGATCCCAGATACACACATGAAACAACAAATAATCAATAATCCCCCAGAAGAAAAGCCCAGAGAAAAGAAATACATACAAGCTACCACTAAAAATAACAGGAAATATCAATCAGTGGTCACTAATATCTCTTAGTATCAATGGACTCAATTCACCTAAAGAAAGATACACACTAGCACAATGGATACAAAAACAGAAGCCATCTTTCTACAAAGAAGAAATACACTACAACCTTAAAGGCAGATACAGGCTCAGGGTAAAGGGTTGGGAAAAGATTTTCCGATCAAATGGCCCTAAGAAACAAGTTGGTGTTGCCATCCTAATATCTAACAAAGTTTACTTCAAACTAAAATCAATTAAAGGAGACCAGGATGGACATTACTTATTCATCTCAGGAAAAATTGGCCAAGAGGAGATTTCAATCCTGAAAATTTGTGCCGCTAATATAAGGGCACCTGTCTATGTAAAAGAAACACTACTAAAGCTTAAGTCCCACATCAACTTTCACATCCTAATAGAGGGAGACTTCAATATCCCACTTTCACCCTTGGATAGGTCAATCAGACAGAGACTCAAAAGAGAAATAAGGTGTCTAACAGAGGTTATGATGAATAAGGATGTAATAGATACTTACAGAAGCTTCCACCCAAACACAAAGGAATATACATATTTCTCAGCACCACATGAAACTTTCTCTAAAATTGGCCATATAATTAGACACGAAGCAAATATCAATAGATACAAAAAAATGGAAATAATCCTTTGTATCATATCAGACCACCAGGGCTTAATATTAGAGTTCAACAACATCAAAAATCACAGAAAACCTATTAACTCCTGTCAACTAAATATCACTCAACTGAACCACCTCTGGGTCAAGGAAGAAATTAAGAAAGAAATCAAAGACTTTCTAGAATTTAATGAAAATGAATCCACAATGTACCCAAACTTGTGGGACACAATGAATGCAGTCTTAAGAGGAAAATTCATAGCACTAGATTCCTATATGAAAATCCTAGAGAAATGTCACACTAGAGAAATAAGAGTTCAGCTGAAAGCCTTAGAACAATTAGAAGCAAACTCACTTAGAAGGAGAAGATGGCAGGAAATAACCAAACTTAGAGCTGAAATCAATACAATTGAAACAAAAAGAACACTTCAAAAATCAATGAATCAAAGAGTTGTTCTTTTGAAAAAGTCAACAAGATAGATAAACCGTTATCCAAACTAACCAAAAAACAGAGGGAGAGTATACAAATAACAAAATCAGAAATGAAATGGGGGACACAACAACAGACCCCCAGGAAATCCAGAGAATTATCAGGTCATACTTTGAAAATCTATACTACAGAAAAATGGAAAACCTAGAAGAAATGGACAGCTTTCTGAACAGGTACCATTTACAAAAATTAAATCAAAATCAGATTAAATACCTAAACAGACCTATAATCCTAAAGGAAATTGTAGCTGTCATTAAAAGCCTCCCAAGTAAAAAAAAGTCCTGGTCCAGATGGTTTCAGTGCACAATCCAACCAGACATTCAAAGAAGAGCTATTACCAATACTCCTCAACCTTTTTTACAGAGTAGAAACGGAAAGAATATTGCCAAACTCTTTTTATAAGGCCACAATTACCCTAACACCCAAGTCACTCAAAGACTCAACAAAGAAGGAGAATTACAGACTAATTTCCCTCATGAATATTGATGCTAAAATTCTCAACAAAATTCTGGCAAACTGTATACAACAACATACAAATAATAACATCCACCATGATCAAGTAGGTTTCATCCCAGAAATGCAGGGATGGTTCAACATGCGAAAAACCGTAAATTTCATCCATCATATAAATAAACTGAAGGAAAAAACTGCACGATCATATTCTGAGATGCTAAAAAAGCCTTTGACAAAATCCAACACTCTTTTATGATAAAAGTCCTGGAGAGATCAGGAATACAAGGAAAATATCTAAATATAATAAAGGTAATTTAGAAGAAGTGAAAAGCCAACATCAATGTTAATGGAGAAAAACTCAAAGCAATCCCACTAAAATCAGGAACTAGAAAAGGATGTCTTCTCTCCTCTTATCTATTCAACATAGTTCTCAAAGTTGTAGCTAAAAGAATAAGAGAACGAAAAGCGACTAAGGGGATACAAATTGGAAAAGAAGTGAAATTATCTCTATTTGCAGACGATATGATTATATATATAAGTGACCCACAAAATTCTACCAGGAAACTTCTACAGTTGATAAACACCTTCAGCAATGTAGCAGGATACAAGATTAACTCAAAGAAATTAGTAGCCCTCCTATACACTAAAGATAAAAGGGTTGAAAAAGAAATAAGGGAAACATCACCCCTTATAATAGCTGCAATTAGCATTAAATACCTTGAGTAACTATAACCAAAGAAGTAACAGATCTATTTGACCAAAACTTCAAATCACTGAAGAAAGAAATTGAAGGGATATCAGAAAATGGAAAGATCTCCCATGTTCTTGGATAGGTAGGAGCAACATAGTAAAAATGGCAATTCTACCAAAAGCAATCTACAGATTCAATGCACTTCCCATCAAAATCTCAGATCAATATTTAACAGACCTTGAGAGAACAATACTCAACTTCATTTGGAATAACAGGAAAGCTAGGATTACCAAAATAATTTTGCTCAACAAAAGAACCTCAGGAGGCATCATCATCCCTGACTTCAGGTTATACTACAGAGCTACAGTAATAAAAACAGCCTAATACTGGCATAAAAACAGACTTCTGGATCAATGGAATTGAATTGAGGATCCTGACATTAACCCAAAAACCTATGAACACCTGATCTTTGACAAAGAGGCCCAAAAGATTCAGTGGAAAAAAGATAGTATATTTAACAAATGGTGTTGGCATAGCTGGATGGTAGTTTGTAGAAAAATGCAAATACATCCAAGTCTATTACCCTGCACAAAACTCAAATCCAAGTGGATCAAAGACCTCAACATAAACCCAGCCACACTGAACCTGATAGAAAAGAAGGTGGCAAATACCCTCCAACAAATTGGCACAGGTGACCACTTCCTAAATATAACACCAGTAGCACAGATACTAAGAAAAACAATCAATAATTGAGACCTCCTGAAACTGAGAAGATTCTGTAAAGCCAAGGATACCATCCATAAAACAAAATGACAGCCTACAGAATGGGAAAAGATTTTCACCAACCCTACAAGTGACAGAGGACTGATCTCTAAAATATATAGAGAACTCAAGAAACTAGCGCCCAAAACATTGTATAACCCAACCAAAAATTGGGATTCAGAACTAAAAAGGGAATTCTCAGCAGAATTATAAATGACTAAAATGTACTTGAAAAAAGTGCTCAACATCATTAGCCATCAGAGAAACACAAATCAAAACAACTTTGAGAAACCACCTTACACCTGTCAGATTGGGTAAGATAAAAGACACAGATGACAGCCTATGCTGTGGAGGTTGTGGAGCAAGAGGAATACTCCTCCATTGTTGCTAGGTGTGTAAGCTTGTTCAGCCACTCTGGAATGCAGTATGGAGGTTTCTCAGAAAGCTGTGAATCAGTCTCCTCAAAGGTTCAGCAATATCACTCCTGGGCATATACCCTAAAGATATACATTTGTACTCCAAAGGCATTAGCTCAACTATGTTCATAGTAGCATTATTTGTAATAGCAAGAACCTGCAAACAACCTAGATGCCCTTCAACTGAAGAATGGATTAAGAAACTGTGATACCTCTACACAAAGGAGTACTACTCAGCAGTAAGTAAAAATGTTATCCTAAAATTTGCAAGCAAATGGATGGATTTCTAGAATATACTTCTAAGCGAGGTATCACAAACCCAGAAAGATAAGAAGGGGATGTCCTCACTTATTAGTGGACTTTAAACAAAAAGCAAAGCATTCCCAAGCTGCAAACCACAACCACTAAACACTTTGTGATCTCATACACCTTGGACTGGCACCTTGGAGCCCAGAGGAACACCTGACCCAGTCTTGATGTTCGGGTGAGGAAAGCATATCTACCTGGAGTGGATACTGAACTAAGCCACCTTGGGACCTTGGGACCTCCTGCCCTTGATGGGGAAGGGATAAAATAATGGGGAGAAGAGTCCGTGACTGGGAAGGACAGGAGGGGGATGGGAGTCTGAATAAAGCCATACATGGATAAAAAAATATGACTTTATTCATAATAAAAAAATAAAATAATAAAACAATAGTCTCCAGTTGCCAAGGGGAAATCCAAAGGTGGTATATAGTTCATCCCCATATCCGAAGTAAATGAGTCTGCTGTTTCTCACATGACTCTCGTGTGTGTGTGTGTGTGTGTGTGTGTGTGTGTGTGTGTGTGTGTGTGTGTGTGTAGTTTTGAGACAAAGTCTCATTTGTCTCATTTTGTAGCTCTGGCTGGCCAGAAACTTGCTGTGTAGAACTGGATAGACCAAAACTTACCGATCTGCCTGCCTTTGCCACAGAGTGTTAGGGCTAAAGGTGTACAGTTCTACATATAGTTTTCATGTCAAACTCTTCTCCCCCACCCCATTGGTGCTTTCTATGATGTTTCATTTTAGTGCTTCTCTAGTTTAAGATCTCATATTGAAGATTTTAATTCATTTAGCATTAGTTTTTATACTACTGGGTGACATTGTTTGATTTTACTTTTGTACATAGTAATGCTTAATGGCTTCCATACCACTTATTGAAAAGGGACTCTTTACCCCATTGTATATATTGTCATTATTTGTCAATCAGTTGAGCCTGAATTCCTGGGCTCAGTCTTCTATTCTGTTGGTCTCTTCCATGCCAACTCCATAAAGTTGTGACTTCCATAGATTTGAAGTCAGGTTTTATTACATCTTCAGCTTCACTAATACTGCTCATGATTGCTGTGCTAGTCAGAATGTTTTGTTGAAACAAATATAATATTTCTTTATATATATAAAAAGTAACATTGCAATTTTCAGAGATTAAATCTGTAGACCACATTAGATTATATGGACATTTAATGATGTTGATTTTTCTAATCCATAACCATAGGACATTTTGACATTTATTTGTATCTTTTATTCCTTCCATCAGTCTTCTATGGTCCTCCTTGATTGATTTATTTCTAAGTATTTTCTGCAGTGTTGTAAATAAGATACTGTTCAGTAGCTTTACAGGTAGAATTTTAGAAATACACTAGTGCTTATGATATTTGAATGCTGCCTTTAGTTTCTGATATTTGGTTGAATTCATTTTCTAGTTTACTAAGAGCATTTTGTGAAGTCTTCAGGGTTTTCACACCATCTGCAAGCAGAGACAGTTTGGCTTTTTCCTTTTTAATTTGACTGCCTTTAATTTGTTCTCTTGCCTAATTACTTGGTCTAAGATTTTCAGCATTATATTGAATATAAAGGGTAAGAATAGGCATCTTTGTGTTGTTCTTATATCAGAGGAAAAATAAAATCTTTTCATTATTGAGTTGCATGTCATCTGTATTTTATTATGTATGGCTTTTGTGTTATCTCAGATTCCTCCTAAAACTAAATTATTAAAAGGTTTTGTGCAGGAAAAAACCCTTTAATTTTGTGAGAAGCTTTTCCAGTATCCATCAAGATTGTTCTAAGTATTCTTATTTTGTTTGTTATAGTTTGAATGTAAAATGTTTCTCACTAGCTCATGTGTTTGGGTACCTGGCCCACAACAGACAGCATTGTTTGTGGAGGTTGTGAAATCTTTGGAATATAGGACCTCATTGGCAGAAGTTGATCATTGTAGTTGGGCTTTGAGGGTTATGACCACTTCTGATTCTGGCCTGCTTTCACTGCTTCCTGCCTGCCATGATGTAGACAAGAAGCTGGCTCTTATTCCCACTGCCACAGACAAGGTATCTACTTAGTCCTGTGCCTCATTGACACAGTGGACTGAAACCAAGAGAAAAAAAATGTATCTTTCATAAGCTTCTTCTGGGAATTTTGTGAAAGTAACACAAAGGTGACAAATACATTCTTTAAGTTGTGGATCTGTCCAAAAATGTTTATTGAAATCATTGGCTATATTTCCTCTTCTTGGGTCCTCAAAAGCCTTCAGGACGTAGATGATAATGGACTTAAAATGAGTTGAGAAGTAGTCCATCTTCTTAGATTTTGGAAGAGTTTAAGAAATTACATCCTTTAGATGTTTGATAGAGTTTCCCAGTGAAACCTCAATTAGATTCTCAGCTTTGCTGTGGGGTGAGTCTTTTTAGCACTGATTCAATGTCTTTTTTCATTACTGGTTATTATGTTAACTGAAGTATATGTTTTAATGAATTCAAACACAGAGATTGGTCTGTTACACAAAGTCTCATGCTTAAAGTTCCTATTTTTCCCTCCCATTCCTAAAATACTATCTTTCCCTTTGATGCTTTTTCTTTCCATGTTCATTTTCTTTAGCATTGATTTCAAAGCTTGTCAGTTGGCAAAGGAATCCCTTGGATTTCTTTTATTCTGTAATTTCTTCAGTTTGCTTTTATTTCCTGGTAAATCTTTGTGACATTGTAAAATATATATTTGGACTTTGTTCTAGCTTTTAAAATGTTGCTCTGATAAGGGCATACCTATAACAACTTGGGGAGGACACTTATTTCATCTTACAAATTCCACGTCATAACCAACATGAAGCGAAGTCCAGACAGGTAGTCAAATAGGAAAGATGGAGGCCTGAACTGAAGCAGACACCATGGAGAAATGGTACTCACTGGCTGAGTTCTCATACTCATCCAACTTTCTAAGATAACCAAGGACCACCTCTTCCTCAGAGATGGTACAGCCTAGAATGAACTTGGACCTCCTACATTCTTCCTTGATCAAAACAAAGAGCACAGACATGCCTTTAGGATAATCTGATGGTTGTCTCATCCCAGCTGACCTTAATTTTTGTTGATCAAATAAACTGACCAAAAATTGACCCAGCCAATTTTATAGCCTTCATGCTTCCAAAGCAAGTATCATGTGGGAGGTTTTTACAATAAGTAAGTTCATCTGCCTGCTTGAGAGATGCATCCTTGGACCCCTGGATCACAGTTTCTATGTACTGACCCTTAGAAAATCCATCCAAGGAGATCTCACCTCAGTGCCACTCTAGGCTCTTCTAATTCATAGATAATTCTTCAGAGCTAGCCAATGCACATCATCTCAGAAAGCAAAGCTTTCACTTCAATGGTTTCTTAATCCAAAATATTTAAAAAACCAGGTCTCCATCATCTTTCATAATCTACACCTCTTATAATTTTCTATCTTGCAAGTACCAATAACAACTCAACAAGCTAGTTTTAAACACTTACACAGTCCTCTAGACAAACTACATGTTTAGAGTCAGCATAGTCCAACCCCATTTTTGTCCAATATTTGGTATTAGTGAGGTTTCTCTAGGAAACAGAACCCATGAGATGAAGTCATATACTCATAGAAGGAATTACCAGTTTGTGTTAAATAGGAACTATAGTTATCTCATGTCCAAGAAGCTAAGAACCTGTTAATGGTTGGTACTTGAGTTTGGGTGCAGTCCTGGTCAAACCCATCTGAACCTGGAAGGTTCCTGGTGAACCACTGATCCTTAGAGAATAATAATAATTTGGAAATGCTGCTTCTGATATAAGTGAAGGAATCAGCAGTGGCTTCAACAAGTCTGTTTAGTGGCGGTAAACAGACTTGGTGACAAAAAGGGAGATCAAATAAACAAAAGGCAAAGAATCTTCCTTTTGCCATGTACCCTTTAAAAAGAAATTAGCTGCTACCAGAAGGTGCTGTGCACACTTTAGGGTGATTTTCCCACATCAATTATGATGATCAGGATAGTTCTTCAGATGAGAATCTCTATTTAAGTGATTCTATTTTGTGGCAAGTTGATATTCAAACCAGTCCTCAAAAATTTCTTGTTTTCTGGTACACAATTCCTAAATTCTTTTCATCTCCAGAGGCATAAATGACACTTTACCTGCAGGTGAGTGGCGTGATGGCTGGCCTCTGCTTCTTGGTAGCCAATATTAAAGTGGGGGCTGCTCACAGCAAAAAACAAAACAAGATTTGTGGATTCAGTTTTCCCTCCTACTGCTAACTTTAAAGAAGTTGAGAGAGGCTGATAATTCAGTTGAGCACAGTGTTGATTTGTTTGATGAAATATGTCAGCCAGAGAAAGCCTCCACAAAACCCCAAAGAATAGATGTAGATGGACTTCTGGATACAGAACACTTTCTTAGAGAAAGATACACCTGGAGCTTGCACAGAAGCACAGTGCCTGTGCCTTATCATCTCTTCACCTCCATCATCATATCTTTCATGACAAACTGATGAGAGTATTTACTTGGTTTGTTTATTTCTTCTTAAAAATTAATTGACCCAAAAGGAGCTTTTAGGAATTCCAGGAGTTTTTTGTTTGTTTTGTTTTATTTTATTTTTAAATGAGTGCATCTGAAGTTCCAGAGGCCTGGGTGTTGTGAAGAGTTGGTCTGATGTTTGGAACAAACAATCTTAGATGAATGGGCCCTTAGCCTGTGGGATAAAGCTATGTTTCCAGCCAAATAGTGTCAGAATTAAAGTGAACTAGAGGCCATCATGCTGCTGCTCATGCAATAGTAATTACTAGCTTGGTTTGTAGAAACAAACTACCACATTTGGTGTGAGAAGTATGTTTTGAATATACTAGGCTAAGTTAGATTTTAAATATCTAATTGCAGAATATAGGATCACTGAATATAGAAATGTAGACTGACAGTCATTTACTTTCAAAACTTGAAAATGTTGTTCTATTATTTTCTGGCCTCCATGGTGATAAAAGAAAACTTCTGAAATGTCCTAAATTTACTTACAAGAACTCAAAAGCCAACTGGGAGAGAAATAAGATAATTAAACAAGAGAACTTTTATTTATTTTTTAATGTTTGTTAAAAACTTGGCTTAAATCTCATTATGACTATATTGCCTGGACTATTCAACCAACTGTATTAGTTATTTTCTATTTCTGTGATAAACATGACCTAAGACAAGTTAAGACAGCGATATATTATCTTGGCCTGTGGTTTTAGTGGGTAAGAGTTCTTCATACCAATGTAGAGGCATGGCAGCTACAGCAGGCATGGAGGCTGAGAGATCACATGGAACAGAATAACATACTTCTTTCTGCAAGGCCATAACTCCCAATAACCTCTCTAAATAATGGCACCAGTTGAGAACCAAATACTCAGCTGCTCATTCAAATCACCTTAGATTCCCCTTACAAACCAATTCAGAAGCAACTGTCACTTTTCTTTGTGAACTTCTTACCCCAGTCTCCCTGGCTTTGTGAACTCCATACCTCTGATTCAAAGCCAATGTGTGTCTAATATGAGCAATGCATACCTCTCCCCCTTGAAGTTTCATTTATATAAGTGCCTTTAACACCAGGTTTAGCATATATTTTTCCAACTGCTTTGTAGTCTTGCTGTCAGGAATTTTGAAAAATTGTTCATTGTCCTTACTAGAAGAACCTCTAATCACTTGATGATCTGGTTTATTTCAGAGATTCCCTCAATCTCAAGACTTTCTCTTAGCAAAGAGAATCCAAATTTCAAGATGTTCCTTTCTGTAGACCATATTTGTTTCTTTTTTGTTGCATTTTGAGTGTTTCTTTGTTTTCCTTTTTCTTTTTCATTTATTTTTTTAAATAAACTTTTTTTCATAGAATATATTCTGATTATGGTTTCTGATCCACCAACTGCTCCCCACTTCCCTACCCACTCAAGTACATATTTTTTTTTGTCTCTCTCTTTAGAATACAAACAGGTATCTAAAATAATTATAATAAAATAAGATAAAATCAAAACAGACCTTTACCTTTCTGCTGCACAAATACAATGGTAAAGAAAGAGACTCAGAGCCAAATATTGGGGGAAGGCTGAAATATCAGAGAGAGGAAACATCACAGTTAATTCTCACCCAGCTCCCTTCCAACTTCCTCAGCCTTGCCCTTGATCACTTCAGCTCTTCTGGTTTTGTACACCTTAAATACCAGCTGTATCCCATCCAAGTTAGGATTAAAGGCAAGAACTACTCTATTTGGTAGCAGCCTTGAACTCACAGCAACACAGAAAGTTCTGTTTCTGGAATTGTGGGATTTAGGGTTTAGATCAACACTCCCAGGCTTTTCCTGTGCTGAATTAAAGGTGTATGCCATTGAATCCCAGCTGTTTGTCCTTGTACTCAAAGATCAAGAAATTCCTGCGCTGTCTGCTGTGGATATATATTACATATTTAATAAAACCTGAATATTGGAGAGAGAGCACTCAGTCAAATCCTAGGCAGACAGCTCAGGAAATTCTTAAACCTTGAGTACACACCTCTACCCTTAATCCCACAACTCTAAAGACAGAACTTCTGTTTCTGTTTCTGTGAGTTCAAGGCTACAAGCCACGCTGTTAATCCTAACCTAGATGGGTGTATAAGGGCTTGTAGAAACCCAGAGAGAACAGAAGACTGGGAGAAGTCACTGGCCACCAGAAGCGAGCCTGAGGAAGTTGCAAGACAGCTGAGTGAGAATTGACTGTGATGCTTCCTCTCTCTGATATTTCAGCCTTCCCTCAATAATTGGCTCTGAGTCTCATTTGTGATACTACAGTCTGCCTAGGTTTTTGACTGTGTATTAATCTCTCAAATATTTCAAGTTTTATTAAATATCTGACATATAATCACACCTTTCTATTCTCATTTTGATATTACACTTCTGAGACTATATCTCTTCTTGTTTATCCTGCTGCATTTTGGTAAGTTTCTTTAATAGCTACATTGTCTCCCAACAAGTATTCAAAGAGCTCACAGTTCCAACATGTTTCCTATAACAAATTCTTTTTTCTCTTTTTCTGGATGCTAATTAGATGTGTACTCTATATTGTTTAATTGCCTCATTAGTACAAGTGGCTCATTCCTTTAAAACATTTTCAATTTTTAAGACACTTTCCTCACTATTGGTTTATAGAGACTGGATCTCATAGAGTGCAAACCAGCATCAAATTGACTGGGGATGACTATGAATTATTACTACTGTACCTCTGAAATGTTGAGATTGCAGACATGTAAAATCATTCTCAGCATTCCAAGACTTCTTCACATTAGTTTCTTCTAGCCTGATTTCAATTTTATTGATATTTTATGCTTCTCCACCATGTTATTGAATTAATATACTGAGTTTTAAAAGCAATTACTGTATTATTTAACTCTAAAATTTCCATTTGATACAATATAAAGATTATATTTTCCTCACAAAGCTGTGTCTTTTCTAGAGTCTTTATCTTTATTTTTTACCTTGTTGTTTTATAACTGCTTTAAAAGTCTTTGTCAGATCATTATTTCTGGCTCATCTCAGGGTGAACTTTCTGCTACTTTCTATTCCTTTGAAACTTCTCAGGCTTTCCTGGTTCTTTGTGTGTTAGGTAATATTTTATTAGTTTTAAACCTTTGGATAATGATACTCTGAGTGTTTTGAGAAACATTATGGAGGTTTTGTGTGTGTGTGTGTGTGTGTGTGTGTGTGTGTGTGAAATTTGTCAATCTGACTCATTTTCCCTAGACTATGGTTCTAATGTTGGTTCTGTTTTAAGGTCTTGGGGTGCTATTGCAACTACCAAACATTTCTGCTTTTTGAGAATAATCTCAGGCTAAAGAGATGGCTCAGCCATTAAAGGCTAGGCTCACAACCAAAGATATAAGAGAACAGCCTCCACTCCACTCAATGACTGATTTCCTATGAGAGCCTATTCAGCCCACTTAGGGCCATATTTATACATGAAGAGCTGAGATGACTCCAGGAGTTATTCTTCTCAAACAATGATTCTGTTCTCTCTATTGTGTTACAGACTCTCTTCAGCACTCAGGAATAGGACCAATGGGACTTCAATCTTCTGTCCATGAATACTCACTTTTCCAAGCTGGTTCATATTTCTGAGCTATAGGATAAAGAAAGAAAGAAAGAAAGAAAGAAAGAAAGAAAGAAAGAAAGAAAGAAAAAAGAATAGCATGGTCTCTTTCAACAATCTTTGAACCCTAGATCCATCGAGTTAGAGGGAATTAGTGTCCTCAGTGCATTTTAGATTAATGCTTGTCTTTAACGACATTGTTGTGACTTTGAAATAAGGTTGCCTGTGGAAGGGATGGGAAAAGAAAAGCAAATAACATGCAATTTATTCTATGACCTCTGTCCTTTAAGGGACCTGTCATCAACAAATGTCTCTTAGGAAAACTGTCTCTGAGTGTGCATGGGGCTCAACTGCAGAGATTGTGCTGCATTTGAATAGAGATGGGAGGGAGGGAAAATGCACCAGGAGATTGACTGCCAAGTTAATAGGTCTTCTTTCTGGCTCCTTCCCTTCCTTATTCCCGTATGTTTTTCTTTTCTTCTTTCTTCTTTTTCCAATCTGTTTCCCATAAGCTGCTTATCAGTGTTTTTATTTTTGCTATATATGTATTATTCTAAATCTCTGGTGGATTTAGTAGGAAAGATGATAGAGTGTGCCTGATCTATCTTCACCTAAACTAGCACTTTTTTATGATCCTGACATGTGGGAGCCTTCGGTTGGCCACAGATTGTAGATTTTTTATAACTAAATAGAGCACAGCTATAGAATAGTTTGTAAAATAAACAGATAAAACACTGTAAATTTATTGATTAAGAAATAGTACACAAAGTTGAAAAGAAAATTTTCTGAAGTGAATGTTTATTAGGTACATGTTGAAAGAGACCAAATATTCATGTGTCTTTAGTAGAATCTAATGATAAAGAAGCCTAAGAAGATAGTCATGATGATACATTTTAAATAAAGGCACACCTACGGCTAGAAATAACAGATGGCTTCCTCCTAAATACTTCAATATTCAACCCACCATTTCTTTGACTATTCCACTCTCCAGATTTCTAGGAAAAGTTTAGTTACTCAAAGTTAGTAATATTCTAGGTGATTGCTAAGCAAGTCATGTATGATGAACTCCGAAAATACCAACTTTTGAGAAGTAAGGTTTGAAGCTTTTCTCATGTACTTCAGCTGAATTTACTGGAACAAAAGATCAAGATTTTAACATTTTAAAATCAGAGATTCTGAGAACTGAATGACATTATTGCTGTTAAAACTTCCAAGTTGTTCTCTGCAATAATAAGCTAAAAATACTAGACCAGTGCATTCGAGCTAGTTCATACCTGGCTTAGTGAAGTACAATCAGGCCTAGAATATTCTACCCTCTTCTTTCATTGCTTTAGAACATACCCATACATGTGCTTACATCCAAGTACCCTTACCTTGTCTTTAAGTCATGAGAAAAAAAATATTCCTTGAAAGTATTCTGCTTGTCTCATGAATGAGGTATTGCTACCCCATTGACAGTATGTAGTAAATCAGTCCAGATGTCTACTAACTTATGAATAGATAACAATATTTGTTATCTATACATAATGGAATTTTGTAGGATCTAAAGATAAATAAAAATTTCCCCAAAATATAAAAAATAATAATTAATGAGATAATTCAGGCCCAGGAGGTCAAATGCTCCATTTATCTCATATATGGTTTCTCTTCAAACTCTTGAGTTTAGTTTATTTAGCTTAGAGGACACATGGAAGCCAGTAAACTAAGAAAGAGACAAATGGAGAGAGAGAGGGATTTTTAAATGAAGAAACGCAATAGAGCACAGGTTAAAGGAAAATAAAGAGAAGGGATATTGTAGGTAGAAGTTGTGAAGGGCTGGGCTAAGGAGAAGTAACTGAGACAGGAGAAGTCTAATGAGACCATATGATGTCTGTGTCTTGTCACCTGAGAAAAACATACAAAATGGAGACGAAGAGAGTCCCAGTCCATTTTCTGATGGTGCTATGTCTAGAAGCAGTGGCTAATATACCATAGTTTTCAGTTTCAGAAGTGAAATACTTCCACAGGACTAAGTCAGGGAGGCAAGAGAGCAAAACAATACAGGTTCTTGTTAATCCTCTTGGTCACTCACCAGACCTAGCAGATTTGCAAGAAATTGCTATTACAGAAAATCACAAGCAATCAATGCAGAGCTATGGACAGCATTCCTAACTTATACATTTACAATTCAAGTCTTGTACCTAAGGCTCAGTGATCACTGTTAAGAAGCAGAAAAAAAGACTGTAAGCCAAAGGATCAGGGAGTTTTCTGTGAGCCTGTCGCTCCCAGGGGTCTCAGAAGCCACACCTATAAAGTCTTCCCAACCAAACTCCCTAAACATGAGGTAAACAAAGACAGCAACAGTAGACATGTAGTATGTATTGGGAAAACCTATGTGGCTTCAACACTATACAACAAAGTACGGGCAACTAGGGAGTGCTGAGCGCAGGAGAAATAGTCTTCCCCAGGAGAGAGCACACCAATTGCTTATCTAATACCAAATAGTCAGCCATTAGACAAGTAGAATAAAGTAGAATGAGCAGGTTGTATTTATGTATTTAGGAATATATATGCATACATTCCTATACACATACATATATGTAATTACACACATATATATGTATGTGTATGCATGAATATACATACATTTATATATGTATTGTATAATGTCAATACAAAAAGAGCCTATGAATTTGAAAATGAGAAAGGAGGGTTATATTGGAAGGTTTAAGGAAAGAAAGGAAAGAGAGAAATGATATAATTAATTATAATATCAAAAATTTAAAGAAATAATTTAAAAATTCTAGTAAGCACACAAATAGTACAAATGTTAAATTATATTTTACTAATCAACAAACGTAAACAGAAAGCTATTTTCCCATTAGGTAGTTTCATGTGGTACAGAGAATTCAAAGAACTGGAAAGAAATTTGCCAATATTTAAAAAAATAATTTTTATCTCATAACATTAGATTTTAAGAATCAATGTTTGTACAGTACATTTTAACAAACAACAAATCCCGAACATGAAGACTAACCAAGTTGTACTTAACAAACAGATATCTAAATGATCAGTTTTTAGACTTTATATCATCAAGTCAGGTTTTCACTGTGTTGTGTTGCCATTGGCCTTATCATGAGTAAAATATGTAGTCTACTTTTTAAAAGCTGCGATTCTCTTAATTCACCTCTCATATGCTGTACTTTTTCACATTCTCATCAGCTAGGTAGATGCTTTCTGCTATATCACCTAGATTATATATTTATTCTATTTTTGCAAATGTGTAATAGAGTCCATTTAGATAAAAATATCCCTCCCTAAAATATATCACATTAAGAAGTATCCATGTGCCTTGGATATGAATTATGGATAAGCACAGGCTGGAACTGAACTGGAAATGCCATCCCTGTTGTCCAGAATTTGCTCTGTTGGAGAGTAGAGAGTCGGTTTCTGGAGGAGAATAGACATCATCAGGTTTAAGCAGCTGTGAACCACAAAACCAACTTTCTGGGCAAGCTATGCCAAAAGGCCTACCTGAGAAATAATAGGTTGACTGTTGTGGGAAGGATCTACTCTCCTCTTAATAGAACTGATGATGGTCCATGGTAGAGAGTAAGGAGAAATGACCCATGCTTGCTACTCTAAGCCTGGGGCTATGAAAGGCCCATGCAGAAAAACTCACTTATACTGTTTGACCAAATTGACACAGTATTAAACTGCCTTCTAGATATCTATACACACACACACACACACACACACACACACACACATACACACACACACACACACACACACACACACATTGTCAAAAGATGTTTCCAGCCTTTCTTACAATGAATAGTAAGGAATGAAGAGGCTCATGGCTGTTCAAGATGCTGATGTCAAATGATGAGTGTAGGCTCAACTCTAAACAAGATAAATTTTGTTTTACAACCTGACCACAGTTTTCCTTCCCTCCTCTTCCTTCCCCCTCATTT
This sequence comes from Sigmodon hispidus, assembly GCA_004025045.1. NCBI lineage: Eukaryota > Metazoa > Chordata > Mammalia > Rodentia > Cricetidae > Sigmodon > Sigmodon hispidus. The sequence goes on along the minus strand of PVIH01000112.1, from coordinate 941 downwards.
CTCTTCCAGCTCTCCCGATCCACTCTTCCTCTGTTTATGTTCAGAAAGGGACAGGTCTCCCATGGGTATTAACAAAACATGACATATCCAGTTGTGGTAAGACTATGTCCCTTTCCTTGGATGTAGGCTGGGCAAGCAATCCAGTGAGAAATTTGTTCCTAAGAGCCAGCTGAAGCATTAGAGACACCTCATGCTCTCATTGTTAGGAGTCCCACGAATAGATCAAGTTACACAACTGTGACACATATGCAGAGGGCCTAGGTCAGTCCCAAGGAAGATTCCTGGTTGTTAGTTCAGACTCTGTGAGTTCCTATGAGGCAAGTTAGTTTAAACAAGACATTTATTCCAACCCCTCTAAGGCTCAGAAAATGTTGTAGTGTAGGTACATATGAAATCTCCTCTAGACTCAGTACAACCAGTGTAAACAACTCACAACAACAGGTCCCCGCACTGGGCCCACAGAAGAATGTTCTTGTCAATAATCAGACATAGAACAGGGAGGGACTCACAGAGCCCTATCTTTTTTTTTTCTTTATTTTGTATTAATCAAAAAAAACACAGTAAAAAGAATTTAAAATGTGGAAGAGTTAACAATAACTATACAGAGGATAAGAATCATAAGCATGGCATATCAAGGGTGGAAATACAAATAAGATTGCTACACATATATTTTCTTTGTGTTCATCTTTCTCTCTGAATTTTTTTTTCCATCCCTGTATATCCTTATTCAAGGTCTCTTCCTCCTCCCAACACATCTGGTCATTTTTCTTCTCTGCAACTCCCCATCCCCTCCCTGGGCAGGGAGCAGACAGTCCTATGGTCCCACTGACCCAGTAATGCTTAGATCAGTCTCCACTTCTGGCCAAATCCAGTTCTTTCCCCCCTCCCTCAAGAGTGAGTCAGGTGTTCCTCTAGGTGGAGTGGGATCCAAAGGGTCAGTC
>PVIH01000111.1:463769-495072 GCA_004025045.1 Sigmodon hispidus | reverse complement strand
GACTGATCTAAGCATTACTGGGTCAGTGGGACCATGGGACTGTCTGCTCCCTGCCCAGGGAGGGGATGGGGAGTTGCAGAGGAAAAAAATGACCAGATGTGTTGGGAGGGGGAAGAGACCTTGAATAAGGATATACAGGGATGAAAAAAAAAAATTCAGAGGGAAAGATGAACACAAAGAAAATATAGGTGTAGCTATCCTATTTGTATTTCTTCCCTTGATAAGCCATGCCTATCATTCTTATCCTCTGTATAGTTATTGTTTACTCTTCCACATTTTAAATTCTTTTTACTGTGTTTTTTTTGATAAATACAAAATAAAGAAGGAAGAAAAAAAAGAAATCATGTTCATTTATATAAACATCAAAAACTTAATCTTTCTATATCTTTTTTCTTCTTTCATGCAGATAAAATAAAATCATGCTCTCATTAAGATATCTCAAATATATGCCCCTCTGTTTATAAAATATAGACCAATAGATGATTTTTGCTTGGGATAATCTTTTTCCTGTTTCAAAATATTTTTGTTCTGCATAAGATCTAAAATTCAACTTTTGAATGCTCTAGGGAATGATATCAGAGGTTCCTCAAGTAGCTACTGTCTCTCAGAGTACAAATGTTTCACTTCCATCATTAAAGATTTGTTTTCCTACTTGGGACTATGAAGCATCAGTCCTCCTTTCAAACCCTGAGCTCTGCAGTTACAAGCATATACACACATGCATTTCTAACAAACATAAAATTTTAGAGTCCCTAAGATGTTAGGACACTTTCTTTACTCCACTATCTCCTTGACAACCAGGTCTGCTATTGATAACTTTTTATTCACTGTCCAAAAGGTTGGTTTTTTTTCCCCAAAGAACTACTATTTTGAGATGGGTTATAACAATAAATAACAATGCTACCTTCATTAAAAAAGTAATTACAGTCAGTTAATGTTCTTCCAGGTACACAATAAACACTACATAATGACTATATACACACATTCTATCAGTAAATTAAGTTATATTGATTAGTACAAAGATAAAGATCAAGAGATAAAATGTTTATATCTTCTATTGGAATTCTAAACATGGGCACTAATTGCATGACATATATTATTTAACTTACTAACAATGTAATGTGAATGTATTACTGGGTAGTTGCTGAAGTTTATGTGTGTGCATAAGTACACACACATACACACACACATATTCTGAGTTGTTTCATATATTGACATAAAATTTCTTAAATTAGAATACATTTTGAAAAAGACTTGTTCATTGGCAGAAAAGATCAATGAACACTTTCACTTTGAAGTCACTGTTTAAATACTGTTAACTGCATTAATCATTGGCCCGCAGGCTCAGCAGTCTTCAGTATCTGTTCAAATGGACCCAGTGGGGTGTGGGAAGAAAACAAGAGAATTTTTAAGTCTGTTAATTTCTTATACACTTAAAGTAACTGCTTTAGTAAAGTCCTATAATATCTAAAATGATACCAGAGAAACACCATGTGAGGATATTATAAATAGAACCCATTTCATAAGTGTGCTAGTGCATGACAGCCTTTTCTGTAGCATCACATAATATGCATTGTTTATGAACTGTGTTTAAGGTTTTGAAGAACCTCCAGGCTCATCTACATCAGAGTTGTACTGAACATATTTACATCCCTACCAGCAGAGCTCAGAGCCCCCCTTTTACTTGGTACTTGTTATCTTCTGTGTTTCTGATACTAGACATTCTAGCAGAGATGAGGTTTTATCTCATGACAGCTTTCATTTGAATTTCTCTGATGGCTGATGTGTTGAACACACTTTCAGACATTTGTTAGCCGCTTGTACATCTTTTGAGAAATGGCTCCTCAGGACCCTTGTCCATTTGTAATCTGCTTTTTGGGTTTGCTTTGCTATTGAGCTGTTGTAAAATAATCTTTTTGTACACTGTGAAGATTTGTTACTTGGATTGGTTTAATAAAAAGCTGAATGTCCAATAGCTAGGCACAATCTTTTAGGCAGAGAGGATTCTGGGAAGAAGAGCAGAGATGCAGAGAGTAGCAAGCCAGATGGACAGGAAGCATCATGGGCAGTACAGAGTAAAGCTATAAAGCCACAAGACAAAAGCAGATTGAAAACAATGGCTTAATTTGAGTTTTAAGAGCTAGTTAGTAACAAGCCTAAATTATTAGTCAAGCTTTCAAAATTAATAAAAAGTCTCTATGTAGTGATTTGGGAGCTGGCTGGTCCTTCAGAAAAACTACCGTCTACATTGAGCTTTTTGAGTTTCTTGTGCAGTTTGAATACAAACTCTCTCTCTCTCTCTCTCTCTCTCTCTCTCTCTCTCTCTCTCTCTCTCTCTCTCTCTCTCCCCTATCCTGCCCCCCTACCCCGTTCCACTCTATTGATTTCTTTCCTACAGTAAAAGAAGCTTTTAAGTTTGCTACAACCCCACTTCTCTGATTTTTTTTCTGCACATGTGCATTGTGCCTTTGTTTGCATGTGTATAGGTGTGTCTTCCCAGCCTTTCACCCACCTTACTTACTGAGGCATGCTCTCTTCTGTATCAGGTGCTTACTGATTTTACTAGTTTAGCTAGCCAGCTTGCCTCAGGGATCCCACCTCTACCTTCAATGTGCTGGGATTAGACAGTCTGTAACACTTCCCTGGCTTTTTTTGTGGGCACTGAGGATTAGAATGCTAGCCCTTATGTTTTATTCAGTGTGCCATCTCCCCAGAAAGCCATTTGTCTGTTTTTGTTTGGTTGTTTGTCTTTGATGTCATAGCTACAAAAAAGAAAAGTAATTACAAAGACTAATAATTTAGTTTTCTATATTATTTAAAGTCTTCCATTTAAAATTTTAATTGGATTTGAATTAAGTTTATATAGGATGAAGAACCAATGTCTTAAACATATGGATATTAAGATTTCCTGACACCATTTATAGAAGGCATATTGTCCTTTTCAATTATGTATTCTTGACACCTTTATCAAAGATTAGTTTACTTGAACTTCTGGGTTTATGTTTGAGTTCTCTTGTATTCTACTGAACTCTTCCTCTGTCTCTCTGTCTCTCTGTCTCTCTGTCTGTGTCTGTCTGTCTGTCTGTCTCTCTCTCTCTCTCTCTCTCTCTCTCTCTCTCTCTCTCTCTCTCTCTCTCTGTGTGTGTGTGTGTGTGTGTGTGTGTGTGTGTGTGTGTGTACATGTAGATGTGGATATGTGGACACATGGAGGCCAGTGGTAGAAACTGGGAGTCTTCCTTTATCACTGTCCAGCTTATTTTTCTTTTAAGATTTTCTTCTTTGTGGCAAGTTAATTGTATTACATTAATTTCTTTATTGTGTGTACATGTGTATGTGGGGGGGGTACCCACATCCCACATGCCATGACATGTGTGTGGAGTTTAGAAGATAGTTTAAGAAGGCCAGTGAGTCAGTTCTCTCTTTCTGCCATGTGAGCTCCAGGAATCAAACACAGCTCCTCAGCCTTGGCAGAAAGTACATTTACCCACTGAGCTATCTAGCTGGCACAAGTCACAATCAATTTTTGAGACAAGGTCTTTCACTGAACCTGAAGCCCATTGATTAGCTAGGCTGGCTGATGGGCTCAGGGATCTACCCTCACCTCACATTTATCCAGTAGGTACTGACTGAACTGTCTTCCTAGCTCCTATACATTTGTTTTAAAGACAGCATACAATGTGTGTGTGTGTGTGTGTGTGTGTGTGTGTGTGTGTGTGTGTGTGTAAGAGAAAGAGAGAGACAGACAGACAGACTGACAGACAGAAACAGAGAGAGGCTCAGAGAGAGATCATGTGTGCATGTGTGTGTTTGGGTAAGAGTGGTGCCTGTGTCTGTGAAGAACATAGGAACAGGACAACTTAAGTGTCTTTCCTCAGATACCATGTTAGATTGTTGTGGTCACACTCTCGCCTGCAGGGGCTCTGAGGGGCCTCTGACATCTACATCTAGGGCTGACTACCTTTAAAAACCCTAACCACTTGGGAGACCTCCTCTTTTCTACTCTGCTCCCTCCCCCCTCCCTCTTTTTTCCCCTCCCCCACCCATTCCTTCAATAAACCTAATATGGCTGTTGGCAGCATGCTAGCAAATTCTTCCATGTGTGAAATACTAACACCATCTACCTTTCTCTTTTTAAATTTGAGACATGGGGCTGGAGAGATGACTCAGCCATTAAAGACTAGGCTCACAACCAAAACTATAATTTTGAGGCATGGTTTCTTACCTAGTATAAAAGTCACCCACTAGACAAGGCTGGCTGACCATCATCTCTAGAGATCTGTGTGTCTCCAGCTTTTCAGAGCTGGGACTGCCATCATGACCATTTGTGTTTCTTAATGAAATTTGACCTCACATCCTTGTACTTACAAGGTAAGCACTTTACTGAGTTTTCACCCTAACACTGTAGCATGTATTACTTTTATTATGTAGCCTTATATTAGGTTTTGAAATCAGGGAGTATGTCATTAGTTTCTCTTTGCTCAGGGTTCTTTAGTCATTTGGGGTCTTTTTCATACTCTGTGATTTCAGGATTGTTTTCTCTATTTCTGTAAAATAGTTGAGATTTTCATGGGAATTATATTAAATCTGTTTATCCTCTTGGATTGAGAAATATGAATATCTTTAAAATAACAATTTTTGAATCCTTGTATAGAGGCTATCTTTCCTGTTATCTTTGATTGGCTTCCTTCATCTCTGATTTATCATTTTCTGTCTTTACACAGGACTTTGTCCCTTTTAACTAGCTTCCCACCTCTCTCTCTCTCTCTCTCTCTCTCTCTCTCTCTCTCTCTCTCTCTCTCTCTCTCTGTGTGTGTGTGTGTGTGTGTGTGTGTTCTTTTCAGACATTGAAATGAGTAGGCTCATGTTTAGATGGTTTTGTTGCTATAGAGGCAACAAAACTTGCTTGGCTTTGTGTGCTGCTCTGTGCAGACAGTCTGTGAAGTCCTGGGTTCTAACACATCGTGCTTCCTGAGTCTTCAGAGCTCTTCTCAAACTATGATCCATCCACCCATCATGACATCTGCAAACTGCATTGTTTTTACCTACTTTGAAATTATTTAGATGCTTATTTCCTTTTCCCTCTTTTTTTCTTTTCTTTGCTGTTTGCTCTGGCTAGGATTACTTTCATGTAACTATTAAATAGATGTGGCAAGAGAGAGCAACCTTGTTTTGTACCAAGTCTTAGAATAAAAGCTTTCTGATTTCTTTCATTAATTTTGATGTTAACCGTGTGTTGTGGTTAAGTGTTGCATTTTGGTAAAGGTCGCATCCCCTGATTCCTCACCTTTATATGGCTAACTTGGGCACCATACCTACTCATCTGCATATTTTGAGCCATCCTGACCTCCTTAAGATAAATCCCTCTTTGCCATGGAGTATTATAGTTTTGATGTGCTGTCAATTTCAGGTTTGCTAACATTGTATTGGTTGTTTATCTGTGTCAATAGAGATGCTAGTCTGTGGTACTGTTTCCTGTGGTGTCACTATAGTGGGATTATGCTGGTAATGTAAATACTTGTTCCACCTATGGGTTTAATAAAAAGTTGATTGGCCAAAGGCAAACAGGAAGTGTGGGCAAGGCTACCAGGCTAAGAAAACTCTGAGTACAGGAAGAACAGAGACAGACGCCAGGCAGCGCCGCCAGAGAGAGATGCCACAGACATGATGAAGAGACAAAGAGACGCAGCAGATGAAGAGGAAAGAGGCTGAAATGCTGCTCTGAGAAAAGGTACCAAGCCACACAGCTGAACAAGATGGGTTAGACTGATAGCAAGTGCCAGCAAATTATATGCCTGGGCCTTAGGTCAATCAGTGTAAAAATAATATATGCCTGTGTGTGATTATTTGAGGCTAAGCGGGGTTGAGAGTGAGACTAAACCTTTGGTTCAGGCCTGGAAAGTCCAGGCCAGAACCATTTACAACAAATCTCTGCTGACCTGGAAACAGGATGTGTTGTATGTGATCTATTATAAAGATGTCTGACCCTGTACAGGCTATAGGTCCGACCTACAGCAGCTTTTACCCTCCCCCCAAAAAATGACTCAGACACTTATATTAATTTCATACTGTTTAGCTATGTCTCAGGCACATTGTTAGCTAGCTCTTTTATCTTAATTTAATCCATTTTCTTTAATCTACCTGGCCACGTGGCCATGGTCCATGGCCTGTACCTGCAGTCCTACGTGTTTCTTCTTTGGCGCCTGGATGGAGACTGCTTGATTCCACCCTCCTTTTACCTGTCTCTCCTCTGACTCTTCCACCCACTTCTACGGTGCTCCACACTGGCCAAAACAGCTCCTTTATTTACAGAATGAAATTCACTGCATAGAGAGAACAGTCCCACCACAAGTATGGCTCTGCTCCCACAGAGTATGGCAATATTCTGCCTTCTACTTTCCAAAGGAGCTTATGAGCTTAATAAAGATTGGGATTGTTTCTTCCCTGAATATTTGGTCAAATTTCATTTTGTTCTGGTATTTTCTTTGTTGGGAATGTTGGAGGTTTTTATTTGTTTGAGGCAAGATCTTACTATGCAACCCAGATTGTCTTCAAATTCACAATTCTTTCACTTCAGCTTCTCAAGTCCTGGGATATAGGCATGGATCTTACTTTCATACTTAAAGGGAGCTTTATATAATTTAAGGAATTATTTATATAATTCCTTAAATCAGTATAATTTCCTTATTTATTATTGGTATGTTTAAGCTCTTTGCTGAGTCATAGAAGAGTGTAAATATCTAGAAGTTTATCAATTTCTTTATATATATGTTTGTTTACTTCCTGGGTCTTTTTTTTTTTTATCAACTGAGAGAATACACATTTGTGACATATGTTCATGTACCTGCTCTTGGAAGCTAGGGAAGGGTGTTTGCTGTCCTGTTTTATCATTCTCTGCCTTATTGCCATGAGATAGATATGACCTCCTACTGAGCTTGGAGCTGGATTGGAGGTCATTGAGCCTCAGCAACCCTTCTGTCTCTGCCCACCAGTGCTAGGATTATAGCCACACCTTGTTTTTCAGTTAGGTTCCAGACATTTGAACTCATGCTTGAGCAGCAAGCACTCTTAGCCACTGAGCTATCTATCTCTCTAGCCTTGAATTTGTTTAGTTTTTATAGGTTACCCAAGTTGTTAGCAGATAAATGTTCACACTAGTCCTTTTGAAAGTTGACCTCATTTTTTATTTTTTTTTACTTTTAATTAACTTTTAAGCTAGTATACAAAAATAATGAATTACAATATGCATTGTATACATATGCCCTTATATTCTATTTTTATTTAGCCCTCTCCTGTACTTCCTCCTCCAACCCATGTGTCAATCTTAGTATTATTTTAGAGGTTTTGAACTCCTCAGATAGTCTCCCCTATATATTTATCTTGGTGTGCCTTGGGTATGTTTGGGTCTTACTCTAAAGTCGTCTATGCATTTTAAATTGACATTTTTGTGCAACAGAGAGAGACAACCCTTTGTTAATCCTGAAGTATCTGTTGTATTGTCTCCTCTTTCAAGTCTGCATTCATTACTACTTTTTAGCTAAGCCAGCTGAAGTTTGTTAGTATTTTAAAAAGAACTATTTTGTTAAATTCCCTACTAATTTAATTCCTTGATTTAATCTATGCTCTGATCTTTTCTCTTTTTTTGTATAATTTTTGACTCTGTTCCTTTTCTATTTTCTTGAGGCAAAGAGTAGGTTGTCTGGGGTTCTTTTGAAAGACATTTGTGACTTCTTCACCTGTGTCCTATTCTGCTAAGATGCCTTTTCCTATATTTCAGGCATTTTTTAACACTAGCTTTTCAAACCAAAGAGGGATAAAGAGCAAGTTGTTTACCTTCCACATATTTGTGCTGTTTTTCTGTTTCCAGATAATTTAGCAGTCCTTTCAGACTTGAATACAAAGGAAATTAAATCAATACCTTGAAGAGAATTCTGAATTCCCACGTTCACTGAAGCATTATGCATAATAAGTAATCTTCAGAAACAGCCTAGATATCCACCAAAATATAAACAGAAAGAAAGATTCTGGAATATTGTTCAACCTTTGAAAAAGTGAGATGTTCTATCATTCGGGACAACATGAATGAACAAAGAGAACATTGTTCTTGGTGAAATAAGCCAAACACAAATAGGCAAATTCTGCATGATTAAATGTATGAGGGGAGTCTAATGGAGTCTAATTCTAAGCAAAGAGCAGAAGATGGTTGCTATAGAGCAGCATAAAGAGGAGAATAAGTAACTGATAAAGATTAATATAAAGAGGGTGTAAGCAGTGTTGGTCAGAGAGAATAAATTTCCTCTTGATGAATGAATGAGTTCTGGGCTCTAAAATGCAGCATTCTGGTATAGTATCAGTGCAGCATTTTACCCTTGAAACTGCTAGAGAAGAAATCTTCAATGCCTCTACAAAAAGATAGAAAAGAAGGAAGATGGGAAAGAAAAGGTTTGGAGATGCAGAGAGAAGAATTAGCAGTATCTGAGCTTGTAGAGTTGTTACTCAGCCTGACTGATGGTCACTTAACAGTGGATGTGTCTATCCATATACCACATTGTGTGCCACAGTACAGCTGGAAAATTAAAACAATTACAAGGCTTACTGGGATTTCATAGAAACTTTTGGAAGCAATATAGCAAGTTGGGAAGAATTAACACTGTCTCATTAATGATAAGCATCTCTACTGTTTTATACTTTTAAATGATTTTTTTTTTTGAGGAGTAGGGGCAACATATAAGATACCACATGCATGCAGAGGTCAGAGGAAAAATTATAAACTTTTTTTTCTTCGACAAGATTAAACAAACTAAGGCTGTCAGCCATGAGGTCAAGTGTCCTAACCCATTAAACCATTTCACTAATCCTCATCTCTCTATCTTTCAATAAAGTTTGATATTTTTTTCTTTGAAAAAGAAATACATATGCAGGCTGTCCTGTTTAATTGGCCTTGACTTACATCTGGTTTTCCTGTGATGTTCCTTGAGGGCACTGAATAATTGTTTTTCTCCAACAACATTTTACTTACTGCTCAGCATTACTCATTACTCATAATACTCATAAGCATTACTGAGTCCTCTGCTGGCACAAATTCTAAAAAATAAGATCCTGCCATTGATTAGAAAGTGATGAGGTATTCATTATAGATAATAAGTGATAAATATTATAAGAAGTAAAAAAAATATCTTTAAATATATAAACAATATTTGATTAATTGACCTTTCAACTACAGTAATCTTAATCACATCAAGGAAAACATGTAGTCACTAACTCTAACTACAGACTTCATTGTTCTGTCTATATAGCCGCTCCTGTGACAGTGTCTGTCTGACACAGAGTAGAGATGCTCAATAATATTTCTGGATGAATAATTAATGAAAATGGATAGAGAAGGGATCATGCATTATTTAAGTCTTGGAATGCTGTAGAAATGGGCCCAATGCACAAATAGGTCAAGTAAATGTTTCCTGGGCCTCTTTGGTTGTTGTTGTTGTGGGGTTTTTTGTTTGTTTGTTTTTCTCAGTCCCAGGCTCTATGGCTTAGTGATTCTTGGAGCCCAGAACTTTCCCCAAGAAAGCACAGAGCTTTTCTAAAGCACTCCCTCAATTAAATAAGTCTCTATGGTTTTGCTGCAGAACAAAACACAAACCATAAAACAACAAAATGAAAACTTAGAAAGTCATGTGTTGCACAAATCCTAATTGATCTTAGAATGAAAACTGGGAGCCAGATATTGGGGCAAATGCTAAAAAAATCAGAGAGACAGGAACAAGCCACAGCCACTTCTCACCTTGCCAACTCCTCAGCTGAAAGGGAAGTTTCTGTCTCCAGAAATCCTCAGACTGAATGGGGAAGTGAAGCCAACTGCAAGGCCAAAATGGAAGGGAGCAGAACTTCTGCCTTTTATTCCTTCTCCTGCCCAGCCATATCACTTCCTGTCTCAAACTTCCCAGTGCTGGAATTAAAGGCATCTGTGCTTCCCCAGTACTGGGAGCAGAGGCATGGGATCCCAAGTGCTAGAAGTAAAGGTGTGTGCCACCCATGCCTGGCTCTGTTTCTATTTTGGACTGGATTAATCTTGGCCTTAAACTCACAGAGATCAAATGGATCTCTGATTCCCGAGTGCTAAAATTAAAGGTGTGTGTTATCACTGCCTGACCTCTATGCCTAACTCTGTGGTTGGATCTGTCCTCTGATCTTCAGGCAAACTTTATTTGATACACAATGTATCACCACAGTCATGTGTAGTGGGACATGCCTATAATTGCAATATTGGGAGCTATCATAAATTTGAGGCTAGCCTGGGCTACATGGTTTCAAAAAGCCAAAGATGGAGAAAGCAGCACAGTGATAGAGTGCTTGCTAAGCAGGTTCAAGGCAAAATAAAGAAACAAAAAGCAGGTTATTGACATGCTGGGCTCCATAAACTATAAAGGAGAGGGCAGGAAGGAAAATTCCCTACTATGAAGTCATGTTGACTTACTTAAGGCACCAACAGGAAAGCTTTCAAAAACCTGTCTTCCATCAATCTACCAAAGTTCAAAAACTCAAAATTTAACACAGAATACAAAACAGTCTCACAAAAAGTCACATATTATTTTTATATATTTAAATTTAGTCCAGTTTTTCAAAAATATTTTTAGAATTAAGACATGAAAATCAAGAGGTTTGAGAATGAATTTAACCTTTTTTAAGCATTTCAATCATGTGTATATGAATGCCTTGTGGGAGTTTATGTATATGGCTTGCATGCAGGAGACAAAAGAAAGTGTCCCATCCCTCAGAGTATGAGTTTCTGGAATTTCATTCATATCTGTTATAATGTTTGCCTTTCATTTCTAGTTTTATTGGAGTAGGTTTTCCCTTTTTTTGTTTAATTTGGTTAAGAATTTGCCAATCGTGTTTTATCCTTAAAAAATAAATTAATTAATTAAAAAAAAAGAATTACAGGTGATTGTGAGCACTTTTTATGTAGTTACTGAGAACTGAACCCTGGTCTTCTGAAAGAGCAGTAAGGGCTCAAAACAGCTGAGTCATTTTCAGGCCCAGAATTTCACATTTTTAAAAGAGTAAATGATTGCATAGATTCTCTTACAGAAACTGTTGGAAGTGGTAATAGTATTTTCTCAAGAACCTTTAGTGTGAGCCTTACCAAGGTGTAGGGCAGGAGGGCCATAAGATTACTGTTTCATCCAATTTCATGTCAGAGATAAAGATCTACTTACAGGTCAACAAAATCACTGGATGAAACTATTCCATATTCTGATAGTATTCTTGTGGAATGAATGAACTAATCCCTTGCTCAGTCAAGCTACACATACTTTTCAGCTAGACTTCAGTCTTACCTCAGATGAACGCTAGCCTCCCTATGGATACAGAAGTAGAACCAATGGACTAGCCTGTTCTGTTGCTATCATTGTTTGTTGCCATACAGGAGATTGAACATTGGGTTTGGGACATGCTGGGCAAGCACTCCTTTTTCTCAGTCCTCTGTGAGACAGGGACTCCTATGCATCACAGCACTATCTGCTTCAGCCTTCTGAGGCTGGGATGACCACAGACTCTGCCACAGAGCTGCCACCTCTGACTAATCTGGACTTTTGAAGTTTTATTTCTTTAATTAATTAATTTAAAGCCATTCCAATTCAGATGTTGAAGTTGCACTTTCTGCTGAGAGTGAGTCTAATCCTTTATCATCATTATTATCATTAAACCAACCATAGGATTATTTATTACCAAGATCTAGGGTTGAGATACTCATTTCTCACAGTATGTTACTCTTTTACATTTTTAAAGGATTTGAGCTTATGCTAAAGCAAGAAACAGCCCATCTGATATTGGCTTATTTTCAAAATAAAAATGATAAATCTTAAAGATGCTCAATAAGAAACTGTCTGATCTGGCCTCATGTGGACTCATCTACTGTAGAAATTAAACTCACTGGATAGCCCAGGCTGGTCTGGCAGTCACAGAAAGCCTTCTGCTTCAGCCTCCATGTGTCCAGATCTCTGGTATGCCAAACTACCCTCAGCTGCCAGTGAGCTTATACAGTAGTGGCTCCTTGTTCTCATTCAGGACAGTTGTGGCATGCCAAGCCTTATTAAGATAGAGTTCTTGTCATGCCTGAACAAGCTAGCATTTTGGTGACTTCCTCCAGTTCAGATTTATTTTAGGATCCAAGCACCTAGCTCTCTGTCTTATCATTCATGAAGTACAAAGCAAAGTCATGACCATCTTTTCAAGGTTAAAATTTGGCCTAAATCCAAGATGTAGCAGTTTTGGGAGCTCCAGCCAGCCTCCATTTAAAGAATTTAGCTCTAAGCTGTTTTACCACAAAAGAGACTTTTACATAAAGTATGAATTCTTGAAGAACAACTCTAAGGTTGTTGTGTTTTCCTAAGGGGACAGAGAGTCATTTCACACTGTGCATGGCAGAGCCAAGCTCCCCACTGCTCCATTAACAGTTCCCTTCTTAGTGCTTCTAAATCTGGAGCAGCTGGTCTAAACCAGTCTCTGTCCTGCAAGCCACCCTCCCAGATTTTCTCAGTTCCTCACCCCCACCATCACCGGAATCTGGTGTCTCTGAGTGGTTGCCTGCTGAATAGTCTTAAAGGTTCTGAAAAATAAAATCTTCTACCTCCTAGGAGCAATGAGAACAAAAACTGCCTTGGTAAGACAGCCTTTGAGATGATACATCAGTTTTATTTTGAAAATAAGCCAGTATCAAATGGGATGTTTCTTATTTTAGCATAAGCACAAATCTTTTAAAAATGTAAAAATAATGCACTGTGAGAAAAATGAGAATCTAACCCTGTTGGTAATAAATAAATGGCCCCATCACAGGTAAAATGAGAAGGGCTTTGGGCTGGTGAGGTAAGGTAAGGATGTGACAAGAATTTTAAGAGCTTTTTGAACTGGGTGCTAATGAAAGAATATTTAGAGATGTATTGTTAATATTATAAAGCCAAATGGTAGACTAGCATTTCCCTTAGTTTCACTCATAGGCCATGTTAATATGTTTTATTTGAATGTTACCCTAAGGAAAATCACTTGGTTTAACTTAACTAATTTTCTCACAAGAGCTCTTGGTGATCTGGACTTCAGGGGGGTTTTGTTTGTTTGTTTGTTTTTTGTTTTTTTATCTGTAACATGAAGTTAATATTTGTTCTATAATAAAGATTAAATGCTATACAGTCATTACTCAGTATTCCTGAGGACTAGCTTCAAGAACTCCACATTAATTACCTGTGAATACCAGCACCCATGGATGCCAGGTCACATCAATAAAATGACTTTGGATTTGCGTACAACCTGTGGGACCCTGTTTAAACTGCCAGGTTATTCATAATAACAAACACTATCAAACTAGATGGTAGATAGAAGAATGTGCTTTTATGACTTAGAGCTCATAAAATCATAAAGAACAACACTAAAAAAAATTGATGAATTTTTCAGTGAGACATTTTTGAGGATTATTTTATTAACGAAAGCTCCAATGTCTCTAGTCAATACTCTAAACTCAGTAAAATCTGGCAAGAATCATGGTTACACACCTTGCTGGCAAGCAGTAATTCCTTCAATAAGAGCAAAGGTTCTCCAGAAGTTTCTGTAGAATTTTACACCGTGTGCCCCTTCTTTAGAAGATTTTTTATTTATTGTTGTTTGGTTGTTTGGTTGGCTAGTTGATTGGTTGGTTTGGTTTGGTTTTTGTTGTTTGTTTGTTTTCTTTTGTTTTTGAGACAGGGTCTCTCTCATCATATTCCTGGCTGTCCTGGAACTCACTATTCAAATCAAGCTGAACTCAGACTTACAGAGATCCACCTGCTTCTGCCTTCAAGAAGCTGGAATTAAAGGTGTATGCCATCACGTCTGCCTCTGTAGAAGTCGTTACTGAATGGAGGACACTGGGGTACAGAGGTAAAGGGACTGGTAAGAGCCAAAGACATTTTTCCCAAAAAATATTTTTGATTCCTGGCTTTGAACCCGAGGATACAGAGATCAGGATGTAATTATATAGTGTAATATGAATATTATCCTCCCAAATCTCTCTAGGCTGAAAGCTAACTGACGATTGCCAGCATAAGAAAATGTAAAGTGAAAGATTTTTTAATTTTTTTCTTCAAAGTTTTTTACTTTTCCAGAAAAATAGCAACTTTCAATTCAAGTGTCATGTTGTAAGAAGACATTTTTTGAGTAGCTTCATTTTGAAAAACAGAAAATTGTTTGAGGACAATATCTAAGGCAACCCCAAACAATGCTAATCTTGGCTGTGTATAAAAGCCACTCAAAAGAATTGGTTGAAAAGAAGAGAAAGGAAGAAAGGAAGGAAGGAAGAAAGAAAGAAAGAAAGAAAGAAAGAAAGAAAGAAAGAAAGAAAGAGATTTATCCTAGCTGTAGTCATCATTCTCCAGTACAAACTCTAAACTGCAACACTTGGATGCCATTGTAAACAAGGCTTTAAAGGCATTTTAAAACTAGTAAGCTTAATGGGTGCTGTGGGATAAAATATTGATACAAATAGCCTGATTGGGTTGAAAATGCTATATCTCAAGCCAGTTACAAAGAAATGTACCAGTGAGAATCCAAACGATGTGACAACAATGCCCTTTAGTCATGACTGTCATGGTAACCTGTATACTGCCATCTAAGCCCCTGCAAAGCCCCACAGAAGATGTCGGTAGAAGAGACGATGTACACTTTAGACATTAAAAATGAGGCAGAAGAATGTTAGAAACCTAAATGACATTAAAAATATAGTACTTTCTTGTCCTTTCTGTACATGTAGAAAATCTGAAGATGGTTTGCAGCTTTCATAATGGAGAGATTCCTCCGACAGCTCACTAGAAACGAACTAGATGTTTAGACCACAAGCACATGGGGTGGCAATTATCAAAGCACTTGGAGAAATTACAATACTTCTACTCTTGATCTAATAATTTGTCAGATCAGAACTACCATAAGTTCTGATGTAGGATGTCTTTGTGTATGCTGTGAGTACTATTGGACAATAAAGAATTGTTTTGGCCTATGCCCAACAGCTTAGAAGCGGGCGGTAATCAGCATAGATACAAGGGAAGGAGGGCAGAGTCAAGAGAGACACAATTCAGCCACCCCCAAAAAACTCAGGTAAGCCACAAGCCATGAAGCAAGACATAAATTAATAAAAATGAGTTAAGATACACAAGCTAGCTAACAAGAACCATAGGCCAAACAGTTTATAATTAATATAAGCCTCTGTGTGTTTCTGTGGGACTACAGGTCTACAGGTCCCTTAGGCCAGATAGGTCAAAATTTTCATACTGCAAAGTTCCATGGTGTGTTCTGTGTCTATCTCTATTCTATGACATTTTAAAAAATGTCTTTTATGTATTTTTGAGACTCACATTTGTTCACAAAAGATAGTTCCTTGAGCTCTATTTTCAAATAAAGATGTATGAGTAAGAGGTTGCTGCTTTGGAAATTACCACTTTGTGAAACTCAGATACACACTTTTATTGAAAACAAACTTATCCTAGAAATTACAATGGGTTTGCATCTTTCTCGTGTTTTTTTTTTTACAGGGACAGTAGGAGCTTTGCTGAAGACATAGTTGCTAAATTATCTATGTACCACTGGTAATATAGCCATACCCCTTGCTTTACAAAAAGCCACCCCAAAATTGTAACTGAATTGTCTGTTTTATGAGTGAAAAACCATTAAGAAATTATCTTAGAAGTTAATGGAGTGAGCACTGAGTTTAAAAATTGTAGATTCTTAAAAATCGCAGAATAGTAAAACATCTTCTAACTTCATTTTTAAGTGGCATCTTTCATTTGTCTCTGGTATCCAAAACGATAAAATACTTTCATCACTTTTGGTAAATGACAGTAGCATTTCAAGTTTTAGTCAAGAAAGAGAACTCTAAAAAGTATCTGTTTGCACTGATAAGCCAGAAAAAACTGTGTGACCGCTTTTGCTATCTTAAAAAAATTTAGCATGAGTTCCCTCTGAAGGAATGCATCTAGTTTACTTGGGAATAGATGATAAAAATGAAAAATTATGTAATACTTTGCAGTTTGCTGTCCCAGACAGTAAGGGTTTAATTTGGGAGAGTTTTGCAACAGAGGACTTAAAAAGGGCACGATGCCACTTCCTTAGTCACAAAGGGTTCTTGCTGAGATCCTTCTGTCTCTTGTTATCTTGGATCTATTCCTGTAAAGCTTGTAGTAATTTTCTAAAAAAAGAATGTGAGGGCCCAACTGCTGACACATAATTACAGCGGTATGATGACGGCTCGTGCTATAATCCACTATAATCAAGGCTGGATTCTCTCTGATTATATGTCCAGTTGTTCTCAGCCTTGAAACAGTTGCTAGCAATGTTCTGGAGAAGCAATTTCCTCTTGTTCTCAGTCCTTTGTGAAATCTACTTGAGCATTTATTGTAAAATCTTGAAGACTTTACCCCCCAGACACTTATTACCTTCTACACAAAGTGTCATGTCTAAGTCATTTATTTTAGAACTTAGCTGTGAGACCTTAACTTTCCACATCAACAGAGAAAAATGAGAAATTGGAGATAAATGACATGCGAATTGATGCAAAAATAAATAAATAAATAAATAAATAAAAGAATTCAAAGAAAAAAGAATTGTCATTGACTAGCTTGATCTGTAAATCTGTTTTGCATAGCGGGTGCTTTCTTCACACAAGAGGCCTCTACATGAGAACTCTATTTTGTCCTGGAGTGTAGAAACATTGGCAGCAAGACTGGCATGCTGCACTTGCATGTCACCCACTTCCCATGCCTATGGAGGACATTGTTAATTGGTCCAGTCAGTCTTAGCTGACTGCATAAATTGTTTTTTCTTACTGTCATTCTGATGAAATGCATATTTTAGTATAAACTTTAGTATATACATATGAAGTAGGTCCAGTACTTCACATGAGGATCCTTTGTATATATTTAGTGATATACCCATGGGAGCAGCCTTATGTGGGTAACCAAGACAAAGAAATGTTTTATCCATTATTTTAGTTGGCTTATACTACCATGACCAACAACACAGATTGTGGCTTACTTTCCTATGATTTTAGAGGCTAGTAGATCTAAGATGAAGATCTGGCAGAGGGTCATCTCCTCACTGTGTCCCTATAGGATGAAAAAAGAACAAGCAAACTTCCTGGTGTCTTATTTTATAAGGACTGATCCTTCATCAGAACTCTACCTGTATCACCCTATTTGATCTCAATTCTTAAAGACTCAGTCTCCAAAAGAAGTCACATATGGTTAGAGATTAAACGTAAATGCACTGAGTAGAGGGGCACAGACAGTTCAAAACATAAGCATATATCTTAAGCCCTCTGGTCAAGGAGGAGCTGGCAGTCATGCCAGCAAATCTCAACTTGAACACCAGGGAACAGAAGGTTCTTATTGTTCCAGGTAATCCAAAGAGATCTGGGCCGGGGGTGACCAGACCAGCTGAGTGTAGATCTGATAATGTTGAGAAAAGTCATAGTGGATTCTGAGCCAGGAAATGTTAGAAGAACAATGTTCACTTCTAAGAGCAAGAAGACATGTGGGATCCAGGTTTGAAAACTAACTGAGGACACGTGAGATTGTTGCCCTGACTCACTTCCTCATGAAGGTGTCTTGTGGATCTTATAGTGGAAGTCCTGGAGAACCCTTAGTCCTGGTGACATTAGCCTTTTCCTGATGACATTAAAGGCACAGAATGTAGACACCAAACTCTACAGAAGGATTGGCTATGGCCAGGACTTCTGTCTACTCATTCTCAACTCAGAGGAGTTGAAAAGCACAGCTGCCTTCAGATGCAACTGAAATTTGGTCCATTTTCCACCCACTCACCCCTTCTCTGTTTTCCTTGCCTTCTGACCACCACCCTCCCATTTTCTTCTCCTTCATGAGTTACTTAGGAAAACACTTTGCTAAAGATTAAGGGAGCAATAAGGAGACAATTCAAAGGATGAAGTGTTGGTTGCACAAATATGGCCTGAGCTCTGATCCACATCAAAAGTCAGGCGTGATAGCATGTACCTTTAGCCTCTGTACTGGTAAGTAGAAGCAGGAGGATCCCAGGGGCTCCCTGCATAGCCAATATAGCCAAACTGATGACCACCAGATTTAGTAAGACGATGGTCTCTCAAAAAATAAGGTGGAATATGACAGAGAAAGACACATGACACAAACATCCCTATCTTTGCAGGGGTTGCAGGGGCACACACACACACACACACACACACACACACACACCAAGATTAGAAAAGACCTCTATGGGTTTCAGTTTTTTTGTTGTGATTTATGTAAACTAGTCCATAGGCCTAGACTGGTCTCAGATGTCTGGGTGCTTGGGAGGAGACCCATAGCATAACACAGCTGGCACAGCCTCCGACTACTCTGTTTTGCTCTATAGCATTCACCAAAAGTTCTTTGAATGGGAAACAGCAGCATATTCTGAAACTGAGACTTCATTCAGGGTCCCAGGTGAAGATCAGATGAAATGAAAGGAGGGTAAGTTTGCGTTGGGATGGGGTTTTGTTATTAGAGGTGAATTGGAGAGCTCCTATCTTGGGGCATGGGCTCATAAGAAAATCACTGAATCTTCTTCCCAATGTGGTAACCAGAAAGCTTTGTGACATAGCACAGATTTTAGCTCATGGTCAAATGCAAGAGAAACAGAAATAGAAACCCTTGCTCAGAGCTGTGTAAAATGAAGTAGATTCTTTTACAGAGCAACAAACTTCCTTGACATTATCAGGCCTGAAGAAAGAATGGTCAGACCCCTTGTAGAGACAGAACAGTAGACTCTCCCATATCAGATGGGCTAGCTCAGATGACATTGGGCTGTTCATTATTACTGGAGTATCGCAGATTCTCTTGTTCTGTATGGCATTATCACAAACACGGGCACCAAAACAAAGAATTAGTCAGGGAAAAACTGTGTTGAAATGCAGAGTATATGAGTTCTGTGAGTTCTGACTGTAGATGCTGGGTCTGGACATAACAAACTTCATCCTTGAAAGCAAAGGCTGCCTCCTGTTAGTGAGGATGACCTCAGTTTACCAGCATTAGCATCTTAGATCAGACTAATTTGCATATGATTGATATTAGCAAAGAAATAAAGATAATTCCAAGAAGAAATATCACAGAAAGGAGCATTTGTCACAGAGAGCAGATGTTAGGCTACATGACCTGACTTCCACCCTAGGGGTTCATTTCATTGAGATTTTATGTATTTGTTTTGATTTATTAGATATATTTATTGTTCAAAATGATGGATTTCCTCTTGATGATTTCATAATGTAAGTCATGTACCTTTCTTATTTACTCCTCCCCATCCCTATTGCCCCTTTCTGTTTGTTTGTTTGTTTATTACTGTTAAGTTTTTCTTACATTTCAGTGTTGAGACTGGACAGCAAGTCTAAATCCCATTTGACTTTGATGAAATTATTTGATCTATAACAGCCCTCATAGTGTCCAGGAAGCCAATTCGCATCTGATACATGCAGCTTCTCCCAAGAGAGAAATCATTCCCATGTGGAAGATGATCAGTGAGTCAATGTGGCTTATCCCCAAAGAATCACATGCTATACCCCATCTCTAAGGAATATATGTGTGAATGGGTCATAAATAAATCAGACAGTTCTACATGGGATATATATTTCAAGCATAAGAGGAGGCTACTTTGGTTGATCTTTATTAACAAAAGTCATGTGTTCATACCGTTCATTGTTCATCTTACACCATCCAGCAGTTCTGAAGTACTAATTAATGTCAATACCTCACTACCCTGATGTTCATTCCAGAAAAGCCATCATTCCAGGGTGGACTCTTGTGGCAAAGAAGGTATACCCAGATATTGTATCTGCCAAGGCAAGCTGCTTGCTCCATTCAGCAGAAACATTGAGGCCATCATGGAGTTTTTCTAAGTTCTCTTTTGTCAGATTACTACTCCAAAAAGACAAAATGAGGTGTTGAGGCTTCCATTTTTCCAGGAATGAGACAGAGTTGGGTAGAGTGAAGTTGGATTTATTTTTGGGTTTGACAGTTAGCAAGGCCTGGCATCTTTGTACTCTGAATGCTAAAGCCTGCCTTGACACTAAATCCTGGCCTGAGTGCATTCCTTTTTTTTATGAAGCACTTGAGTTCTCTGGAGGACCATATATTTCCAAACTGCCCTGTGAGCTGTACAAAGAAGGCCCCTGCCCTCACAGCTGGGCCTAAAGAACCTGCCTATCACATATATCAAATTGCAAAGTCTCAGATGTTTGCTAAATAATAGAGCAAGTAAGAAACCAAGAGAGAATTAGGAGCTGAGATGGGACTTCACCCAAGCCAGCGGACATACAGAGCTGAGGACTTTCCTTACCAAAATAGTAGTTGCAGAGGGCAAGGGGATAGTTGAAAGGAAATAACTACTCACTTCCTTTCTTTTAGAGGTGTTGGGCATCTTGAGAAGGGAAAAAATGTGAGAAGGGGAAAATGTTCCCTTCCACATGGCCTGTGGACCAATGCAATTTCTCACCTAGAACATCTCTCTGAAATGAAAGTGTTCACATCAGGAAGATGACCAAAGGACGGATGAAGCTTCTTCCCTAGAGTGTTTCCAATGAGAGAGAGAGAGAGAGAGAGAGAGAGAGAGAG
Organism: Sigmodon hispidus; assembly: GCA_004025045.1. Lineage (NCBI taxonomy): Eukaryota > Metazoa > Chordata > Mammalia > Rodentia > Cricetidae > Sigmodon > Sigmodon hispidus. Next base: position 474,442 of record PVIH01000111.1, on the reverse strand, counting down.
AGAGAGAGAGAGAGAGAGAGAGAGAATTTTCATACTCTCTGTGGTCTTCACATCTAGAAGATTACCAAAGGATGGATGTAACTTCTCACCCGGAGTGTGTTACCTACAAGAGAGAGAGTGTGTTCATATCTAGAAGATGACCAAAGCATGAATGCAGCTTCTCACCTCGAATGTTTCCAATAAGAGAACATGTGTGTCTGTCTAGTCTTCACATCTGGAAGACAACCAAAGGATGCTGCCTCTAAACAAGAATGCCTCTCCTATAGGTGGGTGTGTATTCACATCTGGAATGGAGCTTGTCTGGGCCACTGAGCCAGAACCTGGTTCATTCTCTTCCTCTCCCCCAACCAGCAGACCTGTACAGGTCAGAGGGGTCTGACCCTTTAACCCTCAGGTCTCTAGAGACAGACCTAGGAAGTGGTTACAAAGAGTATGTTGGAACATAATATGGGTTCACACTATAATTTTTCCAGTTCCCAGGCTGCAAATATGAAGAGACTCCAGCTGTGGCCTGGAGTCTGTTGCTAGCATCATCCTTTAGATCTGGTCACTAGAATTAGGTTTCTAGGGCTTCCTTGGCAAAACACCACAGATTGACTATCATAAAATCCTGGAACTATGGCTGCAATAAGTAGATTTTCTAATCTTCCATTTCTACAATTATAAAATGGGAACATAAATACCTACCCTTAAGAAGCTCCTAAGGAAATTTTAACATATACCATTTGTAATAACCAAAAGATCTTGGGGTGCTGGAGCTCCAGCTTAAACTACTACAAGATTGCTGGACATGCATATGAATTATAGCTTGCTTTACCCAGTCACTCTATGAAGCCTGCGTAGATATATAAATGTTTGTTAACATAAAACAATAGCAAAAGAACCTGGAATTTTAGATAATAATTTATACATGTTTCTTTTAATAGAGTCTATATGTGGAATTTTAGTCTGGGGTGAATTAAGAAATGAAACGTGACAATAAATTCATGTATTATAAAATGAAAGAAGACTAGCTTTCATTTTTTTGCAGTATTTTTTTCTTTCAACACTTTAATTTTAGAGTGAAGCAATTCAAATTATGTTCCCTAATGGTCTTGGTGTGCATTTTACAAATTGAAGACAGAACAAAACAGAAGAGAGAACCCATTGCTATAATGGGTTTCATTTTTCTTTTTCCATTTTTAATCTAATGTTTTTGAAGTGCTTTCCCATGGGAATAGAAGCTTCTTCATGAAAGTTGAAATGAAAGGGAAGAATTCTCCACACACAGGTGCTCACAAACACATTTCCTATCTCATCTCCATGAGTAGAGCGGTTTTGCTGACCTGACTGAGGAATATGAGCATCATAAATGGAGGTTATCTTAGAGGAAAAATTTCATCTCAGGAAAACAGAAGGGAAATGTGCTAAGAGAGAATCTGCTTTTCCCTCTTGCTCCTGGCCGGCAGAGCTGATGATTCAAAAATCAGATGCATAGTGAATCCAAGATGTTTCTGGTGGTGCTCACCTGTGTAGTAATTCACCTGACTTCCCTGCAGCCTTGGTTCTGAATATGCAACATACTCACTTCATACCATATCATGCAACTCCAACAAATGCAGCTTACCCGAAACACTTCTGCCCAGCTGGAGTCTACCATATGATGTGATTTCAAGTATTTTTCATTATAAACACAAAGTCTCCAGCTCTTATAGAAATATAATAGTTTAATTACCGAAAACAAAATAAATTTTTCTATTTTCATTCATCAGTGTGTAAGGATAAAATTGTTCTATTATTGAATTGGATTGAGTTAAAATGTTATGATTTTAAAAACTGTGTTTGTGGAAGTGGAATATTTGCTGCTTAGATATGTTTACTGCTCTTCCAGAGCACCTGAGTTAGATATTCAATAATTATAGATAGTGATTCACAACCAACTATAACTCCACCTTCAGGAGATCTGATGCCCTCTTCTGGATTCTAAGGTCATCTGCACTCTCCTGTACACACGTTCACACACAGATACACACATGTACACATAATTTTAAAAGATAAAAATTAATCTTCAAAAATGTTGTTTGAGTTGCTGACTTTACTTTTATTTTTTTTTAAAAAAAAAATATTCAATGGATTTGGCCTGGAATTAGGGTAAATTTTTTTAAAGTCTGAAATGGTCCTGAAGATTTATGCCTTCTGCACTATGTATTTATGTGAAACAGTGTTCTCAGCATTAATGATCACTCCATTAACATGTCAGTCATCTCTAAACAAGGCTGAAGTTGCTCTACATCCTACAGCATCAGATATTCAGCCAAGATTTAATTCTTTAAGTAAAAATAAATAAGCACATCCAGATCTTAGCAATTTCATATTGCCATGCTTGAGAGGTTTTCTGCCAATTTTGTTAGGCATCAACATTGTTTTAAAATTTTGCTCCAGGCCTATGAGAGAGTGGATCAACTTAAAGAGTCTTCTTTGATATGAGGTATAGAGAATGGATTGTCCTCTCCTGAGTGGCCTGAAGTAACCTGTAATGGCATCTTACACTCTTGACTCAGAAAACCTTACAAACAATGCACTTCAATGTATCTAGTATTCACTGTAATACCTGTTAAAGCTCCATGGACTTTGGAGGTTCTACACATCTAAAAATCTATCTAAATATATCACTTTAAAGAAGTAATGTTTGTCATTTTGGTGATAACAATGGCAGACGTGGTAGGTGTGCCTTGGCCAAACCAGGAGGATAAGGATGTGGGTGGATAAAGTGTTAGTGGGCCAAAACTAGTGTGAAACTCTGGTACGTAGGCTTAAAAATGGGGAAAGGAAGGTTCAGCTGAAGGGTTGAGACATAGATCCGCCAGTCATTGAACACAGTCAGTGAACAAAGAACCACAATGCATCACCCAACTTATGGAGCTGGAGGTCACACTGACTCACATGAGAGGTGTCTTTGCCACACTGAGATGATCTTCTCTGGAAAGAAAGACAGGAGAAAGGGAGCCTGCATTCAAGAAAGAGAACCCTGAGAAACAAAGCAAGTTGAAAGCTATGGTTGCAGACTCAGTATGAGTGCAAAGACATGCACTCATACTATTTTAAACTTAAATTATTTTTAAAAGAAGCAAAAATGCGATCAAACTGAAATAAAAAACAACTTTGCTTGAGGTTGTAGGGCAAACTGCAGTTCCCCAAATTGAAATGATAGAAAATCAGACTGAAGAATTACATTCTATTGGGTGAAATGTCCCCCAGAAACCTCCCTGAGAATGGCTGGGGTGTGGGAAAACCCAAACTGTAATAGGTAAAATGCTGGAGGCTCCGTGTGAATATGTTGGTGAAAAATTCCAGAGCATTCGATCAGTCATTAGGCACCCTACACTTTGGGTTTATTTCCAATCTCACCAGGGGGTTTTCATAGTAAATACTGATGGAAAACCACTCCGTGCCTTGGTGGAAGGAAGAGGACAGAACTCTTGAGGCCTGCCAGAGCTGTCTGTTCTTGCCAAGGTCTGCACTTAAAAGAATTGATTTTCCTAGAAGCTAAACGGATGAGTTTTATCAGACTGTAACCTGTCTTAGGGATGCAATGGAGAAACTCCCTGACTTTTCTAGTCATCCTGCCTCAGCTCACATTAACAGAACCCAAGAGGTGCTGATGCAGTTCACAGTGGGCTTTAAAAAAAAAATAAAAAGAGAGAGATGCCATTGTACACAAGAACTCAAGGCTAGAACATAGTTAAATGATACAGTGCCTCACTTCTGCATTGATGGCCTCTGGCAGGGTTGTGGGTGAGGAAGGACTTGCTTTCTTTAAGGGTCTGACCACAGGGAGTTAATTATGCTCCAGTAAATAAATAAGCAGCATGAATGAGCAGTTTTGAAATGGGGAGATCATAAGAATGGGTATGGTTCTGAGAGGTCTGATAACTGAGTTTGATAGGGTGCATGATATAAAAACACCAAATAATAAATATATATATAAAAGAAATATTATGATTAATATCAAAGTTTCACTGGCTTTGTTACTTTCAAAGGCTTTGTTTATTTTTTAAGTTTTATGGAATTATATGGTATATATTTGTCTTAGTTTTTTAAGTTATAGTAGAATTCTGTAGTAAGTCCATATTCTCTTGTGTTTGTTTCTGTTATTGTTGTTTTTTATTTTAAGTATGGGGTATTTTATTAGTATTTCAAGCAAGTTACAAAGTATGCATTTGTTAAAATCATTCATTGAATTTAGGTTTAATTTTGCTATCTAAAACTATGAATCTTATAGGCAGTCAGGAGGTGATGAGAGAAAGGGAAAGACAAAGGTCTTATAATTCCCTTCAAAACTGTCCCCAGAGACTAGAAGACATAAGAATCTATCTCTTAAAATTTCTACTCATAGCACCAAGCTGGAGCCTAAACTTTAGCACACTGGCCTTTGAGGGACAGCGCAGACCTGAGTTTAACAGTAGAGCATTTAAATTCAAGAAAATCTGAGCTAAATAAAATATCCTGAAAGAAACCAGTGTGGGAAAATGCACCTCTGTGGTAGTTTGAATGAGATGACCCCATAGTCCCAAGATTTTGAATGCTTTGTGAATAAATGGTGCCACTGTGTGGGTTGGTTTAGGAAGTGTGGCTTTGTTGGAAGGGCTATATCACAGGGATGAGATTTGAGAGTTTAAGGACTTACATCATTTCAAATCCATTTTCTGCTTCATGCTTGAGGTCCAGGATGTGAGCCTTTAGGCACTGTTCCAGCTACCGTTCCTGCTGCCTGAGGCCTCCACTCCATAGTCATGGAGTCTAACCCTTGGGAACCCTAAACCCAAATAAACTCTTTCTTCTGTAAGTTTCCTTGGTGCTTTATCACAGCAGTAGAAACGTAACTAATATGCCTTCCCTACAGAGGACATGAGGAAGTGGTTATATTGGATTTCTCAGAAGCCATGGAAACAAAAACACAATACCATGAGTAGTATAGAAAAATAAGGATACCATCAGAGAGTCTCCACCTGATGAAGAATCCCTCACAAATAAAGCCTATGGAAAACAAAAATAAGAAGCATGGTGGATTTAGATATAACTTGAAAAAAATAGCAAAACAAGTTCCTCAGAGAGAAGGAAAACAGTGTTGGCCAAAACTGCAAGTCTGCAGAGCAGAAGAGCTCTGGAGACAGAATGAAGGAAGTAGGTTAAAGTGAATTTGTGTTATTCTTAATTGATCTAAACATAGTTTTATTTAAAGTAATACCAGTAGCAATGTGTTCACTTATGTATGACATGTAGAGATATAGATATATATAACTGAAGTAAATGGCAGCTACAATAGAGAAGATAATGGGAATACTAAGAATAGTTTGCAACTATGAAGTACTTGCACTGACCAGAGCATTGCAGTGTTATTTGAAAGTGGATTTGAACTGGTCTTAAAAATAAATCACAAACTAGAGTAATCACTAAAAAATTTGCTTAAGAGATATCTCAATTGAAATGCTGACAAAAAGTAAAGTTTGAAATCCTAAAATGCTTACTTAGTAGGAACCACTAAAGTAAAGACTAGAGAAGAAAAGTAGGAATAAAAACATGAGCAACCACTGGGAAACAGTTAAAAAAAAAAGATAGAAGATAGCAAACTGCATTAATACTCACTTTAAACACCATTGTTCTAAATACACTAACAACAACAAAAAAAAATAAAAACTCAATTTATCTTTGGTTATAAGCCTAGCTTTTTTGGCTGAACCCTATGGTGGTGAGGGCAAGGGAAAGATGTCCTCCCCTTACCAGCTGCAGCACTCTAGAAAGCAAGCTCTGCAACTCACGTAGGCAGCAAAATAGAGCTATTGATTGGGGTGTGGGTGAACACACCCTGGGAACATGAGCATGGGAGATCTGGCCCTTCATCCCCCACCCTCTCCTTCCAATGACAGGTGAGAGATGTGGCCCTGAGGTCCTAACAGCAAGAGAACTGTCCCTGCCTCTCACTAGCTGGAGCATGTGGAAGAGTTGCCCCTGTACTTCTCCTGGGCAATATAGCAGAGCTGGTCCTGATGATATATCAAAGTTCATGGGGATGGGGAGTGGTCAGTGAAAGTTGCTCTTATAGGGAAACTATGGTTCTAGATGTGTATGTTGAAGAAGTAAAATCTAAAACCAGTTACCAAATTTTCTACATTAGGAAACTAGGAAAAAACCAAGGAAGAGTAAATAAACCTAAAATAAGAGCACAAAGAGAAGAAATAAACATTAGAACTGAAGTCAGTGAAAGCTTTAAAAGGACATCAGTAGATACCATCAGCAAAATGAAACATTGATCTATTAAAATTTTCAATAAAATCAGTAAGTGTGCAGACAGGCTAAGTAATAAAGAGAGAAAACACAAATCACAAATGTCAGAAGTGAAAGAGGAATTTCCACTGCAGACCTCTGGAATGTTAAAAAGATAATAAATGAATATCACCGACAGCACTGTAACCCACAAAGTTGATAACTTAGTTGAAGCAGACCAGTTCCTTGAAGGTAGAAAATGCCACAGTATACCAGAAGGAACTGATGGCATGAGCTGCCTCATATCCTCTAAGGAGTAGAGCCAGTAGTCTATGACTTTCCAAACAGAAGTCATCTGACTAAAGTAAGTGAATAAGGAAATTCTGGACAACTCAGGGGAAAATTCCATCAATTCTCTACAATCTCTTCAGAAAAGAAGTAAATAAAAACTTTTCTCATAATTTTATCTAAGAGGATGACATTACTACAACATCAAATATTAAACAAGGGCATTATCAGCAAACTACAGACCAACAATTTTCATAAAATAAGTTAAAAAAAAACCTTCATCAAGTGTTTAGCAAATGTAACACAAAATAAATAGGAAGAATTATATGTGATAGCTAAGTTGGCCTGCTCAGGTTGCAAGTTTGGTTCAGTGTTTAAGAGGAATTTAGTATAAATCCATAACATCATCTAGAAGAGAGAGTACATGAACCAATAGATACAGAGAGAACATTCAACAGAATGTGTATATATTTATGACAAAATCTAGAACCAAACCAGAGAAAAGAACTTTCTCCACTTGCTAACAGAGGTTCTCAAAACAGACAAACAAAAACATCCACTTAATGACAAATGTTTAACTTTCTTAACAAAATCAGGACCACAGTAAGACTATTTTCTTTTTACAATTATTTCTACTTTATACTTGAAGTCCTAGCTAACTCAATTTAGATCAATAATAATAATAATAATAATAATAATAATAATAATAATGATAAAAGGAAGAAAAAAGGTATAAAGATTGAGAGGGAGAAAAATGTTCATTTTTAAGTGATAAGATTATCTAAATAGAGTAAAATCACAAAAAGAAAGTTGGATCTAATTAGCAATTATAGTTAGATTGCAGAGCACAATTTTAACATATATAAATTAATTGTTTTCCTATATACTAGCAAAGAACAAGTAGAATTTGAAATTAAAAACACATTGGCATTTATACTAACCTCCTAAGAAACTTCTACTCAGGTTTATATCCAACAAAATAATAAAAGATCTATATGGTGAAATCTACAAAACTCTGATGAAATATATTATATTACTTACTTTTCTATTGCTATGGTAAAGCACTGTTGTAAAATATTATTTTAACTAGGCAAAAGTGTATTATGTTTGTTTGTTACATCTGTTAACAATGTAAAGATGTTCTATGTTAATTTATGCTGCAGAATATTACTTTAACTGTGTAAAGGTGTATTACATTTGTTTCTGCTGCATTTGTTAATGATGTAAAGATGTGTGTTTAATTGTGTAAAGACGTGTTGCACTTGTTTTACCTTGCTTAGCTACAGCACCTGATTGGTCTAATGAAAAGCTGACTGTCCAATAGCTAGGCAGGAGAGAGGTAGGTGGGGCTGGTGGGCAGAAAGAATAAGTAGGAGGAGAAATCTAGGCTCCAAAGAAGAAGAGAAGGAGGAGGAGAAGAGAGAGAGAGAGAGAGAGAGAGAGAGAGAGACACTTGGGACATGAAGTCTGGCAGCCACCGGCCAATCATAAGAAGCACTGAAAATAAGATATACAGAAGGAAAGAAAAGTAAAAAGCCCTGAGGTAAATGGTGGATGAACTGAAACAGGTAAATTTAAGACACTAACCTCCTAAGAAACTTCTACTCAGGTTTAAATCCAACAAAATAATAAAAGATCTATATGGTGAAATCTACAAAACTCTGATGAAATATATTATATTACTTACTTTTCTATTTTCTATTTTCAACACGTCTTTACACAATTAAACACACATCTTTAAAAGAGCTAGGCAGAAATAAGTGTAAGCTAGTCTCAGCATTCATAACTAAGAAGAAGTCTCTGCGTCATGATTTGGGAGCTGGTAGGTGGCCAAAAAGAAAAGGTCTAGTATACACCATGACTAAAGCAAGTGTGTATGAGAGCAGAAGATTCTGGGACAAGGAATGTACAAAAAGTCTGTGTGTCTATTGCTTAATCTGTTTATAAATTAAAAATGCATTTAAAATGAAATGCATTAACTGAAAATATTTCAATGGCAAAAGATTTTACTTTTACTTCCTAAGCTTCCAAGGCCATTTAACTCCTCCGAGCAAGCGTCTTAGAGCAACAAACTGAAAGAGATGCCACAAACATCTCAGTCTGAGCATGGTTATCTCTCAGTCACCTCACATTGGCTCAGATGTCCTTCCATCAAGAGTCCTGTCTAATTCTGCTAAATTCATGCATCAGTGCCTTGCTCAGCCATCACGATGGAAACTTCCTCCCACAGCAGATGGGAACAAATACAGAGACCCACAGTCAGACATTACACAGACAATGAGAGACCTTGGAACACTTGGGCCTACATGGGATGTCTCTATCAAATCTTTCCCCTCAGGGTTCAGGAAACCCTACAGAAAAGGAAGTTGAAAAAGTATAAGAGTCGAAGATGAAGGACACCAAGAAAACAAGGTTCTCTGAATTAACCGGATTGCCTTACATATGATTGTTCAGAGGAGGCAGCATACACAGAGACAGTGCAGGACTGTACCAGATACAGTCCTAGAGCTGAAAAAAGTGGAAAAAAGCCCCCATTTCTAATCCAGAAACTATTTCCAAATGATTGCCAATTACAAATGAAAATTTAGTTTTCTTCAAGGGAATCTAACAGGGGAAAGAAATTATTCTTAAGGCTAAGCTGCATGTCCTGCAGTAGATGGCCAATAGAAAATTAATCCCATAGCATCATCAAAGGTTCATTGGCTAATCAGGTCATATCAGGGCTTTTAATATATTTATTTATGTATAATATATGTAAACACATATATGTATGCATATATGTTCTTTTTTGTGTATATATTATGACTCCAAGATTAATGTTTTATGGAATTCCTGGGTATGTGAATGAGAGGGTCTGGTCTCTGTACCTGTTTCCTGTGCCTTTTCTCAGGCTTTTTTCCTTTTGTTTGTTTTGTCCTATTATATATTAGTTTTTGTTTTATCTTATTATAGTTTATTTTATTATTATCCCTTAGAAGCCTGTTTGTTTTCTAATGAGAGACAGGGGGTGGATCTGGATGGGAGGTGAGGTGGGAGGAACTGAGAGGATCAGGGGGAAACCTCAATCAGGATATATTATTTGGAGGAAAAAAAAAGGCAAAAACAAATCTATTTTTGATGAAAAGGAGAAAATTAAAAAAAAGAGTCTTGTCTAGTGCAGGACAGTCTAACAATGGGTACTAACCCAGAAGTAGAAGAGAAAGCAAAAGCTTCATGGTAGAATTCTGTATATAATATATATATACATATATATATATACATATAAGCTTAGAGAATGGGCAATCTCATAAATTAGTGGTTGGTGAGGGCTGCAAGAAAGAAGGGACCTAACAGTGATGGCGACGGTGTGTGTAGGGTGAGGAGATGGAACTAATGAAAAACTTCTAAAATTCCCAATGACAGTAACACAAATCTGAACATATTAAAATCTCCTAGGTGTACTCTAAGGTACTAATAGCAGCTCATGCCCAGAGGTGGAGCACTTGGGAGGATGGCAGTGAGCTCAGGACTAGTCTCTGTAGCACAAATAATCCAAAATAAGTCTAGGCTTCATAGCAAGACCTGGTTCCAGAAACACTAGAAAGAAAAAAGAAAAGTATGGAAAGGGTGAGTATTGTAAAATAATATTTTAAGATGTGTTACTTTCGTTTATGTTGAGTTTGTGTAACTCTGTGAAGCTGTGTTAGTTTGCCTGTCTAAAACACCTGATGGTCTAATAAAGAGCTGAATGGCCAATAGCAGGGCAGGAGAAAGGACAGGCAGGGCTGGCAGGCAGAGAGAATTAATAGGAGAAATCTGGGAGGGAAAAGAAGGAGCCAGAGAGAAGGAGGAGGACTCCAGGGGCCAGCCACCCAGCTACACATCAAAGCTACAGAGTAAAAACAAAGAAATGTATACAGGGAAAGAAAGGGGAAAAAGCCCAGAGGCGAAAGGTGGATGGGTTAATTTAAGAAAAGCTGGTTAGAAACAAGCCAAGCTAAGGCCGGGAATGTGTAAGTAAGAATAAGCCTCTTTGTGTGGTTTATTTGGGAGATGAGTGGTGACCCCCTAAAGGACCAAAGAGCCAAAAGAGTGAACCAGTGCCAGATGGGGAGGGGGAGAGAAGTGGGAGGAGTGGGGGAGGGGGAGGAGGGGGAGGAGGA
>PVIH01000111.1:228861-463669 GCA_004025045.1 Sigmodon hispidus | reverse complement strand
GAAGGCAAGACAAGGCAAGCCTAAAAATGACCAATTATCAAATGCTTGTAGGAAAAAAAAGAGAGCCAGGACAAAGAGTCAAAGAGGGAAATGGAGAAAGTCTCTTGGCTGACCTCCGACATCTAAAGAGTGGCTACGTGGCATGCCTTCAAGGTTCCAAATTTTTGCTTCATATTTTTAAGGAATCACAAAAAATAAGAGTCAAGAAGCAAACTGTATCCTCAGTTCCACTGTGAACTGTTTTGGGTTTAGAAGACTCTATCAAAACCAAAGGAAGAGAGATGATGTTGTACAAGCACTTGGATTCCTATGCAAGGTCAGTAGGACAGTATAACTGCTTGCCACCAACCTCTTCACTATGAGTAGACTTCTGCTCCCTGAGTAAGAACTCACCAATGTATGAATATTTCCTGGTGTTTCAAATGTTCATATAGGTTCAAACATTACCCTCCAAGAACTTTGTACCCCAATTATATTTCTTTGTTTCACACACACACACACACACACAGTTTCATCATTCTAAAATTCACTCCTATAGAAAAAGAACAGTCATTGAAACTCACCATACTTTTGGTTCCCAAAAGTATGCCTGTCACCATGATTACATCAAAAGCACCTGAAGTTCCTATCAAATGCACAGATGCCAGACAGCTAAATCTTGTCACTGAACTTGAAGTGTGGGCTTATCCATTAACACTGAACTCTGCTTGGAATAGGGCATCCCAGAAAATCACTATCACACATCATAATCCTGCTGTCATTTGCCCTGGGAGAAACTGTCCAGAACAAATTCCATATACCCTTTCCAACCACCACCTAGAACTTAAAAACACAGTAAGCTCTGTGTTTGATTTCTTTTGTTTGTTTAATTCTGCTATTGGGAAGATCTAAGCTATTTCTCTTTTACTCCAATTACTTCAAAAGTTATCTTAATGTGATTTCTATATACGTTTTCCAGTTCATATACTCTTTACAAGGATGTTTAAATAAGTTGATAAGCAAGATCTTTCATAGTTAAAACTTTGCTATCCTGGAAACAGGAAACCAGAGCTCAGTGTTTTGTTGCTTCCCCGCTCCTGGTTTGCAGAGGAGAAGCTTATAGATGCTAGCCCTCATTTTATTCCAAGAATATTAATCATAGGGGCATCATCAAATTATATCTGAAAAACTTCTAAAGTTTTAGGAGCAATTGAAACCTAAAAAAATATGTAACTGTCTCAAAGGTATTCTGAGAATGATTAAAAAAATAGATAACAATCAAATCCTTTGATTGTTCAGCCAGGTCTTTTTATACCATATCACACTCACACCACTCACTTCTTGGTTTACTTCTGGAGACCATCCAAGGAGGTCATTATTTCTCATACCCAGTTTATTCCTGATGGTGGCCTGAAGGGTGTGCTGTACATGACCCAATATTTAAGCAGTAGAACACCACTTTCCCCCAACCAAACACACTTCCTGGGTTAGCTTATAAACATAGTTCAGAGCACAGAGGCCATAAAATGTCTGGGTATTAAGAAGCTGACCAATCTACTGGCCTTTGACTCTCTGCCTACAGGGTTAGCCAGGTTCTCCTCCATGCTGTGTGAGAATTTCCTGTTTCTCCTGTCCTTTCATGGGCTCATCTCTTAGAAATATGAGAATCCTCATATTTCTGCAGAGAATCTCAGTGTGACACAAACGTTTTCAAAGAGAAGATGGTTATTTGAAGTGCATTTATTGATGGGATTTTTTTCACAAAAGGAACATAAAAGGCTTATTGTGAGAGTCCAGGCATTAGACAGGATCTCTTCTACTTTGGGATTCCCAGAAAGCCAAGTGTAAGAGAAATCACACAGTCTCGAAGCAATTTATTTATATCATATATCGATTAGTAATATGTAGATTGTAAAATTGGTTATGATTGTATATTGTAATGATTTCTTTTTAAATTGTGACTCACAACTGACTTATGAAGTTTTAAGATACACCCAACAGACTTCTGCTTGGTCCAGACTATTTTCAGTCAGGTTTATTTGGTCAACCTGCCCTCCCACCCCCCCCCCCACCCCCGCAACATACACACACACACACACACACACACACACACACACACACAAAGACTCCTTTTCATGAACATAGTCACTAGAACCTGGAGGAGGATGAAGGTCAAAGTTTTTTTTATTTCTACATGACAACTTTTCTTAAATGGCTAAACACAGCCTAAAGACTCTTACTTTTTTAGAAATCTCATTTTCTGTCTTAAGCCATAGGCTCCCTTGACTCACTAGAGAAAAGTGGTGAAGAAGATAAGGGCTTTGGTGAATGTTTCACTAGTGTTACAGGCTGCCCGCCCACCCGAGAAGAACACACAGAAACACTCTACAGCCAGTTGAAAGGCTTTATTCCAGCCAGATAATGGTGGTGGCATCACCAGCACACACCTTTATTCCCAGTACTCTGGAGTCAGGCAGATCTCTGTGAGTTTGAGGCCATCCTGAGCTACAAAATTAATTCCAGGACAGCCAGAGCTGTAACACAGAGAAACCCTATCTTGAAAAACAAAATAAAACAAAACAAAAGAAAAAGAAGGAAGTTTTTATTCCAGCTGGCTGGGACTACACTTAAGTATTTAAGACCCGGGGGCTGGAGAGATGGCTCAGCGGTTAAGAGCACTGTCTGCTCTTCCAGAGGACCGGGGTTCAATTTTCAGCACCCACATGGCAGCTAACAACTGTCTGTAGTTCCAGTTCCAGGCAAACACCAAGGCAAATAAATAAAAAAATAAAAGTTTTTTTTTTTTTTTTTAAAGTATTTAGACCCATCTATAGCAAGTGTTTAGGGTAAGACATTTTTAAAGGCAAAAAGCACATCCTGGTATCTCACTCCGTAGCTGCAGGGGGAGGTTTTGCACAAGGAGGCAGTTTAACAGAAGTTAAGGTAAGTTAACTGGGGCATCTGGACCTCACGTTCCTAGACTAGAGATGGATAATTTTCCACAGGATTCTCTATGATCAAGAAGATCAATTCTACTTAAACCTAAAATGACCTCTGCAGGAATACAAAATGGAGGAGACTCTATGCTGCCTTGCCCTGGCCAGGAAAAAGAAAACCTAACGGGTCAAAGTGAGATTCAAGTATATCAGCAGCTGTCCCACTACTTTGACTCAGTTGTGACTCTGGAATGCAGGCAACTGTCTTCCAGGCCAGCACAACAGGTTTTAGCATGTTCCTTTGGCTGACAATGGTTTGGGGTGGGGTGTCGGTTTATATTCTTGAGCTGTGTCAGACATACTGGCAATGTAATCCTAAACTTGGCGCCCTAGTTTTTTCTTCTTCTTCTTCTTGTCTAGTCTTTACATTCATGGTGATAATTGGAAATCATAGATTTGACTTGCTTAAAATTGTGCCTGGCACACACAGAAAGTTATTACCATTATCACTGGTGGTAAAAAGAACACAGAATTTCTTTTCTATTGTAATAACTAGAAAGATAAGATTATTTAAACAAAATTAGGACCATTTAAATAGAATAACAGAAACTACTTTCCACACCAACATAAATGTAGCATAATTTTCTTCAGATCACCTAAAATTCTTCCGTTTCAGAATATTTATGATTGTCACAAAGATTATGTGCTGACCATATAGCATACTAATACTAGTTTTTGTATCATGGTGCTCAAATAATGCTATTTTGATTGTCACCTTTACTGAGTGCAAATGTAGAAGCCAATGCATAATCTCTTCCTTAGTGGAACTATGTTTTGGTGTCTTTTACTTTAGCACACTTTGAGATGTATTAAGTTTCCTTCTCTGTTTGTAATTGTACAAGATCAGGCACTGGCCTTCATCTGGCTTTTTGTTCATAGAACATGTGTCACTAAGAGGTCTTTTTGTCATTAGTCCTGATCTAACTTTGATGTTGTGGCAGCTCCCCCGCCCCCGAATTCTTAGAGATAGAAGTAGACAGCTGTAAGTCGTTGCCATACTTTATAATCTAGGGAGGTTACACAGTGACAATGACATGTAAAAAAAAAAATGTCCTATAACCATGAAGATAATTACTTCATAGTCTCTTGAGACTGGACAACAAAAGACTTAACAAAACATGGTATGTGGTGTCACATTCTCCCTCCTGGTTTATCTAGAATTCACATACAAACTATTCATAAGGCACAATATAATACTCTGATTTTATTTGGATATATTTCTAGAAATTGATGTCTCTAAAATCAAAAGAATCTAACAGAAGTTATGAATGTTAAGTAGTATTGAAATTTATGGTAATCAGCTTGTACTGCCATAATAAATGCCATAGCCTGAGTGGCTTAAATGAGGCCAGTTATTTTCTTCAAGCTCTAGGGAATTGGCAAGTATATGACTAAGGTGGTAACTGGTTGAGTTCCCATTGAGGGTTTTTTCCCCTGGCTTACCTTCTTCCTCTGTCTTTTAAAAAATGTTTTAATTGGCAAGTAGATTAATTGTAAAAATAGTAAGCTTTCTTGTGCAGTTTTTATAAATGTGTATAATTATGCTTACCTTTCATAATCCCCTTGGTCCCTCCTCCCACTGGTCATCTTCTTGCTATGTCTTGTTATAAGGCCACAAATCCTATAGGATTAGGGCCCTCATATTCATAGGCTCATTAACTGTGATTACTTTTTAAAAGTATTTTTTCCAGTAGCAGTCATGTTACAATTTAGAATTTTGATATATGAATTTGGAAATGATAGAGTTATACCTATAGCAGCTATCCTTATTAACTTATAAAATATATTTTTATCAAAGATTAAAAGTAGGAAGAAAGACAAAACAAAAACCTAGACAAAAGGGGGAATTATTTTTTTTTCAGAATGTGAGACATAAACATTAGTATCATAGTGTTTTAATCCCATAAAATGAGTTGCCTTTATTTGTGGACTTTTCCCCCCACTTTGGTGCTGTGAAAAACTATTAAATAGGAAGCATCACCCAGCAAGCTGTCCCACACAGAGGTGTGAACTAGCATCTTTGTTACAAGTTCCCACAGATTTCTCTGCTGACTGGCATTGTTATAGCAACCGGAGTGCCAAGGGAAGTTGTCATGGCCATGATAATCATGAAACATCACCATGGCAACAGAAACCTCTGGAAGAATTAAGAGAGAGAGATAGAGAAAAGGAGGGAGGGAGGAAGGAAGAAAGGAAGAAAGGAAGGGAGGAAAGAAGGAAGGGGAAGCCCTTTGATTGTCAATTGGAATCAAAGAGGTTTACCAGGGGGGAAAAGGTGGAGAATGAAATAAACATGAGTTTGGTGAAAGGGACAGAGCAAAGCAGGGAGAAAAGAAACAGTGGCAAAAAACAAAAGGTGAAGACATGGCTTGCACAGCAAAGAGGGAGGCAGGAAGAAGCACGTGACCCCCAGCAGTGGCCATGCTCCCAGTATAGTGCCTGCACTGCATACATTGCAGCACCCGAAGGAAAGACAAGATGCCATGCCAAAGTCTGTATTGGAACTGCCCAGGTGCTGATTTTCATACTGCAGGAACATTTCGAATGAGCCACAAGTTAGTGAGACAGCCTAAATCAATTTGTGCAGTGCTTTTGGCATGACATCCTGCTGACAAGGAATTCTTATAATATCTGGTGTTCAGAGGCACAACATCTGAATGTGACTCTTCATTATTGGACATTGGGATTGCTTCAAACAAAAAGGCACAGTGCCATTTGCTCCATTATAAATATATATTTCCTTCATTACAGAAGCTTAATGGACTTTTTTCCATAAGAGAATTAAGGTACTTCTTTAATACTCTTAAAGAGTAAGTGGCAATGTCACTTGGAATAAAACATTTTCACTTAATATTTTCCATGTTTTATTATCAGTCAAGATTGAAGTTTTTATGGTCCAATACCAACTTTTTGTGAAGGGAAAATATATATGTTACCCAAAGGTGCCACTAAGATGTTCATTTTTTTTTCCTAGAATTAAATTATTTTCAGACATGAAAATATACAGGAAGAATGAAAATAGAAGCAGAAAAGAAAATACATAATGTTTGCAATCATAAAGAAACAGAGCAAAAGGAAAATAACAAAAGCTTGACATGAAAGTACAGAAATGAAACCAGCTGATGTAGGATGTCTTTCTGTATGCTGTGAATATATTTTGTTACCATTTGTTAATAAAGCAGTTCTTTTAGCCTATGGCAAGGCAGTTCAGAGGCAGGCAAGAAATACAAACAGAGATAAGGGGTGCAGAGTCAAGCAGACAAGATCCAGCCATCCCAGAAGCAAGATGTAAAAGTACAGGTAAGCCACAAGCCATGTGGTGATACATAGACTAATAAAAAATGGGTTAAGTTGTAAGAGCTAGTTGGCAATGAGCCTGAGCCATAGGCCAAACATCTTATAATCAATATAAGCCTTTGTGTTGTTATTTGTGACTGAGCAGTTGCGGGACCACAGGTCCAGACCTTGGGACTGGGCCAGGCCAAAAACTTCTAAGGTTACATCCAGCAGTCCAGGTACTTGCAAAAGTATGGTCCCAAGAATTTTTAACAGAACTTTTGTAAATGATGTCTATTTTTGCCTGGGCACTGCATTTTAGTTGTCATTTGCTAAGGAATGGCCTAGTACTTACTGAAGATGACTTTGAACTTTAACTTTTAGTGTTAAATAAATCAACCAGTTGACAGTAACAATAAACTTCCACAGGAAGACATTGTCTATGCCCAGAGGGCCTACCCACTTGTCATCAGAATTGCAGCTCATCCATCCACCATCAGGATCCCTCCCATAAAGTGTGGGCATCAGCATTTACAGCTCCTTCAAGTTCATAAACAAAAAGCAATGCAAGAGTTACCACTGCCATAATCTTAACTTCAAACAAGGCAAGATTTCTGTTGAATAAAGCACCAATATTCTAACTTCTGTTTCATTGCCAACACACATACAACATTAGTTGGTGTGGTGGTGGTGTGAATAAGATTGGCCCTCATAGGCCCATATATTTAGATATTTGGTTGCCAGTAGGTGGGGCTGTTTGGGCAGGGTTATGAGGTGTGTCGTCATTGGAGGAGGTGTATCACTGGGGGTTTTGAGGTTTCAAAAGGACTCCCACCATTCCTGGAGTGCACTCTCTGTTTTGTGATTGTGGATCAAGATAGTAACTCTCAGTTTTTCTTTTGCTTCACTGTCATAAACTCTAAACCTCTAAAACCTTAAGCCAAATTAAATGCTTTTTTTTAAAAAAAAAAAAATGCATTTGTCATGGTGTCTTATCACACCTGTAGATAAGTGGGGGAAAACATATAAAAGTCTATGTGAGAAGCTGGGCATGGTGGGCATATCAGTAATTTCAGCATTTAGGAAGTAGACACAAGAGGATCAGGATCCTGTTCAATTCATTTTCACCGACACCACAGTTCTGATGCCATCTTGGGCTACATGAGATCCTGTCTCAAATATATATATATATATATGTATACACATACATGCATATGCATGTGTATATACATATACATACACACAGAGATACACGCACACACACACACACACACACACACACACACACACATTGCTTCATGCCTATTGTTCTAGCAATTGGTAGGTTGAAGCAAGAGACTCTAGAGTTCCAAGCCAGCTTAGTATTTATAGTAAGATTCTCTCTCAACATAACAATAGTTATGAAATACATGTTGTTCTGCCAAAATGTCCTAGGGAAACAAGAAAAAAAATGAAGTTAAAGGCACATGTGTTTATAAGTCAAGTCAGGGATCCAACTCAATGGATAAGGATAGAAATATGTGGATTCTAACACATGTATTTATCATCTCGATCATGATTGTGATGTTGCATTTTATCTTTTCTGTGACTTTCTAATTCTATAAGAAAAGATGTTGGCATATTTTGCACAACCATCTATCTACATGGCATTGTGGATAAATAAGACAGATTGACTGTAGAGGGCAGGCATGCTTTCTACCATGTGCAGAGAGAGACCCCTGCTGGAACATTTTTTTGTTCAATGTAATTGAGGATGTATGTCTAAATCAACCCAGAGAGAAACTGTATGATAAAAGAGAAAGCCATGACTCTGCAGATTTTAAGATTAAATTTGAACATTTTTATCCCATGATAAAATATTTAACTTCTAACACACACACACACACATACACACACACACACACACACACACACACCCCTTTAACAGGGCAGTATTGTGCAGAGCAGGGGAGGGGGGTTGTTGTTTTATTGTTTTTATTTTATTTTCTTTTTATCTTCAAGCTTGAGAAACAAAGGGATCTGACTTTACCCAACCTGATATTCTATTTCTCTGCTGATCATGAGTTAATCCCCTCCGTTCTGAAAGCCTCAGTCCCCATGGGATAACAGGTTCCCTCCTCTGCATTTCTTAGGCGCTATTGTCAAGCGTGGTTGTTCTGCCAAACTGTGAGAGCATGTCCCTGGAGGTGGCTATTGGCTCCACCATGGATTAGTGTCATTTACTACTTTTTCTGTCCTGAGATTTAACGGATTCTAGAAGTCTGTCCTCTGCACCTGTTCCTACTAGGATTCTGAGTGATGTTGCTGGGATCTGTGATTACAGATTATGAAAACGGGGTTTCCAGGCAGGCACTGTAATGAAGTGTGCCTTGCCAAGATAGTGAGCCAGCAGACTCTGGCACTGGAGTGACAGATGTATGGTAATGTTATCCAGCGTGCAGTGGGAAATGGAAGTAGGAGCAATGCCTGCTTCAGCCTTTGAGCCTTGGTGCTCACCAAGGGTTTTCTAGGCAGAAGATAGGCACATTGGAATGTAAATCTACTTAATCCATTCCTACCTTTTTCTGCTTCCTGTCTAAGTAAAATGCTACAAAAATGTTCTTTTTCCAGTTCTCACCCCTTCTGCCTTCCCTTGGACCACACTTAAATCACTACATTCTACTGATGACTAATTCTGTTTTTTATATACTCACGATTTCATCTCCTCGTTTTTATTTTATTGATATATAACAATTCTACATATATGAGATTTAGTGTGATCTTTAGATGTATCCAATTCAAGTTATAAATCAGGTCAGAATAAGTATATTTTTATCACTTTGAACATTTATTGTTTCTTTGTGTTGTAAACATTTGCATTCCTCTTTTCTTGCTACTTTAAAATTTTGTACTGTGCACTATATTCCCCCTACTGTGCAAAATGACACTAGAACTGCTTTTCTTTCTGTGCTCTGGCACTCATCCACTCTCTCTCCATCCTTCACTTTATCCTCACTCCTTAACATGCTCTGTGTCCTTCCTTTCCAGCTTCTAGAATATGGTGGGACTGCTCAATGATGAATGCCATAACTTGCAACTGGACAACTGTACTTATCTAAGAATTAATATATTTAGCATTAAGATATTCCATATCTGCTGTTGGCGAACTGGAAGCTGGAATTCCAAAAACAGCATTAAGAGTATTCCTCATATTCTAAATATTTCTGGGGTTTCTAGTTCCCTCTATTGGCAAACACTTCTTTACATTCTCTTGCTCTGATCTTAGCAGCTCCTTGAGGTTGTTTGTATATTGCAACAATACCATGGCAACAGCTATAACAAAACCATAGAAACAGTTATAAACTATCCCACCTCCATGTCTCTTTTTCCTTTCTAACCCTGCCCCTCCAACCCCAGGTGGAAAGAACCATGTGCTTCGTCACATTATGACTCTACCAGGCACATATTTTTATGACCACTATTTTGTAACATTTAAACATATTTGTTTGCTTTCTGTCTTCTCTGGACTGAAAAGTCTATGTTAATTTTCCTCTAAGTAATATTCACAGTGTGATTAGCTTGGGACTTCAGTTTCTCCATAAATTGCACCTTCAATAGTTGCTAAATGTGGAGTCAGGGGCTTTAGAACTGAACACTAATGACCCAGAAAAAGCACCTGGTAGTGTAGATAACCTGCTGTTTTAGGTAGCAGAGAGACTAAACTTATTTTATAAAAACTGCATCAGTGTTCCAACTGTTTTGCAAAGGTAAAGAGCAATTCAGTTCCACCATGCCAAAGCCAGGCCCCACAGAATCAAACTGAACAGAGCTTCTATAGATAATAGGTTGTCGTCACACCTGTCTGAAGGAGGCAGATTAGAATAAGAAACTGACTTAAACTGAGTTTTTAAAGACAAAACTCTTTATTCTGATATGCCAGAAAAATTGCTACAGTAAATGTATGGTTTTCATAACAGCAATAGTTTTATCTTATGTGTCATAAAATCTGTATGACTGCACTGAACATCTAAGTCAGGGAGAGACAAGATGGCATTACATTAGCATTCCATGTAACGCCCAATATTTGAGTGAGAACCTGCTAATGAGGGCAGGAGAGGGCTGCCATAGGAAGCATTGTCATTTCTGCTTGCCCCAAATGTCTCCCAACAATTATACAATGTGTATATTTTCAGCAGACTAAGCTGCAAAATGAGGGTCTAAAGCTTGTGTCCAAGGTATCAAGTTACAGAAAAGTCCCCTTTGAGGTCAGACCAAGACTTTGCCCTGACACTGCATTAAGAAGAGATGATTAGAAGCCCTATTACCTTGTTCTGTAGACTCAGATCCCTGCTGAGCAGCTTAGTGTCCGTCTACTCTGAAAGATGTAGAATGTCCAGTGTACACCATTTGTACCCAAAAGCAGCTATTTCTACTCTGAAGATAGCAACGAACTGGAGTTTTAATGACAGGAGACCAGGGTGAGAACTGATTGTTGACCTGTGGAGGAAATACAAGGGGGAATTGAACTCTGTCAGGGATTGGGAGGGTAGGAAGCATGAGTCAAAATGGAGCATCTGGCCCAATAGGATGCACAGGAAAAGGAAGATGATCAGAAGCAAATGCTAACACAGACAGATTGGCAGGGTTAGGAGATGAAAGAGCACAGAACAGCTGAGCCACGCTGCCTAGAGAGTGGCCACCCCATGTGGAGGAAGGCCTGGGTGGAACAGACTGTAAGGACCAAGCAAGTTCACTTGTCTCTTTGTATTCAGAATCCAAATAGTTCCTATTCAGGGTTAATTCTATAGAAGAGACTTTGCCTTTCCCCATAGCATCACAAGAGAGACAGATGTTGCTTTTCCCAGCTCCCTGGCAGCAAGGACATGGCATGGAGCCCAGGATCAGCCAGCTGCTCTGGCTCAGAAATTTAAGATTTAAGGGTGTGATGCTAACTTAGTACAGGTTCCCTAGAACACAGAGGCTGGGGGAAAGAAACTTAGATGCCGTATTTCTACTGTGTCAGTATTATCCCAAGGAAACATGGTAAAAGGAACAGAGGAAGTGAGGCAAGGCAACAGGAA
This sequence comes from Sigmodon hispidus, assembly GCA_004025045.1. Taxonomy (NCBI): domain Eukaryota; kingdom Metazoa; phylum Chordata; class Mammalia; order Rodentia; family Cricetidae; genus Sigmodon; species Sigmodon hispidus. The sequence continues at coordinate 452,358 of PVIH01000111.1, read as the reverse complement.
AAGAAAATAAGAAGCGATGTATTTCTGAGCTGGCCACAGCTCCACAAAATGACAGTGAGTGAGTGGTTCAGCTGTGTGGGCTCTGTCAACAGCAGGTGCAGGAAACATGCTCGGGGCAGCTTGTGGGCAGGCTCTACATTGGTGTGTACAGGCTAGATTAGCCTAAAGCCCCTTGGGCTCATTTCAAAATGACAAGATACTGGCTATATTAGTCAACTTTTTTATTTTAAGAGAAAACTTAAGGGAAGGTCATGTGACATGATTCCTGGGGAGACATAAGCAAACATCTATTCACCCCAGATAAGGAACTATCAACAGAACAAAGTAAGGATACCACTGAAGTCCAGCTTGGTGAACCAATGAGCTTTATTGGGGTCATTTACAGGAGCAGACATAATTCAAGACATGCGCATCACCAAGAGCTCACCACAGTTTATAAAAGCTGTGAACCTGGAGCTCACTGCACAACCTTCAGGCAGCTTGACAGGCTGGAGGGTCTCCTTCCCATACAGTTCAGTTGGGCTCTTCATATATATGAGACTTTTCAGGCAACTTTGCTGGTCTCTGTTTCTACCAGGCTCCTTAGCTTGCACTGGGAATCTGAGAAAACTCAACCTGTCTGAGTGTATCCTTGACATTTCTTATTACATATAAATGCTTGGGAGGGAGAATCCCAGTCTGATTTGTTTCAGGGACTTCCTGAAACCTCTGAGTTGTTTACTTCTGGGCTTAAAGAGCTTCTTTGTTTGATGGAATGTTTCACCTCCTACAGGCATAATTTTCTATCATGCCAATAACACAAAGACTTATTATTAATTATTAGAAATGCTTAGCTAATAGTTTAGGCTTATTTCTAACTAACTCTTACAACTTAAATTAACCCATTTATATTAATTTACTTACTGCATCATGGATAATGTCTTCTTACCTCATCTTGTACATGTCCTGCTTCCTCTGTATCTGGCTGGCAACTCTACCCTGCTTCATCCCAGAGAGCTCTCTCCCTGTCTGCAAGTCCCACCCAACCTCCTCCTGCCTAGCCATTGACCATTTAGCTTTTTATTAAACCAATGAAAGCAACACATACTCACAGTGCACAAACAGATTATTCCACAACAACCTCCCATCCCTCTTAACATCCCATGTCCTCATGTACTTGCCCATGTAGAATAATGAGCTCCTGAACAAGATGAAAGGTTTCAACCTTGGTATCCCAAGATTGAATGCTGTACCTACATTTCGAGGCTACACAATCTATCGTAGGGGGACAACAAGTGGTATGAACAGGAGACTGCTGCCCACACTGCATTTATAATCATGAAGTGTACAAAGGAAACAAGAAGTGTCCATCCTCACCCGACCCCCATACTAGAGACTCTCAAGATCAGTCCCCTGTGGTAGTTTACTTCCTTCAGCAACTTTTCAGTTTGTACAACTTTCTCAACTAGTGCTACCAGCTTGGTAACCAAGTGCTCTCTCTCACAGGAGACATTACTTTTAAACCCTGGTATTGATGACCATGCAAAGCCCAACCCCATTCCACTGACCTCAGTAAAGTAGGTAAATTTACATAGGAAAGTGGGAGCTTAATAAAGCAGGCGAGGTAATGAGGTTTACAAAAGAATTTCACTCATCGCAAAACCAGCAGAACCAATCATGAGGCTGTGTCTGGGAAGCTACTTTGCAAGTGGCCCAGATCTGATAGCAAAGGACTCCATAGTTTGAGGGTGCTATGGAAACTGGGTCTTGGCCAGTATGTAGTAAAGGAAACTCAGAGAACTACTTAAGGACAGAGCTTAGTGTTCAAATTGGCTCTGCCAGCAGTGACAGTGTAATAATTGCCCCCGTTGCTCGGAAAACAGAACCTGCAATTGTTTTTGCTTTTTGTCTTTTGTTTTTTTGTTTTAAATACTCAGGGGATGGTGTAAGATACTGAATTTTCTTTCAGTAAGAAAGTCTTAAATTACTAGGGAGGAATTTTCTTGCCTGTACCTGACACCCCCGATATCTATCATGATTCATTATCGGCTACTGTACAAAATGCAGTATTCTTCATTTGCTCCAGACAAGGGAGTGTACAAACACACAGAGACACAAAGGCACTTGAGATAAGCAAAAAAAAAAAATATATATATATATGTTTGTGACTCCAGAATCTATCAGAGAGAAAAAGGATTTATTAGAGGGGCTCACGGGCTCTGGGCCTGCCAGTCCAACAATTGTTGTCTAACCACAGCACATCAAAGAACCCAGTAGTTGTTCAGTCCATGAGGCTGGATGTCTCAGCTGGCCTTCAATATACACTCGAATCCTGAAGAAGTAGGCAATATGCCAGTGAAGTAATGAACTTACTAGACAAAGAGAACAAGTAGTCAGAAAGTGCAAGCTGCCAGCAGAAGGTGTGGTCCAGATTAAAGGTGGATCTTCCCACCTAAGTGATCTGGATTAAAAGTGAGCCTTCTCACTTCAAAAGATTTAATTAAGAAAAAAAAATCCTTCACAGGATGGCCATTAATTCCAAATGTAGTCAAATTGATAACTAAGAATAGCCATCACAGACATCCTTTCAAATTTTAAAAATTCTGTATCATAGAGTAGAAGACAAGAATGGGGTAGTGATTGCTGGAGGTCAGTGTGTGTGCAACGTGTTCTGTTCTTTCACCTTAAACCTCCAAACCATGTGTGATAAGAGGCACCCCAGAAACTTGAGACATGACCAAGGAAATGATTTGCTGAAGTTTCTTGGAAATCTAAACATCTGGTTTGGCGGCATCCCCCTCCCCACCCCTGCTTCTCTCCTGTATCTTCATGTATCTTATTCTGTTATCTAGGAATTCCTTCTTGTATTTAATGCAGCATTTCACATACACTGAGAAATAATGTTCGAAGTGTTCAGCAAATGTAGTTGGTGTCATGCCATTTGTTACAAAAAAAAAGACTTTGCAGCCTAATTAAACAGCCACACAGCCACTTTGTATTCACTCTGCACACTGTAGCAATGGATTTTCATTTTCTTCTGGACCTTTACAGCATAGCAATCTTGATGTCTCATCAAACTTGTTAAAAGGAGAAATTACCTGTCTGCCTAGGCTGTGCATGTATAAGTCTTTTGTTTTGGAAAATGACAGAGACTGTGATTACTATCTGCAAATCACTCAAGTGACGGCATATAATTAACCATCATTTCTACACTGTATCCACAAAGGTTCCCACCTGAGTTTAACCGCTTGTTACCATTTGTCTGTGGTTTGCTCTTCTCCTCATCATTTGTAACCTGCCATTTAGAATCGTTTGTTCAGCTGTGGTTTTTGCACCAGCCAGGGACCTCATGTCTTGACGGCTGTCCGTGATGCACACTCACACATGCATTGAGTTTTACTATATTCCAGGCACTGTGGAGCTTAGGTGCCAGCTGGGAAACCAGCCAGTTAGAATTGCTTGGTTCTTTGCATAAGCCCTTGAAGTTTGTGTTACTTACATGAAAATCTGCATGATTGTAACAAAGAGTCCAACAATCCTCAAGACCAAGGAAGATTATTTCTCTTATTACATGGTCCACAATGGACAGAGCTTCTCTGCTCCACGTAGCCATTCAGGAAGCCGATTTCTCTCCTACTGGCTTATATTCTGTCCTGGCTCCTGGTCCTCACTCAGTTACTAGCTTCAATTCATGGAGGTGGGAGAAGCAAGGATGAGGCAGATGGACAGTTCATTAAGCTCCATGTCTAAAGTTGTGTCCACAATTCACTGGTTGCACCCTGATGCCAGAAGACTTGAGAGGTGTTATCCTCTAACCAAAAGTGTCCAGACACAACCTCATTTTTAGAGAGGAATGGACATTGCTTAAAAACAAAACAGTGGTCTCACAAACCCAGAAAGATAAGCAGGGGAGGCAGTCACTCATTAGTGGACTTTTAAAAACAAAAACAAAAGAGATGTCATTGTATACAAGAGCTCAAGGCTAGAACATGGCTAAATGACACAGTGTTTCACTTCTGTGTTGATGACTTCTGGTAGGGGTGTGGGTGAGGAAGGTCTCCTTTTCTTTAATGGGCTGGCCACAGGGAGTTTAATTATGCTCCAGTAAATAAATGAGCAGCATGAATGAGCTTTTTTGTAAATGGGGAGATCATGAGTGGCTGTGAAACTGAGACGACTGATAACTGAGTTTGATGGGATGCATGATGTAAAATCACCAAATAATAAACAAAAATATTATGCTGGGAAAAAAAAAACAGTAACAACAACAAAAACCCTTATAGTTAGAATTCTGTTGCTGTGATAAAGCATTGATCCAAACCAACATGGGGAGGAAAGTTTATTTCAGTTTACAGATTATGGTACATCATCCAAGGAAGCTAAGGCAGAAGCTCAAGGCAGAAACTGAAGCCGAGGCCATAGAGATCCCCTACTTACTGGCTTGCACTCAAGATCACATTCATCTATCTCCTTTACACAGCCGAGGCCAAACTTCCTAAGTATAGTACTGCCCACGGTGACCTGAGAGCTCGCATATCAATCAGCAATCAATAAATGCTCCGCAGGTATACCCACAGGCCAATCTGATGCAGGCAATTTCTGAATTGAGGGTCTTCATCCCAGGTGTGTCAAGTTGACAGCTAAGATTAGCTTTCACAACACCTAAAGGTTTGCCTCAGTTCTCCTGCATACCCATCTCTTAGGTTTTATACTATGGAAGTTTGGGTAGCTGTGGCCTTGCTGAAGGAAATGTGTCACCATGAGGTTGGGCTTTGAAGTCGCCTATGCTCAAGCTCAATGTGACACCTAGACCATTTCCTGTTGACTTCAAGGCAAGATGTATGTGTTCTCGGCTCCTTCTCCAGCACCATGTCTGCCTGCTTGCTGCCATGCTTCCCATCATGACAATAATGGACTAACCTTCTGAACTGGAATTGAGCTGCTACAAGTTACTATTTTTCCCTTTTAAGAGTTGCCATGGTTATAGTATCTCTTCACAGCAATAGAAATAATAAGATACATACATTGTTAGTTGACTAGTGAATTCAGAGAGTTTGGTTTAGGGTTGCTTAGCTTCATGCTCTTGGAGAGAACATTACAGTGTGGGAGTATGTGGAAGGAGAGAGCTATTCACTACATGGCTCTCCAGGAGGTACAGAGCAAAACAGCAAATAGCCAGGAATAATGTACTTGCTCTGAATAACTGATATCTTTCAAATAGACTCACATCCTAAATAGTCTCTCCAAATTGAGGAGAGAGGACCACCAACTGAGGACCACATACTCAAAACTTGAGTTTATGGAGATTACCTTATATTTAATCAATAATGAAAGTCATGAGAAGATACCAAGTTTGGCTCAATGGTGGCATGGTGGCCTCATTCTTTGTTACCATATTTGATCAGGTGGTGAAGGGTATCCCAGAAAGTCCAGAATTTGTCTAAATACACCCTGACTGATACTCCTGGACAGATTGATGTAATCACATGGGACAGTTATCATTCAGTTTCTGACATTCTTATAACATGATTCTGGGCTGGGAGTCCTGCTTTATCCTGGTATGCTGGGACTAGCCCAACAAGAAAGGGGAGGGGGAGTGCATCTGGACAGAAGGAGGGTATGAGTGGTGGCAAGTACAAAGAACACCCAGGAGGCTGTGTCAGTTTGGAGAGAGCAGAACATAGTGATACCGCAGGAAGAATGGTCAGTTGGATCTAGTGTAATGTCATTGATTGGAGCAAGAACAGCCAGGGTACTTCATTTGCATGGGAGCAGCAGAAGCCAGGGGGATGTCATATAGAAAAGAAAGGAAGGTTCAGTGGTTATATAAGCAGCAACCGGTCCCTGTGACCTTAGAGACCTAAGACTTTACATGCACTGGAGCACATCAGAGCTCAGGGAAGACTAACTGCTGGGGTCTGCTGGCTCCTGAGCAAGGCAGAAGAGCAGCAAGACTCCTGCCACGCTCAGGATGAGAAAATTCAGGGTTTTAGGCATGCTTCAACCCCTTCTTAGCTTCATAATAAGAGCAATCATCTAGATGATGAACATGTCAAGAAGCACTAACCCAGTGACACTCTGTCCAAAATGCATTTTGTCCAAAAACATTCTTTCCCACTGGCCCTTTAAGCTTTTCCATCAACCCCATCCCAATTCCTTTGTGACAACCATTGACCACAAAACCACTCTCTACCAGTGGTCCCCAGTGGCCACACTAGTATAGGACTCAACAAAGCTAGCTTTATTGTTGAGTATAGTGTTGGGGAAAGATCAGATAGAAACTAAAACAGGAGGATTAAATGAAGAGGGAGATTGGAGATCATGGTAAAGGATGAAATCGATAGAGGCCTTTTGGAAAACCACATAGAAACCTACTACCATAGAAGCTTCCTAAAATATACATATAAATGAAAGGGATTTTAATCAAGCCAACATATAATGGGAGAGACAATTCCCCAACTGGATATCTCATACCACCAAGGTAAACCTCCAGTGCCAGGAATTGGTTGCATCTTATTGAGACATTAAAGCAGTCCCATGAACCCCCAACTCAAACATCATAGGCTATTGCCAAGGCTATCAGTTGTTTTCCACAAGCTGATGTAAGATCTTCTTGCTGAGGATAGTGATGCTATTGAACACAGAGAAATGAAGCTGGAGCTAGAAGCCTCACCCCTACTGACCAGTGTTCATGGCATTGAGCAGTACTATACACACTACTGGAGAAGAAAGGCAATCATCAATACACATGGCAACAAATCCTTGACCTACAATAGCAACCTGTCTGCAAGATATACTGGTTTATTCTTTTTTTAATTTTATGCCCATCTATTACTTTTTAAAATTAAAACTCTTAATTTTGGATGAAGGAGAAGGGCAATACTGATGCCACAGACCCTGACGTTACAGAGAAAAGCCTCAAGAGCCTACATTGCAGAATCTTATATATGAGGCAACAGCTCAGTACTGGAAGAAAAACAACAGATAGAAGACTTTTGGACATTTTTCATTTGTTTTTAGAAACTCAAAATTCTGGAACTCAGTGTGCATATCTTGGTCTCTGATTGAGGGATACAGCCAGAGATGATTTTTATTTTCCTTGCTGTGGTCATGCCTGTCAATAATCTCAGCACTCAGTAGGCAGAGACAGGAGTGCCATTGTGAGTTCAAGGCCAGCCTGAACTACATACATAATAAATTCCAAGCTAGCCTGGGTATAAATTTTAAGACTGTCTCAGAGAAACAAAACAAGCAGAATCATTTTCTTCAGAAGACAGTTTCTCTTTTGAAGGAAAGAGAAAGGCTGGGTGACATCAGGGATAGAGAACTCAAAACTGTCAGGGTGGTGTCCAGTGTCCTTTTTGCTGTGTTTATCAAGGAAGAATCCACCTGGTTGTCCTTGGAAGCTGATATCCTTCAAACCTGAAATGTCAGTTTTTATCACTGAAACTCAAGCCCTTTTTGCTGCTGATGGAAGACAAGGTACTCCACATGGCAACTACTAATCTCTTTGTTTAGAATGTATATATGGCTTCTACTACCCAGTACAGGACTCTGCACTGAGAGTTGTCCTTGGTACAGCAGAAAAAGAGAAGGAAACTTAGTCTTTCCTGTTGTGCTGAGGGACCATGAACACATATACCCTACGGTATAAAATGAGGCTCACATTGGGCAGCTCATTATAAGGAACTAGATTTGTTGAAAATCATAAGCAAAGCTAAGGATTTTGAGTAAGCATCTGCTTAAATGGTATTTCAGATAAAGAGTTTTAATTTTAAAAAGTAATCAAATGTGTAAATGTAACTACTCACTAGGGGTTGGTATTGATTTACATTTATAATTACAAAATAAATTGGTTTAAAAAATAACAGCTTTTGCTGTTATAAAAGCAACATTGGATACAAGTTTTGTGTAGAGTAGACATTTCTAAGGCAACCTCCACCCACAGTGCTTCCAAGTTCTGTCTTAATTGGTTAAAATGAAGAAGCTATACATCTATGTCTTCTATATTAATACCACAGTGTTAAGGGGTTAATATTGTAACCTTGATGTTATGCACAGAGAGTCAGAGGCTTACAGAGGTTCCACTATTCAGTGGAGACTGTAGACTGTACCATTCTGCTTCTAGATTCTCTAATTCCTATGTGACCAGACCTTCTTCATGGAGCCACTCTTAGGCCAGCTCCTGAATGGGGGAAGTCAGTATTGCCTAAATCCCAGGCCTGGGCAGACATTTGTATAGGCAGATACAGTTCCAGCAAAAGCCCCCCTTTTCTGGTCATTTGGGGCTAATTCTTTTATACTAAAGCCCTCCCCCAAGTTCTTCTGGTGGGGAAATATTTCCAATGAGCAGCAGTATCTCCACTTCAGCAGGAACATCTCCTGGTAACCCCTCTTTAACCAATCTCCGAATCTCACTCTTCTTGGACCTGTCAAGGATTACCTAGAAATTCCTAACTAGAAATATTTACTAAGTGTCTGTTGAGCTTCCAGAACGGTGCTTTGTTTTTTGCTCTCCCAATATAGACAATACAGAAAATAAACAAAAATAAAATTTACACAAATGTACACATATGCATTTGACTAACATGACACATGCTTTGAAGGTTCAAACTCACATGGTTGCAAAGTTGGATAATAGATATTTTTCTTACAGTTTTTTCTAATTGTTACTGTCTGAAGATTTGGGCTTCACCCCAAGTTCATATGCTAGAAATTTGTATGGTGGTATTAGAATAGTAAAGCAAAAAGAGCCTTGGGAAAAGGTAAAATCATGATGATGAAACTCATGAAGAAAGAAATTGTCCTTTATGCACTAGGCCTGAGAGAGCTGCTTTGCCCTTGCACTAGATGAAGACAGAGAAGGTGCCACCATCTATAAGCCAGGAAATAAGCCCTCACTAGACCACAAACCTGCTGGGACATCAATCTTAGATGTCTTAAATTCAAGAACTGTAGGGAAGAAAATTCTCTTGTTTACAGACTACCCAAGATAGCTATTTGTTACAATGAGCAAAAGGAGTTAAGACCACAGATACGAAGAAAGGCCACCCAACAGGATGATTCTGTTCTAGAGGGGTCTTTAGCAATACCTGGAGACACATTTAATAGTTACAATCAAGAGAGGATATGTTACTTATATCAAGTGAGTAAAGGCTAAGAATGCTACAGAACATCAAATGATGCACAGGGCAGCCCTCCACACCTGAATGGTCCCTCATCTAAATACCACTGTGGAGCAGATGAGTGTGAAACCTTATCTACCAAGCCTAATAATGACCTATCTGATACTCAGGAAAGTGTGAATTTAGCTTTCCATTCATTAGGTCTCAGATGATAACTTGTAGAACACCAATAAACAGCAAATGGCTTCTTTCTAGTATCAAAGTTTCATTATCTGTGTGGTTATTGACTATTATTTGTCCAGTTTTTCAATTTTTTAGTATTTTTTTATTTTTTGAAAAGCGTAGCTGATGATCATTCTAGTCAGTTATGTTATATAAACACATAAAATTAAGAACATTAGTTGACCAATATTAAGGTATTTCTCCTACAGAAAAATAAAATGGGATTTTCTCTACTCTGGTTCAATATTTTGTCAGCTGATCAATATATAACCTTGCTTTATGTGTGTTTTCATTTAAGCACACCATATTTAGCTTGTCTTGCTGATTTACTGACATTGAACTTATGGCCCACAACACAATAACTCAAGGTTGAATAAAGCTTTTTTTTAACAAATATATGTTTTAACAAATATATGTTTTTAACAAATATATATATATATAAGGCACACCATAGACTTAGGAATATAAGCTAGCTCTCCAACACTATTCTTGGATCATTTTGAGCAATTAAACAACCAGAGAAAAACTCACAAAATATGAAACATGATACTAAATAGATCACAAAAAGACATTGATCATGGTCTGAAGCAGAGATGAGATTGGAACCTCTGCATTCTGTGGTGGTTCTGCAAACGACTGTGAAGGGCCTTGTAATTACAAAGTATGTAACCTTGAGATTATATAGTTTCACAAGGAGAAATGACTGATGGACATTCTCAAGTTGGTGAATGATGAGAATGGATGGTATTGCTTGTTCACATCATTTACTGAGGTAATTCCTGAACCACAGCATGCTATGCAAGTGCTCTACCAGTGAACTATATCCTCAGTCACTATATTCTTTTTTGACTTTTATTTTGTTGTTTGCTTTTAGTTTTGCTTGCTAAGTAGCTTAAGCTTTAAATCAAGATCCTTCAGCTTCTACCTTCTGAGTGCTTGAATCATAGGCTTCTGTGAGACAAAACATTTCCTAGCGAGGGTGCTTACACATGTGTCTACTAGCGAGAGAGAGAGAGAGAGAGAGAGAGAGAGAGAGAGAGAGAGAGAGAGAGAGAGAGAGAGAGAGAGCGAGCATGGCAGGCCAAGTACAGATACCACTGAAGGGGCTCTGGCCAGCCTGAGCATGGCAAACATGGCTCTGACAGACCTTGCCCTTCTCTCTCATTTTCTTCTCCTTACTGAAAGCCATTAGGTTATGTTCCTAAAGCTGCCCCCAAAGTCTATTCTTTCACGTGGCCACTTCTTCTTCCTAAGACTGACAGTCAAGGTCCAGGTATCAGAGTATTGAAGTCCAGCAATCAAGCCCCCCTTTGGCTCATCTAAATAACATTTCCCAATTAAAATTAAACACCACCCCTAACCCAGTGTTTCCCCTTTTACATTTATATACCAATGTTTGCCTATGGGCCGAATCTTTCTCCTCTCTATCCAGAGGTAGTCCTTTGTCACCTTTCAGGACAAATATTTCTCCCCACTCTTGTTCCCTTCCCCTTCTCCCTCGTTCTCTGTCTCCTGTCTTTGTCTCTTATTCCCTACCCTTTGTCCCTCTGGGACAAATACATTTCCTTCGTGCTGACACTTGATCTTGGGATGTCTTGAACCAATACTGGTCCACTTCAACTGTTAAAGTCCAATTGAATAAACCATGAGGAGCAGAAGTGACTCAAAGAGAGCTGTATCACCAAAGCCCAATCCAGCATAGGCAACAACAGGTCACAAAAGCTGGAAATCTGGAACATGCAGCCTGCAAGAAGCTCAACAGGTTGAAAGTATCCCTTCCAACTGACCCACTTGATCTAATTCTCTTCCAGATAGTTCAACTGACTCCTGGTACTTCCAAACAGCTGTTCTGGTCTCAAAGTCTTCTTTGCAGTGTTGAGGGTCTTCATTACAGCTTGGCTACCCTGAGAAAGAATCAGATTTTATTGCTTACTCTGGTCTTGAGGGATCTTGTGAATCTGTTCAGTTTTATGGACTTCCTGATGCTGTTTTGAGTTGTTTACCTCCCTGTTTCAGGAACTCTCCGCAGGATGGAATGTTTCAGTCTCAGAAGATCCTGCATCACAACACAGGCATGTATAACTGACAATTTGCCCAGCTTTTTAATGTCTCTTTAACTAGAATCTCATCTGATTGGTTCCTTCAGCACTAAATCAGATAAATACTTGATATGTGATAACCATATTTGAATGTGATAGTTATATTTTTAATCTCTGGACAATTAAAATAGAAAAATTCTTATCAAGTATTAAGATTTTTTTATTCAGACATCTAAGTCTCCCATGACTCTGTATTTGGAGGCAGTTTCTCTTTCAGGTTTATTTTAGTGACTCAACTCGCTTTGCAGGACCTACTGGGCCTAGAAGTAGTAGACCTGCTTACTATCCTCAGGGCATTTTCTCTCACAGGTGCAGCTCAAGCCTGTTCGCCTGCATCCCTTTCCTTTATGTGGCCTCCTCAAGCATAAGAACTCCTGAGCCTACCCCACCCACAGCTTCCAGAAATACCAGACTTTTCTGATTGCTAGCCAGAACCTGAGATGGGACTCCTAGATCCAGCCAGGTAGGCAGTCCTTGGGGTCAGGGCTGAGTTAGGAGATGTTCAGCAAGACTAAACTAAGAACTGTCAGAGAATTTCCAAAGAAGTCACGAAGGAAGGAAGAGGGACATGTTAGAATGTGTCTAGGAAGAACAGCAGTGGGGGTGGATAGACTCAAAATACACTGTGTACATGTCTAAGATGGCCAAAAAATTAGTAAAAGATAGATTTTTAAAAACAAAGGGTTTGCCCTCTGCCGACTCTAAGAACAGAACATTCTAGAACCTAAACTAAGAAAGTCTAAGGTAGTAAATGTATACAACCTCAGGATACCATTGAGCGCTTATCAGAAAATGCACATAGTTTAAATAAATGACTAGGAAAGAAGCCATTGCATTTTACAATGGGCTACTTCAAAGAAGACAGAATCTTAAGACTCGAGTTGCTTTAGGGTCCCTTTGCCTTTGGAACCCAAGTGTGTTTTAGGCTTGATGCCATTTAGAATTTCATTCACTCATGTTTAAAATTTAAAATGTTTTTTAAAACTCAGAAAAAAATATCCTGTCTTTTTCCTTCCTCCCTGCTTTCTGTTCTCTTCTCTTTTCTTTCCCACCTCTTCCTTTTATAATCTTGCACCAACCCAAATTCTCTACAGAGCCACAGCCAGGGGATTGCTCCCTAGGACATGGCAATGTCTGAAGAAGTTTTTGACAAGAGTTGGTGGCATAAAGTAGGAAAAGAATGTTACAAAACACCAATGCTAGTAATGCATGCCAAGGATGGTAGATTCCCGCTCTACTTGGGCACCACCACTCTCTTTTGAAAATGGACCCTGCAACTAATTACCCAACCTAGACTGGTAAACAACATCTGTGCAGCCTGTGAACAAATGAATATGGCCATGCTCTAGAAAATGTCAGGTGTAGACACAGAAATTTGAAGCTTACTTAGTTTTCATATATCAAAAAATATTGCTCATTGAATCATTTGCAAGATACAGAAATATAAAAGCTTCTTTAGTCTGTGGTACACAACAGACGGCCATGAATGGTTCTGAGGTCCCATCATTTGAAAAGCATTGGTTTTCATCTGAATTCGAGGAAACTATATTTTCACTCAGCAAAACTATTTATTCATTATTTGGGTGTTTTGTTTTGTTATTTTTTTCACTTACAGCCCTTTAAAGTGTGATTTGTGCATTGTGTGTTAAACACCAGTGGTTCAGCTAAGCACTATGAATGAAGAATGGACCTTTTATGTAAGCAATGATGTTTTAATAACCTCCTGGTCTGGGGAAATGATTCATTTCTCTAAGTGTTTATGATTTGCCTGTTTAATCTCAGTTCTCTCTCTCACTTTCTGAGCTACTGCTGGCTCAATGCTACATTTTTCAGAGTGAAGCCAGACCCAGTTTTCCGAGAGGTTGAAATTTCACCAGGGGCAAGTTCATTCAGATTCTGGCTCATTTACATTTCAGGTCTGCAATTTGATCTGATTATCACTGGTTGGAAAGAAACTATGAACTTTATTTTGTGGGCTGAACTGGATACCTGAGCCCAGAGAAAAGAGAGAAACTGGGAGTCTAGAGAGTAGTTGCTTTCTTTTTAATTCTCAGAAATTCTAAGCCTTTGACAAGTGCCACTATCAAAATAGTCTGAGGAAAGCTCCATATTTTTGGAGAGAAACCAAAAAGAAGGAGACACGTACCCTGACCCAGGGTACCAGAGTGGGAAAAAAAGAGATTACATGGAGGGGGACAAAGGAGGATGTACTAAGTAGACTGAGGCATGCCTGAAAAGGGTGAAATTTCCTGTCCAATTCCCAACAGTTTCCCCTTTCCTTAGGGGTGGGCACAGGGCTCACAAACAGTTTTAGAACCAGTAAGAAAATGGTTTGATCAGATACAGTATGAAAAATACAAAAAAAAATCAGTAATTTCTTTAAGTTTAGTTATTAGAAGTCATAATAAAGAAGCCAAAGATCCTGTGCTGATATTTTTGTGTATCTTCTAAGAAATAAAGCTTGCCTGAAGATCAGAGGGCAGAGCCAGCCACTGAGTTAGTCCTAGAGGTCAGGCAGTGGAGTCACACACCTTTAATCCTAGCACTTGGAAGATTTCAAAACTGTTCTGGACTCAGGGAGTAGTAAATTAACCCTGTCTGGAGGAGAAACAGAGCCAGGCAGTGGGGGCATACACCTTTAATCCCAGCACTAGGAAAGTTGAAACAGGGAGTGATATGGCTGGGCAGAGAAGGGAATATAACGAGGGAGGAGGCCAGAGTTTGCCTCTTCTTCCTTCCTTCCCCCTTTGGGTTGAGGACTTCCGGCATTCAGTCTGAGAATTCCAGAAGACAGGATCTTCCCCTTTTGGCCTGAGGATTCAGTAGTGGTGAGAACTTTCTCTGGTGGCTTGCTGCTCTGCTTCTCTGATTTTCCAGCATTTACCACAGTATCTGGCTCTGGGTTTTTACTAAGAACAATTAGGATTCCTGCAACAACATCTTTTGCCTCAAATCAACTAGGAATCATTCCATCAAGAAATATCAGAACATATGTGATATAAAATACAGCACCTGTCCTGAGCTGTAAGAAAAAGACAGAACAAATATAAGACATAATATTCACCCAAGCTCTAATTAGTGAACCAAAGACACCATGAGTAGCCCAAGGGAGGAGAGATATTCAGGTGTGAAGTCCGTGTGAGGCCATTGTTTCTGCAGAAAGACTATACTCATGTCAAGTCTACAAATGAAATGCTTTTGAGGCAGAGGCCATGAGGACCAAGGAATTGGTGTCTTTCTTCATCATCAGCTTCAATGACATGGATGACCCCCATGTTAAGCTCCCACTGTTTCTGGAGAATCCATCATTAGCTGGTTACTTTTTGTTCATTTATCCATTTGATACAAGCTGGAACCTGGAAAGAAGGAATGTCAGTCCTTCATCAGATTGGCCTATTAGCAAGTAAGTGGGGGCATTTCTTTGATTAACGATTGGTAGAGGAGGATGTAACCCACTGTGGGGGATGGCTCTCCTAGGTAGATGGTTCTAGGTTGTATAAGCAGCGTTCCTCCATGGCCTCTGCTTCAGTTCTGGCCTCTAGGTCTCTTGTTGGCTTCCCTCATTGAGAAACTGTGATGGAGAATGTAAGTCAAATTCCTTTCCTCTGAGTTGCTTTTGGTCATGGTTTTAAACACAGGATGAGAAAGCAAACTAGGAGAATACAAATTGGTATCAGGGGTAAGATTTGAATGAAAAATGTTTCCTCCTCATCTTGGGTATTTGAACATTTGGCCTCTAGTTGCTAGTACTATTTTGGGGGAGATTTAGGAGGTACAGCCTTGCTAGAGGAGTACATCACTGCAGGTGGACTTTGAGATTATCTACCCTGCCCTACCCCCAGTTCTCTTTCCCTGCTTCACGCTTGCCACTGAGGATGAGTGCTCACCTTTCTGCTCCAGCCACCATACCTGCTGCTTGATGCAATGCTTCCCTGACACAACGAATTCTTACTTCCTAGAACCATGAACCAAAATAAACTCCTTCTTCCAAATATTACTTTAGGTCATAGTATTTTATCGTGGCAATAGAAAAGTAACTAATACACACCAAATGGACCCGACCCCAACTCTGAAACTCTGGGAAAAAAGATCCTGGTTGAATTAGAAATGTTTTAGACCTGGATCCTGCTTCATTTTTTACCCTTAAAAATGACGCATACAGTTATCATGTGGCTGACCCAACCAGAACCATGTTGGAGGGCAGAGGTATCTAGGAACTGTGGTTCTAGCCAAACTAGGTTGGGCCAGTATAAGGAACCATACAGGCCTTGTTAGACTCATCTAAGTATTTTGCATTAACTAGCTCACTACAATCCTTATAAGAATGTTCTGAGTGAGATTTTATTATTAGTCTCATTTTATAAATGATGAAATAACCCTCAGGTTACACAGCTTGCCTCTGATAATATAGGTTGCAAATAACAAAACCACCTTATAAGCCCAGCAGTTTGAGAAGGCTTTTAAAATGCTAGGCCTCTTTAGATTAATATGTTTTAATATAATCACGACTAAAATCCTCATGGACTTAGTGATGAAAATTTTTATAAAATTTCTAAAGGGCATCTTGATATAAAACCTCAGTAACTGAAGTCTGTGTCTTTAGGGAACAACAAAGCATCCAAGACAGACCTAAACAGAACTGTAATGCACAGTAACCAGAGAAAAACAAAACTCTACCAATGGATGTTGGGGAAGAATCCTGTCCCCCAAACACCACAGTGTGACCGTAACATTGGCACTAGCAGTGCAGATTATCTAGACAGGTCCCATGGCATATTCATCCATTTCTTTTTTTAAATATTTATTTTTATTTTTATGTGAATTCATATTTTGTCTGCATGTATAACTGTGTAAGGGTGTCAGATCTTGGAATTACAGTTATTAGCTGCCATATGGATGCTGGGAATCAAATTCAGGTCCTCTGGAAGAACCATCAGTGCTCTTAACTGCTGAGCTCCCCCCTTTTAATCTTTTTTAAGAAAGACTTATTTATTTATTTATTTATTTATTTATTTATTTATTTATTATGTATACAATTTACAGAAGAGGGTACCAGATGTCATAGATGGTTGTAAGCCATCATGTGATTGCTAGGAATTGAACTTAGGACCTCTGGAAGAACAATCAGTGCACTTAACCTCTGAGCCATCTCTCCAGCCCCTCCATCCATTTCTTAAAGGTAAAGCCTGTTCAGTCACATCTGGTTATGAAAGTGGGTGGGGACTCTCAGGAGAACAGTCCCTTCTGGTGGCAGATGCTGAAGGGTGACTCTTTATTATGCAGGTATTTTTCAGGGAAGTGGAGGCCAAGAGTCCATTCAAAGCCCCAACCCACCACATACTTCTTCCAGGGCTTCTTGCCCTTTGGCTCAGCTTCTGAGTGTGTGTAGTTTCCAGACAGAATGTGGGGTCCCAGACTGGTGGTTTTTCTAGAATGACACTTGCAATGGGGAAATGAGAGAGCTTCCAGGTGAAAGTATAAATAAAATCCAAGGGTGAAGTAGGTACCTCTGTCAGCAAACCCTGCCAAGGTATGCCACTAAGCAAACATGCCACCTTCAACAGTTAGTGCAAGAGGTTTATGGGGGGAAAGCCAGAAGAGTGGAAGGCCTTGTAGGGGTGAGGACTTGAGACAGACAGACAAGAGGGAAAGAGAAGCCAGAGAGAAAAGAAGAGGCAAGAGCCGGAAGAAGAGACAAAGAGGGGTAGGAGGCGAGAGAGATGAGAGGTAAGAGATGGTGGGCACTTTAAAGGGTGCACAAATCACACAGCTGACGGTGGAAAGGCACCTGGCAACAGGTGATGATGTTTGATGGCAGAGGCAGGCTAACAGCGGAAACCAGGATGGTTGGTCAACAGAGTAGGTGTCCTTAAGTAGCACCAGTCTGAAGTCCTCCCAACTCTCCTGTCCTTACCCTAGGGGTGTGTGTGTGTGTGTGTGTGTGTGTGTGTGTGTGTGTGTGTGTGTGTGTGTGTATGTCTGTGTGTATGTGTTTGTGTGTGTGTGTATATGTGTGTGTATGTGTGTGTATATATGTATGTGTATATGTGTGTGTTTGTGTGTGTGGGTATGTGTTTGTGTGTATATGTATGTGTGTGTGTTTGTCTGTGGTGTGTGTGTTTGTCTGTGGTGTGTGTGTGTGTATGTGTGTGTGGTGTTTGTGTGTGTGTGTGTGTGTGTGGTGGTTGCGAGGATGGGTCTGAACAGTAGCACTGATATTTAAGTATCACTTCTCTGACAGCCCTGTGCTGCCAGATGTCATTTCAGCCAAACTAGCTGCAGAAACTAACCGGTGGTTTAGCATCTGTCTAGGGCAGCAGTTTGCAACCTGTGGTTCACAACCTCTTTAGCAAATATCTCTCTCCAAAAAACATTTATATTACATTAATTATAACAGTAATAAAATTATAGTTGTGAAGAAAGCAACAACAGAAATAATTTTAAGTTGCTGGGTAGGGAGCCAAGGCACCAGTTGTCACCATAACACAAGGAACTGTGGTAAAGGGTCACAGGAGCATGAAGACTGAGAACTTCCGGTCTAGGAGATTTCTGAGCTCCTTCTGAGGGGACAGACAGATAACTGAACATCCAGGAAAGACAGAAGGCCAATCCACAGAGAAACAAATGTAACAGCTGAACAAATGCCTCCCTTTTGGAGGAAGAGGGTCAAGGCATTGGAGTCGACTACATTAACTAGTATTTGGGTGTTTCGTCGGGTTATGGGTTTCTCCTCCCCACCCTGCCCAGTTGCTCCTATTTAGATAACCAGCTCTGAGCCTTTCTGTCACCATTCTTCAATATGTCTTCTGGGGACAAGAAGCCACTGTTGTAAGAAGCCCACTCTTGCCTGCCCTATCTTATTATGTCCCTATGACTCTGCCTCAGTGAGGGAACAGCTTAGCTTAGCTTCTGGTACATTCCCAGTTAAATAAAAAACACACATCAGACTCCCTGAGTGGCAGTTGTAAGTTCCCCCAAATTGGCTGAAAATGAGAGAGAGGACCCCCCCATTTCCTTTTAGAGTTGGTATGGGTTGTACCCCAATAATACTAGTCAGCTTTGTGTCTCTGTGACAAGATTCTTGACACAGGCTTTATAGTTTGAGCCCAAAATGGTCGGATGATTGCTTTGAGCCTCTGGTAATAATGGTGTTGGTGAGAATGAATGTCAGAGCAAACACCACATTTCCAGCCAGTGCTTACAGTGCAAAAGACTAAGAGACAAAAGTCCTACAATCTTTTCTAAGGGCACAACCCCCAATGATTGAATATTTTCCCTCAGAGCCTCAACTCTTACTTCAGCCTGAACACCAAGCATTTGCACAAGACCTCTGAGGGGATGTTATCAGTGGTGCAGCTGGCTTTTCATTTTAGGCCTATTTCTATGGGTTGGCCAATTCCATCAGCATTGTAAAGACTCTCTATTTTCAAATGTGGGAGCACCTGCACATTTCTGGCATTTCTAGGCCTTAGAAAACAATATAACAGAAACTGTTAGAACTTTCATGTTTCATAAAGCCCTTAACTACAAAAAAAGAAAGAAAGAAAGAACATTTCAGGGTGTTGTCCTGGATGGCTTCAGAGAATGATCTAACTGGGGCAGAAGGGAGTGAAGACGGTCAGACACTCAGAGTGGGGTACAGTTGGGATCAAATGGACTGTGCTTTCTCTAGTGGGGGCACCAATTACAACCAGAACTTCAGTCTATTTATTTTATACATTTATAATCTAGGATGGGTGTATTGTATACAAGGGAACATGGAGGCAGATCTAATTAATCTTAGGGAGTAATCTCAAGCTGTAGTCACTCAGGAGTAGGCAGCTGCGGTTGATAGATTCTGTATATACTGTCTGTTGTTCATTGACTGTTTGGAGCAGAGGGCGCTTTGATACTTCCTGAGACTCTCCCATGTGTGAGGCATTCATTGGGATGCTTGGCATGGCTGTGTTTATGTTACCAGCACACAATTCACTCAGGACTTTGTTATTGCCTCAAACATTTATTAGGGCTTCTTCTGCCTCCCACACCAGAGCAAGAGAAATTTATGAAGCAAGAAAAGACTTGATACACAGAAGAGTTAATTTGTTTTAGTCTTTGTCTTGGACAGGGTCTTACCAGACAGCTTGATTTCAGATTCACTTGTAGTCCAGGCTAGCCTTGAGATGGCAGCCATCTTCCCGGCTCTACATCCTGAGTTCTGGGAGTACAGACTTATACCACTAAGTCTGTGGAAAAGTTAAAATTTGATACATCAATTATTGTGCTCAAATATAGAAGATAAACAATAATATTTGGGATGTATTTCCAACAAAATAACAAGAGACTAAAATAAACCACAGCTACATATTTAAAAACATTGCAAATAGTGTGGTTTCTGTCTCTCACCACTTGCACCTGTAGCTCATCTGTTCAGGATGCTCTTGTGCATTTTCTGGCCTAGAAGATAGATTAAGTTCAGTTGGATGCACTTCCTGCCCTGGCCCTGTTAATTCACCACCCATCAGTGGGAACAAGCTTCTAAATCTGTCAACAAGACCATGCCATCACTCTCTTTCAACTTCTATATGGCTTTATGTTGCATCTAGAACAAAATCCAGTTTTTACAGTTCATGCCATCTGGTGCTGATTATGTTTCTGACCTGATTTACACTGCCCTTCCCAGAAGGCAGGGACTTTCCATAACAGTAAAATGTAAAATGGTGCCTGGCACTGTGAAAACACTCGCTTTTTGCTGAAGTAATTAATTAGTGAGAGATTAGTGGGGAGATGATTCAGTAAAAGCACTTACAGGACAAGGATAGGAGTTCAAATCCTCAACACCCAAGTAAAACGGCTGTGCATGGCCAGAAGTGCCTGTAACTCTAGCATTGAAGGGTAGCAACAAGTATGTCCCTATAGGTCACTGAACAGTCAGTCCAACCAAACAGTGAACTTCATGTTCAGATACAGACTCTGTCTCAAAGAAATCAAGAAGAAATCAAGAGTCAAGAAGACAGTTGACTTCTAACTATGGTATCTGCATACCCATCCACTGGGGCTTATGTGAGTATGCATGGGAGCATATCTGTGCACGCACACACACACAGACAAGTATACTATATATATACATGTAAATGTTAATCAATAAAATAATAAATGAATAGATAAATGTAGAAATGAAATAGCAAACAATGTTTCTTAAGAAAACATGCCAGTCACCCATAGCTATACAAGGGTATCCTCATATATTGCTTGTAAGGGTTCAAATTAGAATAGTAATGGTGACACATATCTGTAATTCCAGCATTCAAAAGTGGAGACAGGAAAGTCGAGAGTTCAAGGTCAGCTTCAGCTACATAAAAAATTCTAGGCCCACCTTCCCCTCTCTTAAAAAATAAAAAATAATTTTTAAAAAGTTTAAATGTAGACAATAATTTTGAGAAGCAATTAAGAAAATAGTAATGTAAAATATGGGGCTGGAGAGATGGTTCAGTGGTTAGAGCACTGGCTGCTCTTCTAGAGGACCTGGGTTCAATTATCAACATCCAGTATAGCAACTCAAAACTGTAGCTCCCATGCTAGGGGATCTGACACCTTCACACAGACACACATACAGGCAAAGCACTAATGAACATAAAAATAAAAATAAATAAAATATATAATTAAAAATAATGTAAAAGATGTGAAGGTTTTTTTAAGATTTAATATTTTCAATACTCAAAATATAGACTATGCATGCCTGATGATCACAGCTTATTATTCATAATGGGAAGCAGAACAATAGACATGTCCATTAGTAAAGGTATAGAAGCAACATTTTAATAGAAAAAGGATTTAATGAAGCCCCATTTACTCACATGGTAGAACTTTTTTTTTTTTTAAATGATGAAATGTTTTAAAAGCACATTTGTATTCCTAGGGGCATGTGCATAGCGTTAGGATTAATTCAAATGCAACAGAAAAAATCCAAACTTCAGTTATAAAAATTATTTAAGAAGACATCCATAACAACATCAGTATTCTGAACATTTAATATATGTTTTGTGTTTGTTGTTCATAAAATAAATAATGGGTTTCATTATGGCATTTTTGAGTCTCCTGTCCCATTCTATATTTTTACATTAAAATTATTGCATTAAATTGTTAAAAAACAAGAGCAAAAAAGAAACAAACAACAAAAATATATGAAGTAAATCCTTATGATAGTAGCCATAGGGAAAATTTTGACACATAGAACAATACTAGTGCTTTTAATTTTCTTCTTTATGCCTTGAAAATTAGTGCTATGCTAAAATAAATAAGTATATATTTATATTAAAATAGCATTTGTAGAGAAATAACTGATCAATTAATGTTAGTGATCATTAGTTTTGCTATCTCCTTACAAAACAATGTCAATTATTTACTGAAAAAGACTTAAGTTCTATGACTCAGTGTTGAAAAATGAATTTTTTATTTTACAAAAGTCATCCTATTTTATTAAAGTCATTCTATTTACTCCCCCCTTTTTCATGTCATTTATTTGTTTCTGGCCTTTTTAAAGATTTGTTTTTATTCTTTAATTATATGTGTGAGTGTGTCTGAATGCAGGTCCCCAAGGAGCCAGAAGAGGGAGTCAGATTCCATGGACCTGGATTTATAGCATTTGTAAGCCATCAACTGTGGGCGTTGGGAACTGAACTTGGTCCCTCTGGAAGAACAGAATGAACTTTTAATCACTGAACCATCATCTCCTGTCTTTTTCTGGTTTTAGAGACAAAGTCTTCTGTAATTTAGGCTACCCTCAAAAGCCCAGCGCAGCCATTGATAACTTTGAGCTCCTGATCTTCCTGCTTCTAACTCCCAAGTACCAGAGTCACATGCCACCATAACCATACACCGTAATATAAAAGTGTATTGGATTTGGTAGGGTTGAAATACCAGTTCAAGTACTATTCACAATTGCTGTGAATTAGCTTGTTTTATAAAAGTTGTTGGGCAGGAGGCACACTGAGAATACACCTCAGTAGCAGAATGTGTGAGGACTTAGATTCAATTCCCAGCACTGGGGAGAAATATGACAGAGTTCTGCTTCTATCCTTTAGTGCCTTCAGATACTTACTGTTACCAGGCTATTGTACTTAACTACTCTCTGAGATAATTTGTGCATGAGTGAGTGCTTATGTGTCTTCATGCGCGCGCGTGTGTGTGTGTGTGTGTGTGTGTGTGTGTGTGTGTGTGTGTGTGTATTTACAAATGTTTTCTCCACATGTATAAAAGTGGAGGTCAGAAATTGACGTCTGTATCTTTTTATCTTTTTCTGTTTCTCTCTCTCTCTCTCTCTCTCTCTTGAGACAAGGTCTGT
This sequence comes from Sigmodon hispidus, assembly GCA_004025045.1. Taxonomy (NCBI): domain Eukaryota; kingdom Metazoa; phylum Chordata; class Mammalia; order Rodentia; family Cricetidae; genus Sigmodon; species Sigmodon hispidus. The sequence goes on along the minus strand of PVIH01000111.1, from coordinate 429,610 downwards.
CAATGAATTTAGGGCTTGCTGATTGCCTAGAACGGCTGCCTTACAAAGGCTCTAGGCATCCTCCTACTTCCTATTGCCACCAAGCTATGAGGTTATATCTGGTCTTAGGCTTCTATGTGGGTACTTGTGATTTAACTCAGGTCTTAGCACTTGCTTGTCCAGAGCTTTGCTGATGGAGCCCTCTCCCAGCCAAGTCCCTGAGTTTTCAAAGGAGACCATCTTAATTTATCCTTTTAAAATAGGGTCTCAAGGCCAGAATAAGCCTCTCTTTCACTAGGTTGTCAAGGAAAACCTGACCTCTCTTCTTCCTGCCTCTGCCTCGTAAGTGCTAGGAGTATACAAGCATCTACCATCACACCTGGGCCACACTATGCACCTCTTTTTTTCATTAATATAGATAGAACACTTTGTGAAGCACGTGCATTTCATCCTTGATGGGACCATGCTGATCTTTCTGCATTGTTCCAATTTTAGTAAATATGGTGCCCAACTGAGCACAAGGCATGCTTTTTATGGTTTAAAAAAAAAAAAAAGGCTGAAGGCTGATTGCTATAGGCTAAAGTTGTCTCTATCTCATTTGAAATAATATTGTGGGGCGGTGAGCAGATACCATCCAGGGAGGAACCAGCACCTAAGGGGAAATACCTGATATTCCAAACATTCCCTTCCTGGGAAGAAGACAGATAGTCTCCTGGAGGGAACCAACCACTGCAGAATCCCTAGAGTTCAAAGCAGCCAGTGAGTTCATGACAGGTACCCCTAGCGCAAGCTTGGTCCAATCCCTGGACTGTAACCCAGCTCTGAAGCCCCTAGAGCCCTCGCCCCAATAAAAACCCTTGCCTCATGCTGCCCAGGGTAGCTCCACAAGGATGACCAAACTGGCTTGTCAATAAATAGGTTCTTTGCTGTTGCATCAGAGCAGTCTCTTGGTGGTCTTTTGGGGGGCTCTGGACTCTGAGCACTGTGAAGGCTTAGATTTATCCTTACAAAGCTTTGTTTCAGAAAAGAAGCATTTGGTGCCTGAGGATGGGGCCCAGGTCTGGGAGTGCGCCTGACAGCCAATAGATTCAACAGTTAGGTTCACACCAAAAGTTCAGCCAGCAGATTCAGGGCTGCGGTTTGTGCTGAAAAGTTAAGCCAATAGCTACTGTACCTCATGCCCCATTGCCCAATCCTAAAATGCCAAGACGTGTAGTACCCTATTTACATAGACTTTTCTTTAAAACCACCCTCACCTCGAGGCTCAGGGCTGATAACCCTATACTGCATGGGAACATAGAATATCAACCCGGGTTTCCTTTGGAACCTGTTCATAACAATAAAAACCCTCATGCATTTGCATTGAGTCTTGCTCCACGGTGGTCTCTGAGGGTCCCTTGACATGGGCACAACAGGCACAACAATATACATTTAATCATCCTGTGCTATTTGTTTTTATTTTTCCATTAAAAAAATCTAGTTGGTGCAACTCTGGGGCACATGACTCATAACTCAGTTTTGTGGAAGTGGCATTTAGCCCTAGTTGGATCTGGCAACTTTTTTGGCAATTTGTAACATCTGCCACAGTGTCTCCAAGCCTCTTTGCCATGTGTTTTTTTGCTCTGTCTCTCAAGACACCTTGTGGGAGAGGTACACAGAAGGAGATGGAGGGGAAGAGAGCTTGAACACCTTCTCAAAGCCTGGAAATGTCAAGGTAAGAATATACCTGAACGGGGTACTTCACTTTTTTGGCAAGTCCCCTCACACGTCTCATTGACCCTGGTCTCTTATGAGACCTCTTCAGGATCTGCTCCTCCACAGGCCACGGAACTAGCCAGTTCTTATGAACTTGGTCTCAGATGCTGCTCAGAGCCACTGTTTCCCTTCACCTCACTCCCCACCACTACCCTCACCTCCACCCCACCCCTACCCTCACCTCTACCTCATCCCTACCCTCACCCCCACCCCACACCCCCTACACTTACCCTCCACCCCACTCCTTGCCCCCATGAGTTAACTCTCTTACATGAAGAGAAAGGCAGACTTCTGATTCATATGATACCTTTCTTTTTATGTCCTGTTTTAATGTCACACTTTCAAACTTAATGTCAGAAAACTCAGTTTGAGAATATTTAGAAAAGTCATGAACAAGCTGTGTTGTTGGGGGGTTGTGGTGGAAATCTTACTATGGACTTGGGAGAAATGTCCAAATCACTCTTAATTTCTTACTGTTATATTTCATTGATTTTTGTGGAGTGAGCATACGGGTAAAGTTAAAGAATAAAAACAACAAAAAAGAAAAATTAAAAATGTACATTACACAGAAACAACTTCGGCTAGTATCTCAAAACATGCCTCTAACTGACCATGCTAGCAGTGAGCCATCCCCACCAACAATCACCTCCCTTATCTCAGACATTTCCTCAGTCCACCAGCACACTAGGATATGAGTTATTAGTACCCAAACTCTGTTGTTCAAACTTGGCATTTGGAATTTGGCTATTTCCAAGGACCTGAGCAATAAACTCTGAGCTGATGGAAACAAAGCCCAAAGCAAGTGAGGTTGTATGAGCTGTTAATAGCTGTCATGTCATAAGTAAAAGGTTCAGAGAGGAAGCAACAGGCACTTCCTAGTGACTGCTTTCACGGCACAAATGCTGTACAGAAAGATGTCTGTGTTTATTCATGGAAGTCAGGAGGCCAAAACTGCGTTGCTGGATGTCTTCATTGACCACACATCTACAGACAATGGTTTCACCAAAAGGCACAGACTCATGTTAACTCTGTTCAACTTACAAAATTTCTAGACTGTGACTTCTATGAGAGAGAGGTAGGGACACACAGAGAGAGAGAGACAGAGACAGAGACAGAGACAGAGAGAAAGACAGAGAGAGACAGAGAGAGAATAAAATCTGTATTTTAAGTTTCACTACTCATCACCAAGTCTCTTCGATCAGGAAGCTTAACATGGACAAACACAAATGCAGCCATTCTAGGGGCTTATCTGGTTTGTTGTTTTTTTCTTTTTTTCTTTTTTTTCCTGCCTTGTCACCCAGAATGTGACAGAGCAGGGAAAGGAAGGATCTGTTAGTCACTTGTGCTATTTATAAGGTCTCCAGGAAAGGCTCGAGATAGTGGGAAAATGTTCTTTTCTTTGCATTTTCCATGTAATTATTTTTCCATTCTGCTCTATTGTCTGTCCCCAGTGTCACAGAATATCCAAAGTTGGCCACATCTGAGGCAGTCACATGACTTTGGTTTTGTTCCACTCACCTTTTTTTCCCCTTGTCATGCTCAAGGTCACTGTCACAAACCATCACTAAAGAGGATTCCTGTGCCCAGCTTGGCTTTGTAAGTAATGATCAGAGACTCATTCTAGCAACATTCAAAGTAAGAATGAATCAGCAGGCGCCTGGATAGACACATGGCTCTGTGGTTAACAGCACTGGCTGCTCTTCCAAAAGACCAGGGTTTGTTTCATGGTAGCTCACACATGTCAGTAAGTCAAGTTCCATGTGTCCCCACACCTTCTTTAGGCCTTTGCAAGCACCAGGCATGTAAGAGAGGCACAGATGTACATGTGGGCAAAACACACAATCAAATACACACAACAAAAAAATAATATTAAGAAACCCCACAGAATGTGTGTAATTTGTAGAAAAGGCTCAATCCAGAAGAATTATTTTCACTCGGGTATACTTATGAAAATAACTTTAATCAATGAACTTTTGTCAAAAGTTGAATCAATAAGCACGATGAAATCTGGACAATGCATTGCTGCTTTATTTTGCAGCGATAGATCTGAGGGCCCACCCCTTCACCACACTGTGTCGTCCTCCCAAGGACAAAGGTCCAGAGAAGCAACACTCATCTGAGTTAGCCTTCAGTAGCCTTATGCTCTTAAAAAGGTGTCTCCAACACTCTCTTAGAAACTGGGTCTTGGGAATTTTGGAAATGACTATCTGAATTCAATACTAAGTACTAAAAGACACTATGGCTGCTGACTGGTCTTCTCCTCTACAGATCCTTTGCCAAAGGCAATGAGGTCCCATTTTGTAAGAAAAGCAAGATATTCCACTGAAAGATTTTGGTGCTAGCACATCTCTCTCTCTCTCTCTCTCTCTCTCTCTCTCTCTCTCTCTCTCTCTCACACACACACACACACACACACACACACACACACACACACACACACACACACACACACACACACACACACACACACGCACACACTCTCTCATACACGATGTGGGATATCTTTCAGTATGCTGTGAATATCATTAGTTAACAAAGGAACTGTCTTGGCCTATGGCAGACATCTTAGAAGTAGGCAGAGAAATGGGAGCATAGATGGGGAAAGAGGACAGAGTCAAGAGAGACATCATCCAGCTGCCCAAGAATCAATATGTAAAAGTAACACAGGTAAGCCACAGGCCACGGGACAAGTCAGATTAATGGGAATGAGTTGAATTAAGATACAGGAGCTTGCTAGCAATATGCCTGAGCCATAGGCCAAGCAGAATGAAATGATTATAAGTGACTAAGTCATTTTGGGGGCCTAAGCAGCGGCAGGCAGGTCCAGACTTTGGGACTAGATGACCGGGCAGAAATCTCATTCTACACAGAGAGAGAGAGTCCTGGAAGTGAGTAGAAACTTTAATGTCTAGGCAGCCTTATTCTTCAAGCTAATCAGGGCACCTGCCCCGTCTCAGCTCTGCCCAAACTGCAGATTCATGAGAAAAATAAATGGAGGATTATTTTAGGGCAGTGAGTATCAGGATGATTTATGAGTCCATAGTGATAAACAGCCAGAGCACAGGGGACAGTGTTGGGCAGATTTTGAAATAATTCTCAAAGTGTCTTTCTAAAAAGAAGGAAGGCAGGGACACAGGTAGGTGCCCAAGGCATGACTAGAGTCTGGTTCGTCTCTCAGGTTCTGTTGTTCCTCAGTCAGTTTCTCTCCCTTTGTTCCTGGGGTTTAGAGATAGGGAGAATGAAAAACAATGAACATATTTTGTCTTTGGAGGATTTCTTACCAAAAAAAGGTCACTTTTGTTGTGACTTTAAATCTTGAGGAGACTCCCAGGCAAAATGTAATTTTAATTTTGACAGAGATCACTAGCAAATGGAGGAGCTTCATAGACAGTCTTTTAATAGTGCCATCTTTGCTTACCACTGGAGGAGGCATCCAGTCCCATTGCCTACATGCCTAGGGAGAGGGCAGTGAACATGGGCTTCACAATCAACAAATTGCTAGTGGCCAGCTCCTTCAGCACTGGTCCTGCATGTTAGGCAAACTGGTGAAGGCCCAGCACTGAGCTCTTGCTGTGAGGAGCCTGGACTCAGGAGCCATGCTGTGGAACTTCCCTCTGCCATTGGTGTCCTAACTATGTTGAACAGGTAGTCTTTCTGTACCTCAATTTGCACAGCTAAATGCTGCCTCTATGAACACATCCTGCCACTTACGGTGTCTGTCAGAGGTAAAGAGAAACATGTGAAGACTTAACAGAGTCTAACACAAACTAAGTCTCCAGTGAACAATGACCATTATTTTTATATTCCAGACACTAGATCTGCTGCCCTGTGTGATTTATCCTTTGTCTGTAGAATTTAAAGTGAAGAACCAGAGAAGCACCTTCATTTTTTAGCAAAAGTTCCCAGTTTCGAGAAAAGCCTGAGGTCTGCAGAGCAACAAAGTTTGAACAGGAGAGGTAGCTTAGGGACTGATAACAGTTAATTATCCATGGAATGTCTCAGGATCAGAGATAGCCTGGAAAGACCCAACCCAGGAGGTAGTCAGAAAGAAGACAATTTCGGAGAAACATTAGCAAACTGGGTTGTTGTATCTACTAGGAAGAAAGCCCGCATCCTGTGGGTCTCATGAAATGGGCTGTGCTCTGCATAGTGAGACCATGGGTGGCCTTTAGCTATCTTAAAATACTGGTTGAGTTTATTAACCATTGTCAGATATTTCTGCAGTGCTGAGGAACTAGCTTTTGAATAGTTATCATTTGTCAAAAGGACTTCCTTCACTGGGGCACACAGGGCATCTCTGAGACTATCCACTGACCTTTGCTCCTTTTCCTTGGTGCTCTCCCGCACTCAGGTCAGGAGGACACACCAAAGAGAAACCAAAGCAACAAGCAACAAAGCGTACTCACATTGCTTTCCATGGTAGTTTGAATGAGATGTCCTCCTTACTCTCAAGCGTTTTAATACTTGCTCCCTGATTGATGCTACTGTTTCAGAGATTTGGGAGTATGGCCTTGTTGGGAGAAGTGTGAGAGGAGAGGTTGGATTTGAGGGTTTGGATACTCTTAGCATCTCTAGTCCACTGTCTTCTTGGTATGTGAAATTCAAGAAGTGGGCCTTCTGCTTGCTGCTCCAGTCACCATGTCTACCACCTCCAGGCTCCCTTCTGCTTTCCTGGACTCTAAACCCTTGAAACTGTAAGTCCAAATCAACTTTCTTCTAAGTTGCTTTGATCATGGTATTTTATCACAACAATAGAAAAGCCACTAATACACCTTCTTGCCTTACTGGTAATCATGTAATCTAGGTCTAAAAGAATTGTGCATGATGGAAAAATCGGTTAAAAACAAAACAAAATAATTAAACAAAAAGGAAATAAATATAATAGTCCAGTCTTTTGTATTTTATACCTTCAAAATAAGTATGTCATGAGATGCTGTAATATCTATTTTATGATCAGAAAGTGACAAGTCAATCCATCAAAGATTACAAAGACAAAAGTTTCAGTGACCTTGGATCTGTTTGTAGGGCATTCTATTCCTCGCAGCTCCATTTCTAGAAAATATAGTTGTACCTTGGTATCTCCTGGAATTGGTTATAAAATCCTGCCCTGAGCAACTGCACAGATAGCACAATCTTTACATGCTCAAGTCTCTTCTGTTAGACTGGGTCATTTATATATGACATGATATAAATTGTGCTTATATTCCCATATGCAACTCTGGATAATGACTAATGCACTCTAAATGTCTATTAGTAGTTAGGCTGAGTTGTTAGGGTACAATGTCAAAGAAAAGAGCCTATACATGCTCAGTACAGATGCTTTTCTAAAAACAGAACATCTCAATCTGAGGGTGCTTGAATCCACAGCCACACAGCCCACACACTGGGAGGCTGGCTGCATATTATTTATACCACCCAGGTTTTTTCTTAGGAACAAAACAAGACAACTGCTGTGAAAGTACATTGAGCTATAACATGAGAACTAGTTTTAAAATCTCATTTTAAAGAAATCAGATGGTTTTCTGAGAAATTCAGGGTGGGGGATGTTTCAGAGGCGTGCAGGATACCGAAATGGGCTATATACCATGAGCTGCTTCCTGCAGCAGATGAAGGTTGCTGCCTCCCTAAATCATTAATAGCCAGTTAGTGCTATCAAAGTGCTTGGCCATCATTTGATCCTTAGTCCTCCAGATCTCTGCAATGGACTGTAAATCTCATCTAACAATGGATGATCCAAAAACAAGGTTTTTCAAAGGCTCTTTCAGAAACGCCATGGACTGCAGCAGACTCAGAACTAAACTGGAAGAACCTAGTGTGCCCTTGTAATTGGCTTCATGCTCATATGATTGGACACAGCCCAAGGAAACGATATATTAAAAAAAAACAAACCTCATTTGTGTGCTTAAGCTAAAGTTTATATACATATATAAAATGTCATGAAGCCAATAATTGTATATAATAGCAGCAAAAGATGACAAAGAAAGGGGAAAATGGCTTCTTAATATTCAGACAACCCCACCTGATACTGCCAGGCCAGAAGTGATGTCATACCTACTGCTTTCACGATATGTCAGGTGATGAGAAATTAAGTGTTGCATTTTGATATTACATATTTTTTAAAAGATATAGATGATGAAAAATAGCTTCTTAGCAGAATAGAAAGTAGTTTTGTTCTTACTTTAAACGAACAACAAACTGCAGAATTAACTCTCACACCTGTAGTTCCAGCACTTGAGAGACTAAGGAAAGAGAAGCATAGCATGAGACCCTGCCTTCAAAGGCAGAGAGAGGTGAGTAAAGAGTTATTTTTGATTAAAAAAATATACATTCAAAAGTGTGGAGCTCAAGATACTCCTTTGCCTTCCACCCAAGGAAATGTTCGGGAAATTTAATAATGTTCTGTTTGATAAAACAGAAGTGTGGCCTTTAATTAATGATTCTGTTTTCCAGAACAAATTCATGCATTTCGAAGCCTTTTATCAACACGTTGCATTAGTGAGATCTACGTGATATGAGTTCTAAAGGGAAATGGAGGAAGTGCAGATGGAGATGCAAAGGGGTCCTAATTAAGCATGCTTCCTTGCTATCTTTGTTTCCAAACCTAGAGAAACCCAGGTGAGAACCTCCTGTCCCACCCTGCCACCTCCTTGTCATGAGAACTTGGAGAAGTCATTTCCTCTCTATCTGCAACTTGAGTGTAATGGACACAATGATGAATCTCTTCCTGAGTGGGTTTAAAAGAGATGGATAGCAATGCTCATTACCCAACAGGGCCTTAAAGCAATCACACAGGCAAGCAAGGGCACACAGGACACTGACTACAGAAGCTGACACCTGGTCTGCTCCAGGTGGCAGCAAGGTGGTTTAACTCTTGGGATGGTACTGTTCTAATCAAATCTATTTGGTTTAAACTATTGTTTAGGCATTTCTTCTGGCTTGCTGGAGTCTAGCAGAACCTGTCTTGAGTCCATTTTGTAAAACACTAGCAAAAGATCCTAGAGAGGAGAGATGGGACAATTGTTCAGGCTGTCATAAATGACAGTGATGGTCACTTGTCCTTGTATAGGTGGTACAGCTGAATGAATCTGGGGAGTGAGGAGGCTGCTGTGAAGCAAGCAGAAAGGGTATCTCTGAGCAGAAATCTGGTGTTAGGAGAAAATGAGAGTTTGTTGAAGAAACGTTATCTGCCTTGGAGGTGGGTGGCTAATCAGACCTGTGCCTTCCAGAAAGCAGGTAGAATTTGGAATTTTGTGTTGGAACTTGTTGTTGGGAACAGGGTACTCCTTGAGAGAACATAAACGTTGTTAGTTAGATGTTTCAGTTTCCAGGGCTGGTAACATAACAGTGTATGTGTCTGTTTTCAAATCCCTTTTGTGATAGGTCTATGCTGGGAAGAATAGATAGTGTGGTACAATCTCAACAGCGCTATAATCTTGCCTTTTAAATACTATTACCACCCAGAATACTTGGCAAAGGATTGGATTTTCAAAGTTCAAAGTCTTCACTAATATTTTTATCTGCCTTTCTGTGTCCCCCGTAGGGAACCACAGATGGAGAAAGAGAGTTGAGAAAAAAGAACAGATGAAGAAGAGGAGACAATGGCTGTGTGTGGAAGAGGGCAAGAAACCAAGGAAAAGAGGAGAGAAATGAGAGAAAGGTGGAAGCCATGTTTTGAGAGGCAGCTATAGAATCACAAGGACTCCACTTAGTGCTGAGGTAGTAAATGTTGTGGGATAGTTATACACTGTGTGAAGGTGTATTGCTGTGATTGGTGCAATAAAGAGCTGAATGTCCAATAGCAAGGCAGGAGGTATAGGCAGGATTTCTGGAGAGAGAGAGAATTCTGGGAAGAAAAAAGGTAGAGACACCAGGAGACACAGAGCAAGCAGGACATGCAGAAGGAGAGTTAACAGCCATGAGCCATATGGAAGAATGTAGATTAACATAAATGGGCTAATTTTAGTTATAAGAATTAGTTAGAAACAAGCCTAAGCTATAGGCTGATTTTTTATAATTTATAAGCAGTGTCCATGCCATCATTTGGGAGCTGGTGGGACACAGAAAAAGATTCATTACAGGTGGATCTAGGCCTTCATGCAGAAGGAAGGGATATTTTCCCTTCAAGAGAAATGGGGCAGAAGAAGGAGAGGGGGTTATTTATTGTTCCAGATTGCTTGAGCAATGTAATCATCTCCAAGCCAATTGTGTTAAAGTTAGTACTATCCAATGGGCAGAACTACAAGGAATCCAAAGCAGTAGTGGGCTTTAGTTGAGGGGAAAAGTATAAATGAGAAGGAGCGTAGAGAAAAAAATCATCCATGTGAGCTGCTTCAGAGACCAACCCATGCAGAAGATCTGGGAAAGAAGATGTGTGACAGTGGAGAGGAGCCAGGTGTTTGTTGTGTTTTGCACAGGAATGGAAGGGAGGAAGAGAAGGAGAAAGAAGAGGAAGGAAGCAGATAAAGGAGGAAGAAAATAAAGGAGTGAGGAGACAGAGGTGGGAGGAAGCAAAAGAAACAGAGGAGGGAGGGATGGAAAGAATGAAGGATTGTGGTACTGCCCCCCCCCAAACTCCTTTAGGGGAACTCCATCTAGCTCTACCGGGCTGGGCTAGTAACTCATGTCCTGAGGCTGGCTGTGATTTGCATGTGTCATTTCTTTGTGTCTTCTTTTTCTAATGGGCAAGTCATCAGGCAGAGACAGTGCCAGTGTCTGGGGTTCCTGCATAAGCAAATTGAAGCTGACTCTGTGTACACAGCATAATTTAATTTGAGCCTGCCCAAGCAGAAACCACCAATTGACCTCTTGGAACTTTGCAGCTTCAACCATCAAGTACTTACTGTTTTGCTTCTGCAAACACCCTATAAAGGTTTTCCCCTCACACCTCTTGGCAGAGCCTAAACTGCTTATGCTTTGGCACTGCCCAGCACTTGAACTATTGTCAGATCAAAGGGATTCTTTAAAGGTTAAGTACAGCTAAGTTTATCTCTTAACAGGACTTACTATTGTATAAACTGTTAGTATTTCTTGGTATTTGGGCTCCATTTACTTTATGGCCAAATTGCTATCACTGCGTTTCTCTATCTCACCGTCTCATAGAGTAGTGCTAGCCAACCTCCCCCTGGCGTCAGAATCGTCCCAAGGAATTCTCACCTCACCACCAGCGCCTCTGATGCAGGGCATCTGAGATGTAAGAATCAATCAGTCTCTTTCTCTTCAAATAATTTTTGTTTGCTCTTCCCAGGGAAGAAATTGTCCTTTTCTGTTTGGTCCCGGTCTGTAATAAGACCAGGTTAGTAGAGATTCAAATTATTCCAGAAAATATGTATACATTTTTTAGGGGGACTGTCTGAACTAATTGAGTAGTCTGCGATTTCGGGTGGTTTGATGAATGTTTGTGGTTATGGCTTCTGGGACTAACACTGGATACTATCTGTCAGTGTGAGGTGTTGCTGCCTCCCGTTACTAAGGGTGCAGACAGGAGACCCTCCATGCTGGTTGGTTTTTGACAGCTTGACACAAGCTACAGTCATCTGGGAAGAGCTGGAAACATGCCTCTATCTGACTGACATGTAGGCAAGTCTGTGAGGGCATTTTCTTGATTGATGTGGCGGGACTCAGCTGTGGGGTAGGAGGGCCTGGGTTGTTTAAGAAAGCAGGCTGAGTAAGGCAGTGAACAGCATTCTTTCATGGTCTCTGTTTCCGCTTCGGCCTGCGGGTGCCTGCCTTGCTTGAGTTCCCGCCTTGGTTTCGCTCAGTGATAGACTAGATGGGGCCTATAAGCCAAATTTCTCTCCTAGTTGCTTTGGTTCATGGTGCTTATCACAGCAGTACAAAAGGCCTCACCACCAACCCAACATTTACTCAGATCCACATCGTTTGCATCCCACCCAATCCTGCAATTCAGAGTGAGGCAGTCTCAATCCCTCCCCAGAAGTATGCCCTCAAATATTTGAAGCAGAGGCTTTCCACACTGGTGGTGAGTCTCAGCAAGGGGTTTCACAATGGCCCTTGCAAATTGTCCTTTCCATGACAGTCTAGATATATTTCCCTAGGCAGTCAGCCAGGCCCATGGAATAGAACACCCAGACAGCTGGAGTTCTTCTCAGGGAGCTTCCACTGCTGCGAAGGAAAGAAACGACATCTTTGTGCCATTTTCTCTCAATGAGAATGATGGCTGGAGATGTCACAGCCACTCTGAGATATTCAATTGATACAGATCAGGGCATGAATACAGACTGCACAACCCTGCAGTGAAAAATCATATCCTGGACCAGTAAGGTGGCTCAGTAATTAAAGGCCTTTTCATACTGGCTGGAGGAACTAAGAGCAATCACCTTATCTCAGACAGTGACGGGAGAAACTCTTCTAAAGAGTTAAGGCATCAGGAGGGAAGCTATTCCAAAGAGTTCTCTAATTTCCACACATGCACTGTGGTAGGCACACATCTGAGTATGCACACATCTGTGTATGCACACATCTGTGTATGCACACATCTGTGTATTTACTCTCTGTATATGCACACATCTGCGTATGCACACATATATACAAACAGTAAAGACCAAGTCCAATTTGAGAATAGGAAGATAATATAGTGTAGTGGGATTATGCTGGTAATGGAAATAGCTGTCCTGCCTATGGGTTTAATAAAAGCTTATTGGCCAAAGGCAAACAGGAAGTGTGGGCACGGCTACCACTCTAAGAAAAGTCAGGAACATCTCAGAGCAGAAACAGTCACCAGACACAGTTGCCAGACAGATGCCAGAGAGAGCTGCCACAGACATGATGAGGAGATGCAACAGACACAGAGGAAAGAAGCTGAAATGCTGCTCTGAGAAAAGGTACCGAGCCACGTGGCTGAACAAAATGGGCTAGATTGAGAGCAAGGAGCTAGCAAATTATATGCCTGGGCCCTAGGCCTGCGTGTGATTATTTGAGGCAAAGTGGGGCCGAAAGTGAGACAAAACCTCTGGTCCAGGCCCGGAAAGTCTGAGCCAGAATCGTATACAACAAATGGCATAAAGAAAGTCTGGGCCAGAACATTTACAACAAGATAGGGGTGGGGATGGTCAAGAAGATGAAGGTGTGACGATGGTAGCAGGTGACTGTGGGAACTTGCAGGGGTGGGGGATGCCTTGAGAGTCTGCCTTTTTTTTTTCTTTTTTTTTTTTTTCCATGATGAGGCTGTTCTTCTCCTCTCTGCTCTCCTTGACAGGGGGAACAGAGAATAAGTGGAGAGCTGGAGAGCGATGAGCAGTGAGCCCCTCTACTGGAGGCAGGATGCTACAGGCCATCCTTAAGTGCACTTTCCTGAGCACTCAGTGCCATCTAGGTTTCCTGGAGTGCCAACAGAGGCTTGACCAACACTGAGCTGGCTCATCACTCTCTGGGCTGGGAGATTGCTCCTTCACAGATGCTGTTCACTATGCTGGGGAGGAATGGAGCTTAATGTTTGAGAGTTCTGAAAATATTCCTTACCTGGGAAAGGGTCATTGGCAATAGAGAGGTATATCTTGCCAAAAAAAAAAGAATGGCAGGTAGCTTTAGTTCCAGGCTCAGGGTGACAGCTCCAAAGGAGTAGAGCTGAGTTTGAACCCTGATTAGAAAGAGGTGGGTGGAGAAACCCTGGTAGAGGACCATCTCTGCTCTCAGGCTGCATCATCTCCTCCGGATGCTGCAGTTCTGAAGGGGCTGCTGACATTGTCAGTCCAGGGACCATCCTCTGAGATCTACAGTATTTGAGAAGCAGCAGTGTGTTCTTACTGTGTGTTCACACCACAGAGATGTTTAAATACAAGATTGTATTTCCAAGGATAACAATTACACAGTTCAGAAGAAAAAGATTGCTAATTCACAAAGTCATTGTGCTTGTCATTGTATCCATATTAAAAGCAAAGTTTTCTGCAGTGCCTTCTAGGGCAAGCATCAGAAACTCAGAACTGACTAAGGAAATGAATCCCTGGAAGTCCCCCAGCCCACCCCTGTTAAGCTTTAAAATTTCAAGTTGAGGAGATCTAATCTATCCTTGTCTTTGCATGGATCCTGGTTTGGCCTAGTGAGAACACAGTCACTTACTCTGCCCTCTGGACACAGTCCTCACAAGGAAGCGTGTGGCCCTATGGCCCTGTTCCATCTCCTATGGGCAGAACATGGTCCCTGTACTCTTGGACTGTGGTCTATGCTAGAAGACTATATTTTATAACAAAGGAGGGGTCTTGCTCTGTCTCTTTTTCAATCCCTATCTGTCTCTCTTTGTCTCTGTTTCTTTCTCTGATTTCTTGACTCCTCAGATAGGAACAGGCTAGCCTCCATGTCACCAGGTGAGGGCTTACCTGGGCAACATCTTTTCCACGGACGATTTCTGTCTTAGAGACAATATACAACACAGGGCTTGTATTGCAGCCAGGTACCTAAGTCAACTCAGAGTCATAGACACAGATTTGAGTGTACTCTCAGTGTGAACGTGCAAATTCCAGACTAAAGACAACTTTAAATCTAAACTGCATTCCCTGCTAATCTGGTAATGCCTGTCTTCCCAGTGAGTGGAAGGAAATGTGAGTTTTAGATTTTTAGTACTTCTAAAACATAGGTTAGAGAACATGAACATGGCTATTGAACCTGTGCAGGGCTTATGTATGTTACCGCAGTCTCTGCTAGTTCATATGCATACCAATCCTATTGTCTCTTGAAGAAACTGTTTCTTCTGGGTTGTCTATCACCCTGTCTCTTAAAAGTTTTTCTGCCTCCTCTTTTGCATAGATCCATGAACCTTGAGGGGACAGTCTTCCATTTATATCCAGTTGTGGGTCTCTATGCTAGTTCCCTTCTACTACAAGAAAAAGATTCTCTGATGTGGGCTGAGTGTGACATTGATCTGAGTCTCAGTGCAGTGTGGCCACTGGGGGTTGCAGACAGAAGGTATTTTTGCAGGTCAATGGCCGACACAAAGGAATGAACATGGCTAGAAAAATCTATTGCTATTCCTCCAAATACATGTAAGGCTCCACCTCTCCAGCTAGTTCCCTTTTGCACAGAGGGCTTGTAAGCTAAAATCTTGGTGCATCAGGAGCACTCACTTTGCATTCCTGTGATGCCCCTCCAACACATTTGCACAGACTACATTTGCATGTCCCTTCTGTTAATGTAACTTTTGTCAGAAATTACAGTGGGATCAATTAGTAAATGTCAAGAGACAGGAGGCTGTCTCCTTCACTATTTCAGGGTTCAGCCCAACAGGCTTCACATTTCCAGTGTTCCAAGCAGGATGAAACATTTACCTAGACTTCAGATCTATTGGAAGTGGTGTCGAATATTTTGGCTTTTATTTTTGATCCCTTGATAACAGGCACCATCTGAGGAACCAAGACATCACCTGATTGAACTACTCTTTGACAGAGGTGAGTTTTCTAAGCTCGCAATCAAAGACTGAACCTTTTCCTCATATTATTTGATCAACAGTCAGTGAATCTCTCAGGCTAAGGGTGGTGAGCATAACCCTAAAGTTCTATTTCCTGTATTGTCTTTGCAGGAGGCCATCTTTTGAAAAGTAGGCTGAGCATACAAATGTTATGGGGATAAAGAAATAGAAAACTAGGTTAAGACCTGTCTGATGTAAGATTGCACAAGTGTTATTCTAGCACTCAGAAAGTGAGACAGGGATTATGAGGCAACTCTGGGCTGTGTAGTGAGTTCCAGACCAACCTGGGCTACAACCTAGGGAAAAAATCCTCTCTTTCAAAAAATAAAACAAAACAAATCTGTAGTGATCATTTCATGTGAGTCTGTTCAATGGGTAACAGGAATTTATTAGGCTATGAATTGAGGAGATATATTCACGAGAAACAGAACCAAATGGATAGTTGAAATTGTCCTTCATTTCACTCCATTTAATCCTGGAGGGCAAGTACCTAGTTGTCCAGTGTCTAACTGTACCAAAAAAGAGAGGGAGTGGCCCTTTTGTCCTTCCCTATATGAGGTCAGAGGTCAATTATGTAGATTAGAGATCAAGTATGCAGGCAAGAAGCGCTGCCTCCTTCAGACCAGATAGCCCAGGGTCATGGGCAGAGCAAATACCACTACACAAACTGGTCTATTCTGGGCCAAATGGCTTGGAGATCTGGATTCAAATTTCCTTGAAAAATTCCACCCTGGAAGAGATTTCATGAGCTGCTGTGATCAGAGAATAAAAGAAAAGTCTCAAAGTCATGAACCTATAGGATGCATTTATGGGTTATTGAGTGTAGACACTACAGCAGAGCAGGAATATCTCTTTTACCACATTTTTTAGCATTAAGGTTGGTGAAGGATAGAGCTTCTTTGAGTTAAATGATAAAACCCAAGAGCTTTATCTCAAAGTAGGGTGGTAAGGCACAGGCAGAGGCTGGTTGGAAGGGACAATTAATAAGACAGAGCTAAAGATAGCCAGCCCAAGATAATTCTAGCAGTTGACTTGCAATGTCCCAACTATAGTCTCAGTGTTCTGCTCAGTCCTGGGAAAGCAGACTGCAGGATGCTTTAGACAGACAGATCTCTAGAGAACTTAGCTCACAGTGGATTCTGCTCTCCAGACTAAGGTTTACCACTTAAGTACTTCTCAGAGAGTTTAGTGCTGACTTTTGGTGGGCTTGAAGTGAAATCACATCCTCTAAGCCAGATTCTCAAACAGAAATCACAGAAAGTCTTATGTTGAAACAGTGGCCGGAGAGGTGAGTGACTCAATCTGCTAAAGCTGTAACAAGACAAATCCATTTCTCACATCGTGATAGATCAGCTTAAAGAATACAGGGAATACAGTACTGTTTGAACCTTAAATTGCCAATAACCATTTAATTCTGTGTCTTTCAAATTCAAGGGTTCTCAAAGTGATAGTATCTTGACAGACAAGGTTGAAATAACTTCAAAGTACAATTCGGAAGATTTGTATAAAGAATTTGTATAAGGAATAAAAAAGATTCCTTATTTAACATTCTTACTTTACAGACATAATTTTGAAGCCCACAATAATTGAAGGAGGCTACTTAAATATCTCTTAATAAGAGACACCAAGGGCAAACAAATATTTATAGTCGTCCACTGTTTAAGTGATTGTGAGGGTGGTTGGCATCAGGAACCTTTTCTGACAGTCGCCATGACACATGGTTCTCAGTGGCAGTCTTAATTGAGACTTTTTGGTTCTGGTTATGATCTGACAGACAATTCTTTGCCATTCCCCAAGTATGGCTGTTGCAAAGGTTTCAGTTGGAATTGACTTTGATTAGACAAAGCAGCAACTTTGTCATAGTCTACTTGGAATTTACACTTTATTTTCAGACACTGTGTCCATGCACCCCATCCCGAACTACATTTTCTCTCCTATTCTAAAGAGAAGACAGGGACTAGGGAGAGGTGAGGAGCTTGGTACAGTTCTTTGTTGTTGTTTTTTTTTTTTTTAATAAAACTTTATTTATTTATTTATTTATTTATTTATTTATTTGCCTTGGTGTTTGCCTGGAACTGGAACTACAGACAGTTGTTAGCTGCCATGTGGGTGCTGGGAATCGAATCCGGGTCCTCTGGAAGAGCAGACGGTGCTCTTAACCGCTGAGCCATCTCTCCAGCCCCTCTTTGTTGGTTTTTTTAAAAAAGCAAGCTAACTTATACCCCCCCACACACACCTTCTTTCCTTATTGAGAGTTTTGTTTTTGATTTGATTTGATTGAGATACCATCTCAATCTGTAGCTCACAGTGACTGGAAATTCACCTGGAATTCAGTGGCCCACACAATCACATCAGTTCTCAACCTAGGTGCCGGGATTTCAGGCATGAACCGATACTCATACAAAATTAACTTAGATCCTAGGTCAATCTCTTTTAGAAAAGGGAATTGGAGTAGTTAGTGTGGAGGACAATGGTTTAGGTTTTACAGAAAGAGGCAAATGTGTGTATCACATGGACATGTGAAAGGAGAACATGAAAAGGGAAGTTCTCAGGCTTCTGGCTTCAGGGTTATGCTGCCTGAGAGGTTCTGTGATTCTTGCCCAGCATGGCTCCCTTGTCTCCTCCCTGGCCATGGATCCAGGGTTCCTACTCCATTCCAACCCAGAAGCCTACAAGGTTCTGGACAGTTACAGCTGCTGAAGCCAGCCTGCCTTGCCTGTGGAAACCAAACAAAATAAAAAGTTAGTGAGTCAATTTTTCCTTATGACTGGTCTTTCAACATCTGCAGGACAGAAGAGGGCCAATGGGCCAAAGCTTGTTTTTACTGAAACATCCTCCAGAAGTTAAGAGGTGCCATGGTATAGACAAAGGGGGGTGATTGCTGGGAGGTGAGAATGGACAGGATGGACATCAAGGGGTGTCTGTGTGGACCCCACTCATTCTGAAGGCCTTGGGTAGAATCCCATTTCCCCTTTGATGGCTTGGGGATAACAAGGGTAAATGGCAGGCACAATGCCAGACTTGCCTGGATCCTGCATAGAACATGAAACAAATCCCTCAGTGTCTTCTCTCCCAGGTGGCTAGCCTCCCCATCCTGTACTTGCAACCCTCTTATAACACCAGTGCTCACTGCTGACTGTAGATTCCATAACACAGACTGTGTGACATTCCCTTCTGTGTGCAAGATCTGCTCCACCCTGGCTTACCCTGGCAATACAGGTTCCTCTCTGTGATTCTTACCCTCTGTTGGGCTTTGTGGACAAGCTGAGGCAGGACATACTGATGCCAGGAAGCCAGGTAGATCTGTCCTTTCTCTTTCCTATCTCATTTTCATGTAGCTCATTGATATACACTCATTTATATATGCATGTATGAACATTTGCATGTAACATCTTGGAATGAGCACCTTCAACTTAGTTCCCAACAGGTTTTAAGACTGAGATTTAAAGGCATTGAATAATTTCTCTTAGGGCTGTATTTTGCATCCCTGTAGGCTTTTGGGTTGGGATGGAGTGGTAACCTTGAAGCCAGGGTCAGAGAGGAGACAAAGGAGCCATGCTGAATAGTTGATAGTCAACTTTATGCAAGCTAGGGGCATCTGGGAGGAGGAAACCTCACCTGAGAAAATGCCTCCATTGGAAAGCCTGTTGGTAAGTCTGTGAGGCATCTTCTCAATTAATAGTTGATGTGTGCGTGTGCGTGCGCAGCCAGTCACTGCAGAGTGGTGCGCCTCCTGGGCAGACGGTCCTGGGTGATATAAAAAAAAACAGCTGGGTGAGAATAAGTCAGTAAGCAGTGTTCCTCCATGATCTCTGTATCAGTTCTTGTCTCTAGGTTCCTGTCTTCAGTCCCTGCTCCAAGTTCCTTTTATAAGGGACCATGATCTGGAGCTGAGCCAAGTAAATCCTTCATTCACCAACTTTGGTCCTCACACTAGAAAGCAAACTAAGACAAAAGGCCCTTGTTTGGAGTTCCAGCCCAGGTTCATGTAATGTGACACTAATGGTCATGGTCCTCGGGACCAGCACAGTGCCTTCATTTTCAGCTGATAATATTTCTTCCGTCAACATCTATCTCCTTAATACAGACAGTGCAGCATTTGGGAGTTTGGGAAACCTAGGCTATTCTAGGAATTTGCTATCAAAGTTTTCCTAGGACTCAAAACTGTTGCTGGAAATTAGGGTCTAGGGCAGATGTTTCTGGGTTTTTGACATCTCTTTCAAGGAACTGAAAACAGGGCTCACACAAATTTAAAAAAGAAACTAGGTAATTTTGATTAGAGTAAAGCCATAGAGCAGATTGTAGAGGGAGATACTGTCAAGACTGACAGCTGGCTACAGGGGTGATGGCACCAGGAGGGTCGGGAAAGGTCAGATGACAATGTGCAGAATCCTTTGATTCTGTGGACCTGAGGAATTGCACTTAGGTCATCAGACTTGGCCATAAGCACCTATCCTCACTGAGCCATCCTGCCAGGCACTTTCCTTCTTCTAAAACGAAATTATAAGGTCTTTTCAGGGGTGCCTTGGATGGGGTTGTAAACTGGGAATAAGAATAACAAACAAAAAAAATGAGTGACGGAGTTGAATAAGGAAGTTAAAAACACATCTTTTACTGTAAAGTTAAAGTTGTTAAGTTCCTTAGCTTATGGAACTGGGAAAGTGGAAAGGCCATGTGCACTTAGGTATTTAAACATCTATGAAAGAGGAAAACTGTCTGTCCAAAACCTTCCCAGCCACTGCTGTTACTGCGCTTATGGTCTCCACACTCAGCTGGCATGAGGCTTAGATGAGGGACTCCTTCCTCTACCCACTCTCCTTAATCCTCCTACACTGTCCATGTCAGCAACAAACTCTAGGTTTTTGAAAGGATTGTATAACAAGATGTCCATGTGGATTGTACAGAGAGACTCTCACACTCCTCACTACTGCTCACATCTCCTTACTGGGTAGAAGAGTGGAAAGGATGTGGTAAGACAATCAAAGACATGTATCTTCTCAGAGGGAGAAACCATGAAAAGGGACAACCAAAGTGACGGACTCACTGAAGACTTAAAAAGCAACAAAACAGGAAGTTCTCAGGTTTTGAATTTGTATTTTCTTTTAAATTTAACGACTGAACCTGTGGAGTTGCAAATAATGAAGGCGAGGCTGCTGGCAATTGCTTGCAAGAAATCGCTTACAGGTTTCAAAACATCTTGAATATTAGTCATCACAGAGGTGACTGCCAGGAGGGGCCATGTATAAGAACATCTGCAATGTACACACATGCCCTCTGCCACCCCAAGCACGCGGAGAAAACTGGCTCCAGAATTCATAAGCAAAAAAACTGAGGCAGGGGAATGGTTGATAAAGTCTTTCAGAATGGGAATCTAGTTTCTGATGGGTTACCTTCCAGTGTCTATGTTGCTCCAAAAGACCTTGAATTCACATTGATCCTTCTGCCTCAGTTTCCTGAATGCTAGAATTATAGGCCTGCAAGACCATAATTAGGCACTTTCTAATATTATTATGTGTTTGTCCTGAAGCTTTTAGTGACATATTATTTTCAGGGCACACTTGGATTCTACACACACAGTGAATTGCATGATAGAAATGGAGACCTAATTAAATCAGAATAGAAACCAGACACTAACACCCCGCTATTACTACCATGTGGTGACAAGCTGGGACTCCACAGTAGACCTGGCCAATGCTGATTGGTTGTTAAAGGCAAGGAAGTTTTGATATTTGCCAAGGAAGAAGAAGAACTGGAGGTGCCACTCTCTTTAACACCTCCCTCCACCTCCCTCCCCCCTCCTCCTCCTCCTTCTGCCTCCCTCCCTCCCCCTCCTCCCTCTGCCTCCCTCCCTCCCTTCCCTGTCCTTCTTCCTTTCTTCTTTTCCTCAACATTTCCAAATACCATAGTTAAAGGAATGATCTTAGAATTTTCTTCTTGATTATTTTAGTTGAAGGTCTCTACTCGCGACATTTATAAAAAGCCACAGAATCATGAACTGAATTCATGAACTCTCAATTTAAGAAATAGTGTGGTGAAGTCCTATCTGTCAATCCTTATCACATGGGAGGCTCTGGTGGGCAAGGAGAAACCTGAGTGGGTGAAGGTAGCGGTCTGCACTTGTCCTTTTGAATCTGGAAAATATTGATGTGGTGAATCGAATTGTTTTATTATCAATTTACTATTTGCCAGTTAACACAGCCTAAGAAATCATGCTGGAAACCGAAGGTGCATAGAGTCTACATATCAGCATCTTGCTTTCAGATTTGACCTCCATGAAAGATCTCTTCCCAGAATGAATCATTTACAGACAGTCTTCGATGATGAAACCACCCTCTGGAGTTTGAAAAGAGACGAGGCTGCTTTAAGAGAGAAACAGGAAGTTGTAACTAGAAGCCCTCTGAATGCTAAGCCATCTGTACTAAAGGCTTGTGAAGTAGCAACGAAGTAGCAGCGTTTATTCTGAAATTCCGTGGCAGCCAGTCTGTCCTAGGCAAACCTCTTCAAAGTGCTCATCCCTCATCCAGGGATTTCTGTGAGCATCACGTTCCAGTGGAGAATGGCGGGGCAGCTTCGGCTTACGTCAGGGAAGGATGAAGATCATTTTCAACACCAGGGAGCAGTGGAGCTGCTTGCCTTTAATTTTTTGCTCATCCTTACCATTTTAACAATCTGGTTATTTAAAAATCATCGATTCCGCTTCTTGCATGAGACTGGAGGCGCGATGGTGTATGGTGAGTGTGTAAACGGTGGGATTGATGTGAAACTTGTTGCCTGGGCGTAATTAGAGACTTGTGCTCAGATGGCAAAGTAGCGAAAGTGAGGAGAAGATGCTGACTGAAGTGTCATTAGCTTGATGGGAGGTGCTGCAATATTATAATGCTAAGCCTCGTTTTAGAGGAGCCGCAGAAATTCGCCTGGTCACCCGGCGAGCAGCTGTCACAGTCACGTTCTGAGGCAGCACATTAGGAGAGTCTGTTGACAGCTAGCTGCAGTCCTTTGTCATGCGGGGAGTCCAGGAGGAGCGTAGTCATGATAGTGGGGTGTGATAGCAAAGCGCAGAGCACAGCCCCTTCCTCCAGCAGCCAGAGGAGCAAAGTTAATCAGATCACTCCAGCTTTCATGGAGGAACTACTCGTCCAAACATTTTCAAGAAATACTTGTAGAAACAGATCCCACCCCTGTTATGGGAATAATTGTATCCAAATTCTTTTTTCTTTTAATCATATGAACACTGTTTAGCTTTTGATAATAAAAGTGTTAAACTCAGAATTGCAATGCTTTCCATTGTTTAGCCTGAGTTCTTATGATCTTCTTTACAATACTTACTCATGCACTCACATACTTTCTCCTGCTTCTGCTTTCTCTCTCTCTCTCTCTCTCTCTCTCTCTCTCTCTCTCTCTCTCTCTCTCTCTCTCTCTCTTCCTCCTCCTCCTTCTTCTTTTTTCCTTCTCTGTATCCAAGAAAGCTGGCCTGGAACTCACTATGCTGATTTCACACAGTGATCCTCCTGCCTCAGCCTCCTGAGTGTTGGAATAATAGGTGTAAGTATTCACACCTGACTCTTTAAGCCACATGGGAAAGTGTTAGTTTGAGGTTTAGCCTCCCAAAGTGATGTTTTTTAATGTGCAAGTTACCATGTCATCCATTCTTTTTGGAAAGTTTAATAAAATGCGATTTTGTAGTTTGTACAGACTAGATTGGATTATCTAGCTTTTTTAAGGTAAGACAGAAGGCACTAGTACTGAGACAATTGTCATACCATCAACTGCTACACTACCCTTATCCCACCTAGGAAAAAATAACAACTTTGAACATGATGCTAAGAGTCAAGGTAGAATATACTTTTTTTAGCTTTCCTTCATCTCAGAAGTCCTGAGGCCCTTTAGGTCCAGGGAATAAGATAGTGCACATTTTATGAGCTAAGCATGTGATGTCCTGATAGTCAACCTGATAGCCCTAAAGTGACTTGTGAGGAATCCTTGCTATATCCTTGAGCTATAGGGACAGACATTTAAGACCACACCCTACAGTTTGTTTGCACTCACCCAATTCAGAGCAGAGTTAAACTCCTTTCAGCAAAACTTTTCAGGGTGGGAGTTGAACTCAGAAGAGATCTGCCTCAACAGAGAGGCTCCGTGTTTTCCAAAGGCAGAGCCCCAGACCTGGGTCATCCTCCCTTTCTCCATAATCGATTTGCCAGGAACTTTCTCTGTCTGGGGTACTAAATAATCCAAAAGATACAGGATGTAATCTGAGAAGCCAGAAACAATGTCATCTTTAGTATCGAGTCCAAGGTTTGTGCATACCTTAGTGATACAACACAGGTTTAAAACTGAGTTCTTATTAGAGAAGAGATTATTCCACAGCCTGAAACTTGCTTGAATTATAATTATTGTTACCAATTTTCTTCTCTGTTGTAGGGATATTGTTTTATAAAAGTAGCTGAAGATTGACTAAATTAATTTTTGATTAAGTTTTGGCTAATAAGCAGGCATGGAGGTCTGCCTCAGGCTGAACAGCCAGGTGTGGTGCTCATCCCTCTGAGCTTTCAGACAGTTCACACCATTAATGAGACTCTTGTTTATTTTCCAGGCTAGACTCTGAAAATAATTCATTAGGATGGCCTCCATACTCTTCTTTCAGGATAATCAAAATGCTGTGTCTGAAATATGTCTTCCTTTCTGTCAGGGATGTAAAGAAATAGTCAAACCCAGAGAAAAGAGGAACTCTAAGAAGTACTTCTTAATAGTAAGTGGAAGAGAACCCCAAATGCATTAGTCACCCAGTCTTTGTAAATAAATATGGAATTCTTACAGTGGAAAGGACTTCAGTGAATGGAGTCCGAAGTTTATGAGATCATGGTATTAGATTGGTATTGAGCTGGGGTTTTCAGCACAGCTTTTAACTATGGATGCTGAGATAGTAATAAGTAAATATTTTCAGTGATACTCCAGGGAGTGTGTGTGTGTGTTTGTGTGTGTGTATACACAAAAGAGCAAACACCAAATACATGCTCCTGCTGTAAAGGCTTTAAGGACTGGCCATATAGTTTCTTTTCCAGCAGGGCTGACAACTGAAATTTCAGGGTAACCCCTTTTCCCTCTCAGGATGGAAGTCATAGTTTCTACAATAATCTGTAAACCATAAAGAGGACCAATGGAAAAGAAAGATGAACTTAGATATTTTAATTTGCTTGCTTTATGAATACAGACACCCTACAGTAGACTGCAGCACCCCTTGCCCCCAAACAAGTTTGTGACCTTAAAGTAGATGGGGACAATTCTCCCTGCCCCCCAGGCTTGCCGCACAGTGGCCTTTTCTTCAGGCTTATCAATGAATTAAGCTAGCAGCCCCTCCCTTTCTGGCTACAGCTCTTGCCATCATTGGCTTTTTGCACAGCTTGCCATTTGCCCCTATACTGAGACTTGTATTTTTTCAAGGCACCAAAATCCCTGTCTTCCCTCAGCCAAGTCCACCACCTGCCTCTCTGAATGCATTCTGGTGACCTGTGCTAAATATCCTTTAGAAGATTTAATGGATATTGATACATTTAAACAGTGTACTTGGGAATCCAATTAAAAAAATCCTAGAGATCAGAGTCTTAGAAAATGATCAGTGGGAGTATAAATGAGGGACAATGTGACCAAGCAATACATGGAACAGTTCTTCAAATTATTGTTGCTAACAATTTTCAAGTTGTTAACTTTAGAATATCATCTGCAGGGTTGTAGAGGCCAAGAAGCTTCCTCTGTGTTGATTGGAAATAAAACTGAAGATATAAATACAAGTAATTGCTTATATGAAAAAGGTCTTCTCTCCTTATTATGGGTCATGGGATGCTTTTAAAAATTAGCAGCATCATTGTAGCAATATTTTTGCTTCACCAGGCATAGGGAATGGTAATTGTCACTCATGACATCCTATGACTCTGGTTATTTCAAAATGGAAGAATAAGCAACAGTAATAATCATTTAAACTGGACTAAAAGCCAGAATGACTGTTAATGGTCAAAATATTGATCGGCAGCAGCTGGAACACTTAGTGTTGCTTATTCAGGGCCTGGAGCCATCTCCTCAATGATCATAAAAGAGCACTCAGTTCTTGGTCCCTGATAGCATTAAGGAGTCCATTGTCTCTCCCTGGGGGCTTCCACATCATGCAGGACATTTGTAATGTCATACCTTTGAGGGTTGGGATTTAATATTAGGGACAGAACTATTTGAACATCTTAGAGTTCTATCTTTGGCTTCACAGTCATCTAATTAGAGACTGCCCTGAATCCATGTAGAAATTTGTTCATCATTTAGTAGGAACCAAGGAAATTCCAAGCCTCTATACTTAGACTTTTGAGTTTTTCAAAAGCAGTGTCTCATTCAAATGTTTTCTGATCCTTTAAGGGTGTTCTTAGCTAAAGTTTAATAAAGCAATTTAAGTTAATCAACAGCTTTGGGGGGTTGTTTGTTTTGTTTTTCAGGTTTAAAGAGACCATAGTCACAAAATTGTCTTCTCCCCAATCTTGTGTAGGCATTGATTTTATCTCAGCTCTTCTCAGAGGTTCCAGGCTGAAACTCAATAGCTGGACATAATGTGTGTCCACCTTACGGGTCTAAGTTTTCTCTGACCCAGATCAGCCTGTGTCCCCACCACCGCTTTCTCCTCCGCACCAGCCAGGCCACAGTGTCCTCCTTAGGCACTTTGCCTATGGAAGCCTGGCAAACTCTGTAGAGAATGCACCATGCTCTCTTTTGAGGTTTAGCTCTCTTAAGGCTGATCTCTCTCTCTCTCTCTCTCTCTCTCTCTCTCTCTCTCTCTCTCTCTCTCTCTCTGCCTCTCTCTGTAATGGGGTGTATTGTTATGTTACATGACTTGATTTTTGGTCTGATTTTTCTCATCTGTGAATTAAGGAGGAAATGAACTCCTTTCTAGCTTTAAAGTGTTTCCAAAATTCGGGCGCACATGCACCTGAGTCTGACATCTTGGAGTTCCTTCCAAGTAGCTACTTCCAGTAGCTATCTTTGTGGAATCAGGCAATTGTGACATCTAGTTCTTTCTCGAAGACACAATTTTACTTAGCAGCATTGATTTATCACCCTTGATTTTTCTAGGCCTGCTTTGATTTTTAACTGGGTGCTTAGTAAATCTCACTAAATTTTTACTAGGAAGTGACTCCATCAGAGCACTGAGGGGTAGCTTTGTGTGTCTCTGTAGGTCCCTTTTTCACCAAACCAGGGTGACTCTGCCTTAACCCAAAGGATCTGCAGCACAAGTAGTTAGGATCAAGATTTTCCTGTGCATTATAAAGAGCTTTATTTAGGTGTTTCAGAGATCTGCCCAAGGTTCTCCACATTGTACAGTGTTGGCTAAATTAAATAAGTAGACAAACAAAATCAAAGACATTTTTTTTTTCTACCTAAGATGCTATATTGGGGCATGCTGGTCCATGCCTGCAATCCCAGCGCTTGGGAGGCAGATGCAGGAGAAACAACACAAGCTTCACTTTGCACCAATCTGATCTGCATAGTAAGGTATAAATGAGTAAAAGATGTGAGTTAGACTCCCCGGTTTCCAAAACCAGAGGGAATGGATGTAACCCATCTGTAAAATAACCTCTGGATTCTAAATATGCCTGTGTACTGTGTATCTTCAGAGCTGTACAGCTTTGGCCTGGCTGCCCTGATGTCTCTTTCCTTCGTCTCCCAGGTGTGAAGGGCTACAGACTGTGCACACCAACAGAGGGGGTTTACGACTCAAGCTGTTTATGAGCTATTATCTAGCATCTAATTGAACTAACCCCATATGATTAGTGACAGGGAGTATTAACATTTGTTATTTCACAACATTGATGCATAATAAAAACCAGCTAACAACAAATAGAATGCAGAATGCAAAATTTATAGCTGTCAGAACTTTACAAGAGTGAACTCATTTAATCCCACAACAATCTTTTTTTTTTTTTTTTTTTTTTTTTTTTGATAGGGAAGCCTGGACAACAGAGACTAAAGTAAATTTCCTGGTATCACACAAGTACTATGGGCCAAATGTAGGACTCAAAGCTTGTCAATTTGGTTCTAAGTGGCTTTTAGGTATGACGAGTGTATATTCACGTGTGTACACATAAGCCCATTGAGAAGAGATTACTGCTTTCCTACTACACATAAGGAATCCAATACTCAGAGGCACAGAGTAACTGGTGATTTCTAGGCTGTGTTTCAAACTCAGGTCTATGATACCAGCGCTCTTCTGCCTTTCCCAAGCATTCTCTCCGGAATAGCTGCTGTTGCTTACAAAGCTCTTATTCTGTTCCAGGCAATGGACTTGTGCTGGCTAGTTTTGTGTTAGTTTAACACATTCTAAAGTCATCTGAGAGAAGGGAGCCTCAATTCAGATCAAGCTAAAGGCAAGCCTGAAGGGCATCATCTTAATTAGTGATTGATGGGGATTGCCCAGACCATTGTGGGTGGAGTATTCCCAGGCAGGTTGGTCCTGGGTTCTATATAAGCACCCCTTGGGAAGCAAGCCAGTAAGCAGCACTCCTCTATGGCTTCTGTTTGAGTTTATGTCCTGGCTTTCTTCAGTGATGAACAGTGATATGGAATGTAAATCAAATAAACCCCATCTCCCCTACGTTGCTTTGGTCATAGTTTTTCATCACAGCAATGGAAACTCTAAGACAGTACCTTTGAAAGTTTACAGTGGAAATATAAAGAAGCCAGGGAATTAGAAAAAGTACTTGCTACACAGAGTTAGTGGAACACTTTTGAAGATCTGTGGTCTCAGTTTTGGCTCACCATTGTGTTCTTATCAGGGTGCCCATTCAGTCAATGGGAAATTGTGGGCAGAGTCAACAGTTCCTTCATTACCTGAAGCCTCAGAAATGGCAACGGCAATGTCTAGAGCTAAAATCTCAATGTAACCCAGGGGATGCAATACTGTGACATCCCATTCATGCTAAGTTCCTGGATCTGAAGTGCCCCACGGAAAATGATATGGCAACCTGGAAACACCTGCCCACACCCC
The DNA here is from genome assembly GCA_004025045.1 of Sigmodon hispidus. NCBI lineage: Eukaryota > Metazoa > Chordata > Mammalia > Rodentia > Cricetidae > Sigmodon > Sigmodon hispidus. The sequence goes on along the minus strand of PVIH01000111.1, from coordinate 401,441 downwards.
TGGGGAAGCTACCTTGTTAATTGCCTTGTTTGGGTTTTTAATACTGTGGATGTCAGAATGTGTATGGTGGATACTGTTACATAGTTTGAAAAAGGGAGAATGAATTTATGTAAACCACAAAAAAGGAGGTTTTTGCCATAGGTAACTGGGAATGAATTTAATTTTTGGAAGTCTGGAAGATGATGATCTCAGGGGTCTCAGAACCCTGAGAGCTTTGTGCTGAGCTGACACTATTGATCTTGGTAGAATTCCAAGGCTGTAGTCTCAATTCTATTGGCTATTGATGGGAACTACTATCTCTGCTGTCTTATACAATGCTCCTAACAGCCTGTGTCCTGCACAAATAGCATCATCAGCTTAAAAACAATGATCAAAAGCAGGTGGATATGATCAAAAATTCTGGGCTGTGGCCCAGCAGTGTGTCCACAACCTTCTATGCTGCTCCCATGTATTCACACTCCACTGTTTCACTAGGAAAAGAAGTAGGTAGTTGCTGATTTTATTTTCTACCATCTTTCCCACCCCATTGGGGTAAAAACTGTCTTCCTTCTAGCAAGCTCCTTTCACTGTCCACAGCATTATGCTATTAAGAGAAAAATGATAGTTTTATAAAAGGATGAAGTGAGAAACCATTGTTTAGCCAATATGTATCTAGTTAGACCCTCTCATCTACAATTATACTGACAGCCTCTTAGGGATCATAAGAATGTTGGCTACAAAAAGCTAGTGCCTGAAGTAGTTTCCAGAGAAAAGTAATCTATAATACATGATAGGAATCCTAAAACCCAGTGAAATGCGTTACAGATGTGTGCCTCCACATGTATGTTGTGTGTCATGTATGTGCACGAGTGTGCAGGGAATATGGAGGATTATCTAATGTGTACCTAGGGTGGATGGTGGATGTAAGGTGTCTTATATAGGAGAGAATGTGATGGTTGAACTTCTGCCATTTTCCATGGGAATCTTTCCACACAATGATAAATAATTTTGAAGTTGCCCCAAGGTGACAGCCTCATGGATGGCTCTCCATCTGGGTGTATATGGGGATGCTCAGACTGGCGGGGAGTACACTCTAATCCTAAAATCATTATGAAACTTTTTCTCCACCAGGGAAGGTTCATAGTGAAGAGCATGAAGGAGCAAACTGGGTTGCTTTTAGGAACACCCACACTATGCTTTCACATTTAGAAGCTTGGTGGGGGCAGGACAGGGAAAAACAAAAGCCTTAAATAACAGAAAATACTGGATACAGAGATAGTTTACTTTCCTTTTCAGCCCTGACTAAACTTGAGTCTGAACTAAATTATTAAACACTTGGACACTGACATCCAAATCTTTGTCATCTCTTTCAGCCAGTGTGAATACCAAGACTTTGATAAGTCAAGAAGAGAATGACTATAAAATAAGAAGTTAAAAGTATTGGAATGTAGTTAAGCTCCAATACATGTAAATGTCCACTGCTTGGCTTTCTTAGACTGGCCAGCTTTTTCCCTCATTGCCACCCTTATTGGTCACTCCCACTGCCTGGTTGCCCAATCCCACTATGCTCTTAGCATGCTTCTCCAGGGTAGCACTGAGCCTCCTTTTATCCATATCCCGAAACTACTTGGAGAGGCTTCTTCCAGTGCTGCAAGAACCAGGCAGGTTGATCATTCTTTTATATTCCCTGGGACTTGACCTAGTACTTTTTACATAGACTTTTAAGACACATTCAAGGTTGGGGATGCATATCAGTATCAGTGCTTGTCTGGCATATGCAGGACCTGGGTTCTATTCAGCAACAAGTGACAAACCTCTGACGATCCTCTTTTTCTCTCCCCTGCTCTTCCCCTTGTCTCTCAAACTCTTCTATGAAGCTCTTTGACAGGGTCCCCTTCACTTGTTATTGGTTGAAATAAATATTCATAAATATTCCAGAGCCACTGGTCAGCAAAGGGGGAAGAAGGCATCTAGGTCTATGGATAAAGTCAATTTACCCTGAGCACTTGGCTGTGTGGGAAGGGATGAACAGCTGAAAAAAAAAATGAACCAGAGCATCCTCTTTGTGTGATATGTATATTTGCAATATCAGCTATTGATGGTGGGCTGGCAGGAAGATCATGATTTTGAGACCCTGTCACAAATAAATAGGACTTCATTACGAAAACACTAGTTTTTACCACATAGATCAGGTTGAGATGGTTAGGGATTCACCTACTTGGTTTGGAGAACTGACAATGTCATCGCTCAACATATGAGGGTCAACTCCAGAGCTCTGCTATCCTGCATGTATCATCTGTATGTGCATGTGGCTTCCAAGATCTTGTAAACTTCATTTAGCACTTAAGTGGATGCTGTGTAGTAGTCCACAAAACTCACACCCATAGCTGGGCTGCCTGTGCCTTTGCTCTCTAGGGAATCACCATTCCTACAAAACTGAGTCAGTCCCAAGGGAGTTGGGGTTGAGCTTGTCTCTGCTGAGGGCACTATGTGTGACCACCTAAACACAAAAGTACTGGGATATGTCTGTATTTTGAAGACCATTCTGCGTCTGTTGCCATTTATGATTTGTGAAAGTATTAAGGTCCCATCCATATTTCTCTAAGCAAAGCCCTGTCAGTGAAACATTTCTGCACTATATTGAATAACTGTCAGCTAGATGTAGAGGGCTTGGCTGTAAAATGAGGCTTATAGTGAGACACTTACAGTACCTTATTCTTAGAGGACATTAGCATGGCAGGATTGTGTGGAAGGAAAAGGCCAGGAGGCTACTGGCATAATCTAATGTTTCCTGGGACAAGAGCATTTTGTATTCATTTTTTTCCTAGCTTACACAAGCTTCAGAATATGTCTTAAATGTTAATAGAATAAAGTGGACAATAAAATAAGAGAGAATCCAAATGACAAGGCTGGTGTCTCTGAATGCTCCTTGATGGGAGCATCCCTGGAGAGCTCTTCCCACTTTCTCCCCTCCTCTCCTCTCTGTCTCTGTCTCTCTCTCTCTCTCTCTGATTGTTTGACACAGTCTAAGATACCCTACTCTTGTCTTAAACTCTTGGTTTTCCTGCCTCTGTCTCTCAAGTGCTGGAATAACAGCTGCATGAAACTACACATCTCTACCCCCCCCTTCATACTGTGACACGGTGTAGTTGCCTGACAGACATCTGCTAGATGACAGTGTGTAGAAAGCCCTGAAGGACAGGGACATTACAACATTTGTTGAGGTGCTCATTCTCTGTGACACTTTAAAATCCCTGGGATTTCTGGACTACATAGCAGATCGTTTTCTTCTTGACTTCAAGGGAGTTTATGCTCTGGAGAATATCCAGCTACATTTCTGCCTAAAGTATTTGTCTTTTCTGTAGGAAAGAAGATGAATCATGGCACAGAGCCTCTGCCTTAAACAGTCTTATTGTGTATTGGAAGTCTGCAAGGCAATGCTGAATTATGTGTGCTCCCATAGGACTGGTTCCTAATACTGCATGCCTCATACTACGTGAGTTGTACTCAGGTGAAGGAGATCTGTGTACAAAAGCTCTGACAGAGCGTATGTTTGCCAAGGTGTGGCCAAGTGCCCTGTTTGGGTACTGGGTGCTCTTCAAATCAAGCTCTGTAAGGGCATGGTGTGAAGCTGGGGTAGGGTCAGAATTTCCCTCCCTACCCTAGGTGTTCAGACATCCAGACCTAAAGAAGCTCCACTAATTTTTAATTAGAGACTACCTGAAAAGGTGATGCCAGCTCCTGTCAAAGAAGCTGGTCTCAGAGAAGTGTTCTGAGTGCTGGAGTAGATATAGGTTGTGGTTGTGGCTTTGTCCTGGGAGGTGATTCCTTACTGAGGTGAGATAGCTCCTTTGATTGTCTGATTTTCTTGGTTTCCAATGGAAAGTGGTGCTTTTGTGTTCTGGACCTACAGTGGGAAGTCTGCTATTCATCTGTGATATGATAACTAGCACAGGCTTCATCCTGTACCTTTGTGTGGCTATGAAAACAACCCCTTCTACTCAGAATCTACTTCTTCTTGCAGTCTGCCTGTATCTCTCATCTACTCCATGCGATCTTGCCAGGGTATCATGTGTGTCTGTTGACCACTCCATCTTTGTATCTACATATGCCCAAAGCATGGAGTTTGCCTGTGGAAACTGTGGGAGGCTACATGGAAGCGCCTGTCCTCTGACAATCACTGATTGTCTAGCTGCTGTTCCTGCAGCAAGGGTGTGCTAGCCATGGGGCCTCTGGAAACCACCAAGATTTGATTCTTCTGAACCCTTGGGATTTGGCACAAGCTAGGGCCAGAACCTTTTACTTCACACGTTCTGTTATAAGAAGGAAATGCTGGAAGAGATAAGCTCTAGAAAATAATTTACTATGAGAAGCTTCTTTGAGAGAAAATGGGGAAGGGTATGAGAACTCTGGGATAGTTGTCTGTCTTTGATGGCAAACCAACATTTTTGGTTTGCATACACTGCATTTCTAAGAAAGGTCTGCCAAAATTATGGAGTGATTATACTCATGGCTGTCCTTCAGAGGGGTCCAGGCTGCTAGCCTCAGCAAACCTGCTGGGCTCGGACATTGGATGTATAGGATGTGTGTATAGGATGCCTCAGCATGAATGTGCTGTTAGATCCTGGGGCACAGATGCTAAGTCCATGCCCTCCTCACCAGAGAGCTGTATTTCCATGGATAATCCATCTGCTTATTTCTGGCTACAAATGCCTCCTCTTACTTCATGGTGTTTCTTTTTGAAGTCTGAGACCCAAGGCAGTGCAGGACCAGGCAAGACCTTTTAGTTCTTGAGGCCTTATGTGAACTTAACCATACCGGGGAGTAGGCATTTGCTGTTGTGGCAAGGATTTGCTTTCTACACTTAGGGACTAACTATGAGTAGAAGGTTTGGTTCATTTTTTGTTACCTCGTTGAGAGCATTTTTCAAAACTCAGTAGCTTACTTACTGGGACTTTGAAATGACATTAATTTAGGTTCTTCCATTCAGACCCCTACAGATTGTGCTTTGTGCTTCCTTTAGCTCAAAGTCAATTTTAGGAGATGAGTGGACCTGTGATGTTCCTCCACAGGCACCTAAATAGCGTGAGGCTTGGGTGATGAGTCCTCTGCCCCTTTCATAGGCGATTTTATCATAAACATTCAGTAAGTGCCTGGAAGGTTCCCACTGTTCTGTGGCAGATCATGTTCTCAATCTCAGTCAGTGGGCTGGTGAGACCTCATTGCAGTGGTGAAACATCTGAGAATACAATAAGGGCAGGATTATGTGGGATCATGGTTCAGAGACATCAGTCTATGGCTACTTGGTTCCATCCATGTGGCCTGTGTTGATAAGGACCATTTAGAAGTAGGGGCATAGTGCCTAGAGATCTTCATGGCAGAAACAGCAGGAGACAAGATGGAGCTGTGACAAGATATAGTTTCGGGAATTCCCCCAGTGTCTTTGATCCATCCATGCCTCAATAGCTGAACCCAGCAGCTAAGGACTAACTTTCCACATAGGAACTTTCTGGGAGACCCTTTATGTCTAAACCATAGTGTCATAGTGCATCGTGTTAACTGAAGTGTCTTTGCTTATACATAAAGAATGTGTGCAGTGCTTTGCACATAGAAGAGAGGGTTAAACGGAAGCAGAAATGAGTGTGATTTTAAAAACTTGTTAAAGAAATTTGTTAATTTGATTTTTTCTTATTCCTCTAATCAGTGCTCCACATTGTTGACCAAGTGACCATTCTTATACAAAAATCTGATTATTTTATCATTTTGCCGAAAATCTTTCACTGCTTCTCATTACCAAACTGAAATATCAGTGGTGCCTTTTGATGACCTTTCTATCTTCCCTTCCTCCTTCCTTCCCTCCTTCCCTCCTTCCTTCCCTCCTTCCCTCCCTCCCTCCCTCCTTCCCTCCCTCCCTCCCTCCTTCCCTCCCTCCCTCCCTCCTTCCCTCCCTCTCTCCCTCCTTCCCTCCCTCTCTCCCTCCTTCCCTCCCCTCCCTTCTTCTCCCTTGTACCTCATAGATTCTTTGTACACCCTAAGTGACTTCCTAAAAGCGTCAGATCTCCGAAGTCCCTTTGCACTGACCCATTGTCCTAATGAGGTCATTGCTAGTGATTATAAACACAGAAACCTCAAGATATTAGCAACTTATAAAACAGAAGTTAAGTTTTTCCTCATGGCAGCCCAATACAGGTGCTCCTGGCTGGCAAATGCCCCACCCCCACTGTGCAACACACATAAACACACTCATTTCTCAGAGACCCAGGCTCCTTCTGAGCATCAACACTGTCCATCTTTAGAGTCTTTGATTTCCCTCTATGCAGCCAATAAAGAAGAAAAGTTGAGAGAGAATTCACTAGACATTCTCTGCCCCAACCTAGAAGTGAAACATATCACTTTTGCTTACAGGCTCTTCATGAGGTCTGGCCAGAGACAAAGCAGCCAGGAAATAGGCAAGCACCTCCCACGGAGAGCTGTGCTGAGAAATGCTTAGATCTGGATGCACTATCTCTTGACTGTGATTCCCACAGCTACCCAGATGTGCAGCCCAGACTCTGCTCATTGTCTGATCAGCTCACTGAGATAAGAGCCTGTGAGCCTTCAGCTTCTCCTCAGGCCTTGCATTATTCAGTGCCTCTCTCTACAACAGCGTGCTTCCCAGATTCCCTGGCACATGTTGTGTTGTACTAGACTTTTCTGCTTATGAATCTTCAACTCATACAAACTCAAGCTCATGCAGGCATGAGACTGTATTTTTATTTTAGATCTGTAGAGTATGTGGAAGAAAATATTTAATGCAAAATATCTCACTAGGAAAATGGAATGTTGAGCGGGGTAAGGTGGTGCATGCTTGCCATCTCAGCACTTAAGAGACAGAAGCAAAAGGATTAGGAATTCAAGGCTACTCTTGGCTACATCGTGAGACAGAGGCCAACCTAGATTACATGTGACCTTGTTTAAAAAATTTTTTAAATGGAACAATAACAAAGATGAAAAGAAAAAAAAGAAGTGTTACTACAGTATAGGATTTTTAAACAAAAGGAGGCAAAACTTCCAAAAATTGAAGTTCAAAGAATAAAATTGGATTATTTCTCCCAACATGAGTGTATCAATCCAGACTTTAAATCAAGATCTGTTTTCAGTCTGAAAAGCTCTTTTCTCCATTTTTGCTAATAATTTATATTTAGTAAGTTTATAGTGATCTTACTACTATGAGTGTCCTTATAGATTTTAGAAACTTAAGAGTCAAGAACTAACCCTTTTATAAAATATTCTGTGTTATAGGAGCAAGCAGAACTTTAACTAAAAATTGTTTGAAAGGTTAAGAAAAGATATCTTGTTGCTTGTCAGGAAGTACAGGACTGGGAAGCTGGAGAGGGAGCTGCTTCATGTCACTCAGGAGCCAAAGTCCATCTGTACCTTGTATCTGTGTCCTTGGAACAAATCCTCTTCTGATTGGTCCCATAGACCTGCCAGTAAAAATGGAGAAACTATTGCTTTGTCATGCCCCCAGGAAGAGAACAGGGCCACATCTCCCCCTAGGCTTGACCTACAAATGAATGTCAGTGAGTAGGAGCAGGTATCCACAAGGCCGACCCTCCCCCAGGGATCCATCTTCCTATGGCCATCAGAGAGTAAAGGTTCTCTTGAATATGTTGAATAGATGGGGGGGGGACCTCCTTTTCAATTTTGTGGAGAAAACCAACAATATGAGAAAATATTTTGAGTATTCAGGCAATAGTGTCCATGACTTATTCCAGTAACACATCCCCATGAGTTAGTAATTCTGAGTGAACAGATTTCAAGCAGAGCAATGGCCCCATGGTTCTTCCTGTCACTTCTATAGGCTCCAACTCAAACACCTGGGCCATTCAATTATGAGAGATTTAGATTTCTGTCTTTCAGTACAATTATTTGTTCCTTATTTTAGGTCTCATAATGGGATTAATTTTACGATATGCCACAGCACCAACCGATATTGAGAGTGGAACCGTCTACGAGTGTGGGAAATTGTCATTCAGCCCATCAACTCTGCTAGTCAATATCACTGACCAAGTTTACGAATATAAGTACAAGAGAGAAATCAGCCAGCACAACATCAGTCCCCACCAAGGCAACGCCATACTGGAGAAGGTAAGGGCCTTGTCTCCTATGTAGCTTCACTTTCCATAACTGATGACACCATATATAAGCTTCTTTATATAAGGTATATATGCACACCTTTCCTTTTCAACTCTTACGTTGGGGCATTTAGTTGGCTATGTAAACCCAGTTGTCAGGATTTTTCATAAAGTTTAGGGAAAGATTTTAATATAATTCACCAGCAAGCCAGAGCTGTATTTAATTTCTTTTAAAGATAAAATCTTTCAGCAATTTTCTCCTTCTTGAGATGTATCCCAAGGTTCATGTTTGCCCTTTCAGTATTGCCCTACAGGTATCCAGCTGGTAGCTTGGCTCCAATCTCCCCAGGCGGAAGAGGAAATGGAGAGGATTGAAACTGTTTCCATTTGTAAACTTTGATCTAGGATGGCTTTTGCTGCCAATAGAAGGGACTGGTTGTTGGCTGTCTGCTTATAAACACACTAACCCAGAGTTTACCAAAGAGATCTTCACCATGCTGGTTTAACTAAAGAATTTTAAGTTAAAAATTGCAAAATGATTCATATTTTTAAAAACTAATTTCAGGGTTGGAATGTAGTTCAGTGATAGGACACTTGTCTGATGTGTGCGAAGTTCTGGGCTTGATTCCCAGCATAATACAGGGGGCAGGGGAGAGAGAGAGGGGGAGGAAGGGAAGGAGGGACGGAGAGAGAGAGGGAGATGTGTTGTACTGCACATTTGTGACAGCTTAGCTGCTTTGACCACTAGCAAGTGACCATGCTCTTGCTGCAAATCCTGAGAGTGAGGAGTCAGTTTCAACTATCCTTTGCGGTACCTTGTATGTTGAACATCGCCCTTGAGATGGTGAGTTCCTGTTATCTATGAGTGAGTGCGGTAGGAGTCAGATGTTTGCAGGAATTACTTTGGAGTTTGGTTAGAGGTGAGCACTTGCTGATTGGATCGTAAGGTATTTTTATCACTTTTATCCCATACAGACTTAATTTTCTTATTAAAACATATTTCCAGGCAGTGGTAGAGCATGCCTTTAATCCCAGTACTTGGGAAGCTGGGGCAATGAATCTTTGAGTTTGAGGCCAGCTTGGTCTACAAAGGATAGCCTAGGCTACACAGTGAAATCCTTGTTTCAAAAACCCCAAACCCACCCCAAACAAACAAACAAACAAAATGTACATTTTGGGCAAAAAAGCTGGAAAGATGGTTCAGTGGCTAAGGGTACTTGGTACTCTTCCAGAGGACCCAAGTGTGATTTCTAATTAGATGGCTCATGGCTGCCTGTAACTCCAGCTTCAAAAACCCAGACACTCTTCTGGCTTTGTGGCATACACACACATACACACACACACACACACACACACACACACACACACACACACACAGAGAGAGAGAGAGAGAGAGAGAGAGAGAGAGAGAGAGAGATTGATTGATTGATTTTCCTGGATTTGAGAAGTTTAGAGAAGTGGAGGAATTTGATTTTCTATTTTTCTCCTCAAGATAACTGATTTACAGTCTTTTTTCTTTGTTATCTTCCGCAAGATATTTTTATATTAAGTATGTGATCAGACTTGTTAGAACTCAGGAAAGTCAAATTATAATATTAAGCCAAATCAGACTTAAATAGGACAGTAGATTTGAGCACACAGCAAGGAAGCTAAATAATATACTTCTGTAATAAAGGAGAAACTACTAGGATTTATGTTTTGAATGACCTCAGGCATGATTATCTTTATCTACAAGGATAATAGAAAATTATTTATCAAAAATATTTTTACATAACTAGTTAATAATACAGAATATTAATTTCAAAACATATTTCAGTTTTATTTGTTTATTGGGAGTCAAAGTCTGTGTACCCTAATATTTCTTGAACTCTCTATGTTGCCCAGGCTACCCTTGAATTCACCTTAGTTTCCCAAGTGCTAGGTTCACAGACATGTCCCAAAACAGCTGACCAGCTTTACATTTGGCATTTCCTAGATATAAATTACTTCTCTCCTTCTGTTTCTACCCAATTTCATCTGTATCTCTACACAGCAGTACTCCAGACAGGTTGATTCTCCAAGGATGCTGGAATTATTCCTGTTGCCATGGCAATTTTGTTCTCTAGCAAGACTGCCCATAAATACCTGGCCAGAAATTTTGGTACTGTGTTATGATATAGTAATTTCTTTATCAACAGCTGCAATCAAGTGTTTGCTTTAGAAAACTTAAGGCAAGAGATGAAAGTATTTCTTTCAGTGGTCAGATTATAACTGTTCCTAGGGTGTTTTCTTGACATTGACTAGCTCAGGAATCTTCTGAATTTACTTATAAGCTATGATACTTTGAGTCAAGGTCAGAATTTGGTGCTTCAAGTGCCTAAGGTTTGTAGTCAGTGACTTTGTACCCGGTACAAATACTCCCCTCTCTGTTGGTGGAGAACAAGACATCTCCCAGAGTCCTTACTATAGTAGGTGGCTTCAAGAAGACTGGATTTTGCTCTTAAATAATTGGAGTATGGCTTACTTTATACTTATTGCTCATGTGACAGTATGGGAAGGCCCTAGGTCTGTAGAAATGTACAGTAGTTGGCTTGGCTTTCTCTTGAATTCTCTATTACATGCATCCATTTATATCAATCTGTTAGACGAAAAGATACTTCATGAAAGAATCCATTCATGGAAGGTTAATAGGGAGGTAACAAGGATCACACAGTATGTCATCTCCCCAAGTTTCTTTAAATAATTGTAGTTCCCAACTTTATTTTTTTTAAAGATTTATCTATTTTATTTTATGTGAGTGTTTTGCTTGCATGTATGTATGTGCATAGTACCAGTGCCTAACTGAAGTAATTTATAGTTGTGGGCTGTCTATGGGTTCTGGGAAGACTGGTTTCTCAGCAAGAGCAATAAACTACATTTATCCACTGATCAATCTCCTTAGTTCTCTAGCCTTTTTAAAATGCCGCATAAAACATAAAATTATATACATCAATGGGATATCATGTGATGTTTCCATATATATATACACATTGTAGAATACACTCAGGTAACTCTAAACACACCCATCATCTCAAACACTTACCATTCCTTTAAAGTAGAAACCACTACCCCATTCCTACTTTGATAATCTGTGCAGTAAGTGTGTTACTATTAATACTAATCATCCTTTAGAGTGTGCGAAAGCACAACAAAGTCTTTTAAAAATCTATTATTATTATTTTAAATTATGTGGACGTAGATGTTGATGTGAGTGCAAGTGCCCTTGAAAATGAAAGATCAGAGGGGCTGGATGGCCCTAAAAGTGGAGTTACAGCTATGAGCCATTGGATGTGGGTGATAGGAATCAAACTCTGCTCTTATGCAAGATCAGCAGTGCTTTTAATCACTGAGTCATTGCCCAGTTCAAGGAATTCTTAATCCTGTCCTACTGACATAGTACCTGTGATGATCAGGGCCAGCTTCAGAGGACCTGGAATCACCTGAGGTGTGAGCCTCTAGGCCAGTGCTGCCTCTTAACCTCTCAATCTTTGTCCCATTAGCAAACATCTATCTCCAAAAATATTTATATTACAATTTCTAACAGTAACAAAATTACAGTTATGAAGTAGCAACAAAACTACCTCATATAGGGTCACGACAATATGAGGAACTGTACAAAGGGTCACAATATCAGGAAGGTTGAGAACTACTGTTCTAGGCATACCTTGAGGGATGATGTAATCCTTGGGTATGACTCTGAGGGGCTGATTACATTATTGAGGTAGGAAGACCCATCCTAAAAGTAGTTAGCCCCATTCTTGCTCTTGGGTCCCAGATCACATAAAAATGGAGAATGAGAGCAGAACACACGTGCTGTTGGCTTCTTGGCTGTGGACAGAATGTGAGCAGTAGTTTCCAGTTCCTCCAGCCATGACTTCCCTCTGTGATGGCGGTAACCCTTGAACTGTAGCCAGAATAAGTCTCTTCACCTTTGAATTACTTTTATTCAGTTATTCTATCACAGAAAAAGGGAAAAGAAACTAAGACAACACCTACTGATCAACCTCTCTCTGTCCCTCCCTACCCCCGTTCTTCCCTCTTTCCTCATGTCTGTGAGATCCTCACAGAATTCTAGCCTCACTTCTATGAGATTACTTATTCTAAGGTGAAGAGACTAAGACTTGTTTTGTGGGATTGTTTTTGTTAAAATGAGATGGTGTCCAGAAAGCACAGCTGATATGGCGCCTTGACCCCATACTGTTCTCACAGCTCCCACCCTCCTATCTGCTATTGTCACTACAGTGGCACGCTGCCAACATCTCTGTCACTCTCACGTTCTCCAGCAAAGGTGCTACATTGGTACTGCAACATCTGGATGCTTAGGATATGTCAGAGTTAGTAAATTATGAGACTGGTTTTTTTCATTTATTCAGCATCCATTAGGAGAGAGATATACTGCATACCAGATATGGAACCTTGTGGGGACACAGACCATACCTCTCATTGTCCAGTGTATTGTTAAACCCTGCCATGGTGCCTCATGCTAAATAAGTATCTGATGAGTGATTAAATAAATGGATAATTGAATAAATTTGAAAACTTTACATTATGTAGACATCTGGAGAAAATGCAATGCTTGAAAGTTATCCTGAATTAGATAGTATCCTGGATGCTAAATGTTTTAAAAATTTTAATCATCCTTTCATGTTAGTTGTGTATATGCAGATAATAAAATAATTAGTGTCTACAGAGATTACATGATGGGCCAGACTCCAGTGCCAAAGGGAAGCAGCCTCAATGAGACTCACAGTACTTGATCTGGAGTCATGGCAGCTTATTATACCCACACACTGGACAGACTCTCTAAAAGCCCATAGACAAGAACCTGAGGCCCAGGGAATTTTAGCTTCACAGGCAGGAAGAGATGGGCAGGTCTGGAGAGAGTTCAGGAGTCCCACGGTGTGGGGAGGGCACAGAAGCCGCCACAGGGCCCCACCGGATCTCCTTTCTTTCTGGCATGTATCACAATGAGTATTCAGTCTTTATATCTACATATTAGGATCTGATAGTCAGTTCTGCTCTTAGAAGAATGGGGTTTGAAGCTTGGATGATTGCCAAGGGTTTGGGGAGACCGGAAGGAATTCCTATGCCATGTCATCACCTCTTGGAAGGTTTTATATGAGCACACACATTTTTGCCTAGGTGCTGGCGGTGCTTGGAAACAGAACACAGCTTGATGCCTTCATCCACTTTACCAATAGGAAAGTAGAAATCTGGTACACTAAGAGGTATTGGCCTTTACAGTTGCAGCGACATGCTGTGTGCTTATGCCACATGGAAACTTCAGGAAATATCATATGCAAAACTTGTTCTATTCAAGCTCAACACAAGTAAAAATGTAGGACAGAAAATGAGTATTGACTTAGAGGCAAGTGGAAACAGAGCTGCACATGTTATGAGTTGATGTGTACTCAAAGCAGCCGGCTGCACAGTCCTGTGCTGCTCTGTAGCTATCCATTTGATACACAACACCATTTGTTAGAGTTCTTCTGTGAATCATGGTATCTTTAATCTGTTGGGACCAATATTATGTTATATAATGGCTTTGCAAATATTGACATATTGTTAATAATAATAATAATGTTAGTCCTAATAATATCTAGGACTAAATGTTTCTGATTTTTATGTACATAGGAAGTTTAAAATTTTCTCTGGAAAAGGAGATAGAAATTTAAAAAGTAAAATAAAAAAAAAAAAAACTATCCAAACATCAGGGGTGGAGATGTAGTTTGGTGAGAAAGAGCTTGCCAAACATGTGAGGGTCCAAGGTGAGATTCTCAGTACCAGCCGAAAAAAGTACTTTGTCTATTACTAATATTTCATTTATTTATTCTTCAATATCAATGAACTGAGTCCTCATAGTTATGCTTCTGAAATCAACATGATTTTCAGGAGGTACTGGTAAGCCAGAGAAAAATTGTATCTTAGTAACATTGAGTAAATTATACTAAAATGCAAGTACCAAAGGAAAGAGTGTACCAAAATCTTTAGACACTCAGAACGGGCTAGTGTCCTGTGGTGTATGGGTTGACAGGAAGGCTTATGAGGAAGCATCCTGATGGAATCTGGATGTAGCCCTGTGGGAGGATGAGGTAAGGGTGGGAGGACATTCCTGCTAGAGAGAGGGGCATGGGATGCGGGGGAGGGGGAGCAATAAATATTCCAGGAAAGAAAGCACTTCTGAGTTTTGGAAGTTTGGAAGACTAGAAAAACAAGGATAAAAATGAGGGAGATCCCGACTACAGAAGCCACCGAATGCCAGGTTTGTAGTTAGCAGAGGAGGGGATGCTGACAAAGGCCCAGGGTTACCTAGGCTGCAGCAGGCAGGAAATAAAGCAAAAGCAGAGAGAGCACTTGGGTGGTGACCCAGGGACAGGTGGAGAGGAAATAGGGAAGTTCCAAATAACTGGGTATGAGGAGGTGGGCAGGAGGGGAGGAAGGAGGAGGGGAGGAGCTAGCTATTCATTCCGTGTTGAGTTCCTAGAAAGGAGGGGTGGGAAGAAATGGAGGGATCTGAGCAGAAGACAGGGAGCTGGATTCAGGAAAAACTCAACAGGATGACTGCAAGTGGCCAATACATCACTGTGTCTATCTTATTCATACACTCATGTGTATTAGCGCGTTTTGTATTTACACTGCTGAGCTGGAAGGGGGAACAGTACAATAGACTGGGTTGTCCTGCAGATCTAGTACATTTTTAAAAAGCTGTCAGCACAGTTAAATTTATCATTCTTCTCCCCCATAGATCAGATGACTACAGCGAACCAACAAAGGAAACTCCTCAGTGAAAATTTTGCTAACTCTTCACTTCCTGTTTGAAAAGTGACACTATCAGTTCGTTAAGGGAAGTGGCTTTGGGGCGCTCAGCTATAAAGTCCTATTGTTTCAGAGAGGAGAATCTGGTCCTCTCCCAGTAGTTCGGTCACAGAACATGACTAATGTGACCATGATTCTTAGTGGTGTTTTAAAGAAACTTATGGACACAGCTGATTGTGTGGCTTTAATTTGGTTGGTCCCATTAGGTGAGCCAGTGACCTGTTTTTCTCACTGTCCAAATTTTCCTTCTATTCTTACGTTTATCTGTGAGCTTTTCAGTCTCCCACTTTGCTTGATGAGTTTCTTGCACAGAGGCCAGGGCCAGAGCTCTTCTGGCAACAGCAACAGTTTAACCAGGGGAAGTGGCTGGACTAGGAGATAAATTTGTGCCGTTAACCCTAGAGGACTCTTGGGAAAGATAGAGAAGGGCTGGAGGACAACCTCCTGGAAAGCCTTCCTAGGCATGCGGAGAGGGAGGGAGCCTCCAGGTGATTAGTCAGCATCAGGGCTTGGGGAAATGTTGACGGGTAGGTTTTATCCTTCATATTGTTCAGATACAGAGGGGTGACTTGTGCTTCTCTATCCACATAGACACAGTTTTGGCTGTACTGCACAAGGGGGTCCCAGTGTAACCCAAGCTTGGCAGGGAGGACCCTGAGGCTGCCTGGGCACTTAGCTGCTTTCATTCTAAACCTTAGCTAAGACAACATTTGTTATAAAGAAGAAAGTTCATTTGTAAGATGTCTAATTGATATAAAGAGGCAGTCCCGTTGGCTTGGTCTATGATGAGGGTATCAGATGATATCACCCCACAGTGGCAAAACGTTCAGGAAAAGAAGGTCACATCTCAAACAAGAGCAAGGGTGGGACCTTCTTATAACAGACATTTCTAAAGAACTCAAGAGGTTTGCATGAAAAGTACCTCAGAAGCTAGCCCCACCTTCCAAAGTGTCTACATTTGTCACCATCACCCGGGGAGACTAGTCTTCAGCCACAATGTGACCACACCCAAATCATAACAGTAAACAAACTCCTCAGTAAAATGCCCCATTGTAACTCTATTTGTTTACAAATTATATGCAAACAATACCCTACATTATAGCAAATATATAAAAGTAGAAATCTTCAAGGATTAATCAAAAGTGAAATACAACTGACTTCTTATCACAGTCTCCTAGCATGTGGATGACCTTACTTTAGGGATCAGCACAAAGTCACAGGTTTTACTCAAACTGTATTTTTACTTTAACTAGTTCTGTCTTGCTCCATTCTGGGCTTTGATTGTGGAACACCACCAGGCAAAATAACATAACTGAAGGTAAATTTGGCTTGTCTTTCTGAAGGCTAGAAGCTAAAGATGAAGGCGCCCCCCGTGTAGTGAGGGCCTTTCTTCTAGTGTTAGCATAAAGGAAGTCACCAAGAGATAAGAGCAGAAACAGGAAGAAAGAGACAAAAACTCATTCATCTTTCTGGTATTTGTTAGGGTTTGAATCTGGAATGTTGCCCCAGAGGCTCACTATAGTTGTTTTTTTTGTTTGTTTGTTTTTTAAAATTTCTTAGGAGTCCGCCACCCAGCTCCCAAATAAATATATGAAGTCTTATTCTTACTTATGAGTGCCCGGCCTTAGCTTGGCTTGTTTCTAGTCAGGCTTTTTACCTTTCTTTATTTAACATATTATTCTTACCTTCTTATTCCATGGCTGGCTCTGTGGCTGTGTGGCTGGCCCCTGGTGTCTTCTTTCCTTCACCTTTTCTCATTCCACCTTCTTCTTCTCTCCTATTTACTCTCTCTGTGTGGCAGCCCTGCCTATTCCTCTCCAGCCTGGCTTTTGACAATTCAACTATTAGACCAATCAGGTGTTTTAGACAGGCAAAGTAACACAGCTTTACAGAGTTAAACAAATGCAACATAAAAGAATGCAGCTCATCTTTGGATCACTAAAAAGTATTCCACAGCATAAGCAAATGTAAATTTTCTTAAACTAATATCCACAACAGCTCACCTTTTGACCATGCAGTTCCCAGCTTCTGGCTCTATTCTGAAGGTGGAGGAGACACTATGATGTCATGGCCTGGCTGGTGGATGTGGCCCAGTCCCAGCCTACCTTTGCTGCGTCTTCATCTGCACACAGGTGAAGTACCTCAGGCTCAACCACACTGCATCCATGCCTTCCTCTCCACTATGGACTGAAACCTCTTAACAGCCACAGTAGATTCTTCTTCTCTTAGAACAATATTTTAACATAGATACAAAGAATAACCAGTGTAACACTCCACAATAATCTACTCCTGAGCACACCACCAATCCATTCTTTAGACACAGCCCTCATTGGCCCAACATCTCCTAAAGTCCCCACCTAGCTGTGAAGTTGCCCTGGGATTTAGTTTCTAATTCAAACCTCTGGAGGACATATGAAAACCACAGCAACTTCTGAAATCTTCTATGGTATTCTGCCTACAGCAACAAGGGTGTGTGTGTGTGTGTGTGTATGTGTGTGTTTTTGTGTGTGTTTGTATATGTGTGTGTGTTCGTGTGTGTGTGTGTGTGTGTGTGTGTGTGTGTGTGTGTGTTGGTGTATGTGTTTGCATGTGTGTGTGTGTGTGTGTGTGTGTGTGTTGTGTGTGTTTGTGTGTGTGTGTGTGTTGACCTGTATGAGGATGTTCTTGGGAGCAGATAAACCTTTGAGGAGTACTTGTCCCCATCTTAAATGACCCCATGCCACTCAGTTCCAGAATCAAGTTTTTTTGTGTCACAAGTCCATCGTCTCAGGCCCACCTTTCATTTTTTCTTTATTGTTAGAAATGTGCTCACTCAGTATTTTCCTCTATGATTCTTTGATTAATGAGTCTCTTCCTCTAACTCACAAAGCCTCCAGGAGGTCAGGGTCTAGGTCTGCTTGCTGTCATTTCATGCTCCCAGTACCTGCTGCATGCTGGGTACTCAGTAGATCTTGGCACATGAATAGATGGTGCAAGTAGGTGGCTGTCAGCTTCTGCTGTGTGCTTCAGTCTGTCACTGCCACAGTGACCGGCCTTAACTGCTGGCTGTTGTGTACTGAAGTGTCATAGGTTTATCCTCAGGGTGAAATACACAGACTCTGAAATGATTCTTGCTACTCAGAGGCCTGGATTGTTATAATCCTGACCTTCAAATACCTGACAGGGGAAATGAGGGCATGGAGACCTAGCAGAAGGCCAAGCACAGGGGACGAGAAGGAGCAGAGGAAAGAAAGAGGCTTCCTGTTAGATGTAGAGTCTGAGTACATAAAATTGAAAATGGATCTTTCACTATCTCCCCATTTGCTTTTCTCCTTCAAAAATACTGAACTGTCTCAACTCTACTTTCATCATCGCTGGTCTCCAGGGATCAGTTACATAAAGCTCAGTCCCATGGTACTCTCCACTTTTCTCCTCAGGCCACCTGCCAGAAGCCCCTCCCTAACAGCTTGCACAGCTCGGATAGCAGTCATGGACAAGGCAGAACTGGAGGATGCTGGTCAGCTTATCTTAAGCTGCTTTGGAGGGTGAGGGGCATCTCTACTGCTCCTCTCATTTATTTTCTTTCTTTTAAAAGGATATGTATTCCATTTGTTTAATTATTATTATTATTGGTCCTGGGATAGCACCCACAGGCTCACTCATGTTAAGCATACCCACTCTGGTAGCCCTCTGATTGTTTCTCATCAAAAGGTTTACTGGGCACTGATTGATACAACTCTGCCTCAGGCTGAGCTTGATACCAGAAGTCAAGTTAATCTTGCCTTTCCTTCTATCTGTTTTTTTCTGAGTTCCAGAGAAGCATGGGACATGGCAGGCAGCATTTGGTGAGCAGAGTACCAGTGCCTGGAAGTTTCACTTATGACTACAGGAAATAGAAGCCTGAGGGCAGCAGGCTTGGGATTTTGCTGTCTCCTTGGGCCGATGTGCTTCTGCCATGCACCTCAGAGCCAGCCTCTTCTAAACCCTGTGATCTGACCCCGGAAGAACCCAACTGTTCAGTGTCTTGATAGGGGACACTCAGGAAAGCGCCTGACCTTGGGAGACCTGGTGGCTCTGTGGCCTTTGTTAAGTAGACTTGGCAGCAGGGGCAACAAGTGTCACAATACTGACCTCCTCAAGGTAGATTTTATGTCCCCAAATCTCACCTAAGTTAACACAGAGTGGAACTCAGGGGACCTCACAGGAATGTGAGACTCTCCCTGCTCTTGTGAGCTGAATTTCAGTAAATTTTCAGAATCCAATGAGCAATTGTTAAATTTGACAACACAAACTGGGTCACAATAGGAATATTTATGCCACAGGGATTGAGGAATATTTCAAACTGAGCTTTTAAGATTTTATACCCTCAGGAGAGATGATTTGCCAGCATAGACCATGCCCTTAAATAATTATATTTTTAGAATAATTGGATATATCTAAAGTTTCAGTTTTTATCTGTCTAAAAAGTTCATCATCCACAATGGCTGTCTTAAGAGTCTCCTGGCAGAAAAATCTTTACACCCTCTGTTTAAACTCTGGTCCCTCTAATCAGACATGAGGAGGTGAATCTTGCCTTCCAGTCAGACCCAGGAGTGAATCTTATTTGGCCACTCTCAGGAGGAATAGAACCAGCAAGCTAATTTCTCTGAGCAAATTTTTTATCTGCAATGTAGGGGATAGTGATACCAACAGAAGCCGTTCGCTTTCCAAAGCTAAATGTGAAAATATGTGTTTAATGTCAGATGTGTTGTAAATATTAGTCTGCTTCTGTTTCCTATTTCTATAACATTTGCCCCTGACAGGCATTTATCCTCAGAAAGTTAGAGGTCTGAGGTGGGTCGATAGAGGAGGAGGTCTGCTGTTGCTTTGCACATGCACCATTTTTAAGGTGAATGCACCATTTAAAAGTGCATTGCTTCACTTTAATTCTACTTCCTGCTGACATCAGCATGTCCTCCTTCCCCTCCCACCCCCTCCATTCTGCTCTGACTCTGGTGGTTCCTGCTGACTCAGCCCTTTCCAGTTCAGCTTCCCCAGGCCAGTTGTTCCCTGATGAGATCTTATGGTGGGAAAGCTGTACACAAAATTGATAGCTGAGTTTGATAAAGATAAGGCAAACTCAAAACAGTTGCTAGGCTTGGAAAGAAATAGGTGAGATGGGGATTCCCCCGTACTTGGTCTAACAGAAGCACAGTGTCTTTGGCCTGAGGTATCAAGGTTGACCAAGAGTAAGATCAACTCCAGACTGGGAGAGAAAAGCATCATTCTTGACGGAAGAACATATTGGGTGCACAGGTCCCAAGGAAAGTTCACTGTGGAAAAATAGGGGACTAGGCCCCTCTCTTGTCCACGTGCTCTTTACTGTTTGTCTATGCCAGTCTTAGACTTGATCCCCCCCTGTCATGCCAAAACCATGCACTGTAAGGCATGGCAGGCCACCACCCCATGAAGGGGTGAAGGTCAGGCATGAAGGTCAGACCAGAAGAGATCTGAAGCAGTCTGTCAAAGTGCAGAGTCGGTTAAAGGATCAGAAATCTTGATCTAGGGTTGGGAGGAAGCAGTTGTTGCCTTGGTCTCAAAGGCTGGAGCTTGAGTTTAAAGGGAGAAGCTATGTATGATTAGGAGAAGACAAGAGGTATTATGTGCAGCCTGGCCATGTGATCACCTTAGTCTAGAGTCACATAGGTGACATGAGAAGTAATCTTCCAGATCAAGAAACTTAAACAAAAGACAGGAGTCTCTCCACTCCTTGCCAGTTTGATGCCATGGTGTGTCTGGAACACCTCACATGTGGCAGGTGATGACAGACACATGCAGCAGGGGACTGTGTGACTTCAATCTTCTTTGGGAACACAGAAGGGGTTCTGTGGCTAACAGTCAAGTTCCTGAACCGCGTGACTAATTTAAATGCTATTCTACATATCTGTGTGATTTAAAGAATTCTAGGTAAACTCCTCCAGGTCATTTTCCCCATTTGTAAAAATTAAGATATTTCTTATTGCAGAACAAGGCCATCCTGAATTACAAATAATAATAATAAAAAAACATGCAAAGAACTTAAAATAGTGGCTGGAGTTTAGTAGATGCTCCTGTGTTGAATGTCTTTCACTAAAATCACTTTTTCTGTCAGTAAATCAGTTGGCATGTAAAGTTGGAGCCTAAACCATGTTATTTACCAGGTATGTGAGTGGGCAAATCACATACTAGGGCTTTCCTTCCACATCTGTAAAAATAAGGCACTCACAATAGTTCATTAGAAAGATTGTTGGAAAGAAAAGCTGAGTTGCTATGTGTAAAGGAAATTTGAAAACAAAAATAGTGTCATGGAAGTATAATTTGTTAAATTTGTTCATTATGATAGATTGATAAATGGTAGTTATACAGGCAATCTCTTACTTCTTTGTTGTTCCAATTTGTTTGTAATGTGTATAGTTATTATTTGTGACATAAATTTTATTTCATTTTCACTTTAATTTTCAGATAATATCACAAAACGTCAGGCTGGAGAGATGGCTCAGCCATTAAAGGCTAGGCTCACCATCTCCCCACCCTACCCCTACCCCAA
Source organism: Sigmodon hispidus (assembly GCA_004025045.1). Lineage (NCBI taxonomy): Eukaryota > Metazoa > Chordata > Mammalia > Rodentia > Cricetidae > Sigmodon > Sigmodon hispidus. The sequence continues at coordinate 379,967 of PVIH01000111.1, read as the reverse complement.
ATACCTAAATATAATACAGGGTGACTCAGGGGGACCTACCAGCATGTCAGAGTCCTGAAATGTAGCTCAAGGAAGGAGCCCCAGGGACATGAAGCGAACAGCTAGCCAGTGGGCTGACTCTGGGTCTAGCAACCTCTGCAGGGTGGGCATCAGGTATTCAGCATAGAAATGGTCATCACCCGTGGCCGTCAGGTAAGAGGTGAAAAGAAATCCTCCACTCCCAAGGATAATGGCTGCATCCAGGGCCTGCTTCTAGTGGGGGAAAAAAATGTCCCATGGGGACCCTATTTTAGATAAACAAAAGAGTGTATTTTGAAAAGAAAGAATTCAGATAATTTGACAATATTGTACAACTACCATGAAAGTTTCTAGCTATCCAGGCTTATTATGTGTGTATTTTTAGGAAGTTTAGGCAGGATCTAAAACATGAAAGTTTTAAACTTAAACCTTTTCTCAAATGCTCAGAAACTCAGGTGTAGTGGACAGACTCATGTTTGATATTTATGTTCTTCTTAAATTGTTTCTGGTATGAGTGATATTTTAGTAAATGCCATCTATCCAAAGCTCTCCCTATATTCCTAAGCACTAACCAGGTCTTCTATCAGATGGCAGGCATAAAATATTTATTGGAATACCTGCTTCCTGTGTCTTTGGAAAAGCACTACACAGTGGCTGCAAATTCCACAGTAATCAGTGGGGAGACAATGAACTCCTTAAAATGAGGGCCTTCCCTGAGACAACTGGCTCTCCATGTAACAGAAAGAAAATTACCAAATCCCACATACAAATTTCATGAGAATTAAAGGCCTAATTTTAGAATAAACTACAAAAGTGGTGAAACTGGAGAGAAAATATAGTTAAACAATATTAGAATATACGAAAAACAAAACCATCACTGTAAGTCAAATAATATATAGATGCACACATTTCAAAACATTAAATTTATGTAAGAGACTGTCATCAACGTAACAGAAACAAATTGTTGAGGAACTTAGTAAGACCAGAAGAATGTATTTGAAATATAAGTAACTAAACAAAATTGTAAACAGATTCTGCAAATAAACTTATCAAAAAGGAAAAGAAAGTGAATAAAATATGTGATCAAGAATTACCATGAAAAAGTATCATAAGACCACAGCAAGCAGAATACATATACTTATTTGATTAATAATGGAAAACAAAGTAAACAATATGATGTTTACTGTTAATGAAATTGCCAACACCTTAGGAAATTATCAATCATAGTGTTAGCTAGAATGTGAGAAAATAGTCTAAGAATCCCCTGTGGGAGTGTAAGTGGGTGTAACCAGTAGTAACACCTATAAAGAGGCAGTTGATGTTGTTTACTGTTTACCAGTCCACTCATAGAAAGGCTTTTGAGTGTCTATAAAGACATAAGTACAAGAATAGCTACTTCAGTATTTTGTGTTAATGAAAAATAGAAATCAGCCTGTGTATCAGGGATGAAAATCTGGACCATTTCATGCAGTAGAGTGTTCCAAGGCAGTTTAAGCAAATAGACGAGATCTATATGTTCATTCGTATAGATAAATTTAAAAGACTGATGTCATATATAGAAGTCAGGACACAAAAAGAAATTTACTAAGTTCCTACAGCATAGACAATGCACAGTCCCGATTATTTATGGACACATCTTGCAGAATTAAAGAATATAGCTAAGGAAGAAAAGGACACTGACTTCAGTATGGGCCTCTCTTCCTGGTTGGGATGAAGATGGACTTTAACCAGAAGCATCGCACATGATTTTCAGAAGAATTTCCACAGTTACATGCGAGTTACATGCCTGTCACTGAGTACTCGGGAGGTTGACATAAGAGACTTGCATATTTGAGATCAACCTGGCCTACATAGTGAGCTCCAAACTAGCCAGGCCTACAAGCCCTATTTAAAATATCACCACCTCCAAAAAGAATCTCGAAGTAAAATTAAGACCATAAATAAGATAATGATTTCTAGCTTAGCATTTTCAAGCTCAGTGCTGCCTCCAAGTGACCAGAACTTAACATGTATACCTTAATTGCTCCAGAATTCAATTTTATGCCAGGGATTCCAATACTCTTTATCAGAGGAACATTGTGTTTGATTAAAGCCTGAAACAGCCTCATAGAGTATAGAACAGGCAAAGTCAAACTGCTTAGACATGGAGGGAGGCTGAGCTTAGGCAGGAAGGGAGGCAGAGCCCAGGCAGGAAGGGAAGTTAAACTCTGGTAGGGTAGATGCTAGCAGGTACAGGACAAGCACCCTCCTCCCATTACTTCCCATATGGTGTAACTCCTCTAAAGATGCCTTTCTCTGACAGCCTCATGTCCACCAACACCAGCCTATATAAAGCATATCCTAACTCTGACAAATGCCTGCTTCATTTAAGATTTAAGGGTTCTGAATAAAAGTCTGGAAAAATAGAAGAGTATTTCTATACGAATAGTCATCTTTTAATGTGGCCAAGTCTTAAGATCCCAAGTAAGATTTCACTGGTTTATAGACGGTCGGTCCCTCATTGTTTATTCACAGTGTTGCTTCTGCCACTTAACTTCCTAAACTCATTCAGCATCTTTGTGTTGCTTTACTCCCCTGCCAGCCTCCATCCTCCTCCTTCTTCCCACTCATCATCTTTGTTCCTTTATTCTCCCCCTGTCTCCCCCCTTTATAGCCAGTAGCTATTTTCCAGGTCCCTAAAACACCCACTCCCCAAAAGAGGGGCCTGGAGCTCACTGTACCTGCTTTCTCAGCCCACACTTCTTCCATAACCCCGAACCTGCTTCTCCATTGAAATCGCTTCAAAAGGATGAGCATAGGCTTCCAAACCGTGAAACCCCAATCTTCAAACCACAGTACTCGTTTATGGATATGGTGAGGGGCTTGAGCCCATCTAAGGAATCCATCCTGAGCAAAACCAGAGTTTATTTGGAAAGTTTGCATTCTTGCCCCTGTCTGAAATGATTGAATTTCACATACACGGTGAATAACTGGGGAAAATGTGTCCCAGATGTGGTGCTAAGAAATTATTCTGAGAACGAGGTTATGTACACAAAGCCCCAACCTCCCTGCACATCTGTCACTGATGCTGGCACCTGCATCCCGCAGCAGCAATGTTCTGTAGCTTTTAATTGGGCTCTTTTGCAGCTGAGCTCTTTGTCTCTCTGCCATCTGTCTCTGTCTGTCTGTCTGTCTTTGTATGTGTCTCTGTCTCTGTCTGTTTTTGTGTGTGTCTCTGTATCTCTCTGTGTGTCTATGTGTCTGTCTGTGTATCTGTTTCTCTCCATATGTCTATCTCTGTCTGTGTGTATGTGTCTGTCTGTTTCTCTGTTTCTTATTGTGTCTGTCTGTCTGTTTGCCTCTCTTTGTGTGTCTCTGTCTCTCCCTGTGTCTCTCTGTATGTATATCTGTCTCTCTGTGTGTGTCTATCTGTGTCTGTCTGTTTTTCTTTCCGTGTGTCTGTCTCTATCTCTCTGTGTGTGTTTTTGTGTCTGTCTCTCTCTGTGTGCGTCTGTTTGTCTCTCTATCTCCATGTGTCTATCTCTGTCTGTGTGTGTATTTTTGTCTGTCTGTCTCTCTGTCTTTCTTTGTGTATATCTCTATCTCTGTCTGTCTCTGTCTGTTTCTCCTCATGTTTCTGTCTCTGTCTGTCTGTCTGTCTTTGTGTGTGTCTCTGTCTCTCCCTGTATCTCTCTGTATGTATGTTTCTCTCTGTGTCTATCTGTTTCTCTCTCCATATGTCTGTCTCTATCTCTGCGTGTGTGTCTTTGTGTCTGTCTATCTGTCTGTCTCTCTATCTCCATGTGTCTATCTCTGTCTGTGTGTGTCTCTGTGTATGTCTACCTGTCTCTCTGTCTCTCTTTGTGTCTGTCTCTGTCTCTCTCTGTATCTCTGTATGTATGTCTCTCTCTCTGTCTATCTGTGTCTGTTTCTCTCACCATGTGTCTGTCTCTCTCTGTGTCTTTGTATCTGTCTCTCTGTCTCTGTATCTCTCTGTCTTTCTCTCCCTCCTTCCCTCTCTCTTCCTAGTCTTTCTTGTCCTCTACCCTCTTGTGTTTTCCATGGCACTCACTCGTCCTATAGTGATTATGGAGTGTTTCTCCTTGGCTCTACGCCGCCATCAAGTACACTTCTCCAAGTGTTCCAGATAGTCAGGCCCTGAGCTGAAGCTCACAAGGCCTGCCTCTGTCTGGAGTCCTGACCCTCTTACCCGCACCAAGTCAGCCGCTCCCTAGCCACATTCTCTGTTACTCATCCAGGTGTGAAAACACAGGTCTCTTCTTTCTTTCCTGTCATTTTTACCTCTCTATTTCAACCCTAAGCCCGGCTAATCCTCCCTGCCATATGCCTGGTTTATTTTAAGCAAATCCTCGTTGAGTGAATAGCTGTGTCCTGGGTTTGTTTCTTCTCATTCTGTCACAGACACCTCCTTTAACACTAACAGTCTCTTGTGCTGCTGCCTTTGGTAACTGTAGCCCGACAATATTTTCCTTTTACCCAGCTCAACTTTGATGTGTCTGCAAACTAATCTCAAAAGACTTATCTCTATAAAATAAAAAGATAAAAAGAAAAAAAACACACATACTTTATTCTTTGAGTAGATGACACAGTCACATGACTCAGCATTTAAAGGATTCAAAAGTATATGCGGGGGTGTTGAAGCATCAGCTCAGTGCCTTTTCTGTTGGTTCTGGAGCTAATAGAGAAGTAAATGAGATGTCAGAAGGGTAGAGATGGAAAGTGAGATTAGGAAGGAGGGATTCAGAGATAGATGGGGGAGAGGGAACAGAAAAGATAGAGGACCACTTGGGAGGAGTATTTATTACTTCTCTCTGGATTCATTTGGTTGGAACTCAGACATAGATCTCACTTGACAGCAAGGAAACAGTCTTTATGTCTGTCCAGGACAGAAAGAAAATGACCTATATGAGTTCTGGATAGTTTCAGCTACATGGACCAGACATTCAGCTCTGCCACCTATCCTTTTGAGTTGACAAATGGCAGAAAACAACTTTATCCATTTATAGGCTGCGTCCTAAGCATGTCTAGTAGATATGTCAAGTTTCAGTTGTGGATTATTTCACAATGGACTAACCAGGCCATGGTTCATCCTACCATCTTCTCTGGTTTGTGAGCTTCCCATGTATGAAAGTCTATTTGCAGAAGAAAAGAATTCTCAGATTATATGTTGCCAAATCAAGTGGTACAAACAGTATTTCCATAGCCATTGTCAAATTGTATTTTTTAGAGGTCATGCAAGTTCATGTTCCCAATAGCCACTCAGTGTTTTATCCCATTTATGAAAGTGTCTTGACTTCATCTTTAAGTGAATAGAGTTCAAATTCACTACCAGTGGATTTGAGAGAGGCTTAATCTGGACTGGTATGTACCCATGTGGCCTACCTTCCCCCCATCCCTCTGTTGTAGTAGGTTTTTTTTTTTTTTTTTGGCCCGTTTTGGGTCTGTGAGGTTTGTGACCTGGCGTGCGTGGGGCGCTGGCGGTTTGGAATTTGGTTTGTGTGTTTGTGGCTTTTGTTTTTTAAAAGAAATGAAATTATATGTTTATATATTTTAAAATTGTTTGGCCTATATTTTAAGCATATTATTAGTTAGTTTTTTAATTTTAATTTAACTTATTTTTACTAATTTTTTTATTATGTGGCCACTGCCCGTGGCTCACTTGTTTTTTTTATATGTTGTTTTTTTGGGGACGGATTGTGATGTGAATCAGAAACTATACATATAAACGATTGCGTAAAAAGACTAAAGACAAACAAAACATAATTAACTAAAAAAATTTCCAAAAATAAACCTCCAAAAAAAAAGACCAAGACAAAAAGCTGACATTCTCTCACAAGAGTTCCCGACCAGTTGCATAAGTTTTCAAACTAATAACGCGACTTCCGAGGTACACAATTCGGGCCAGCAGCGCAAGAGTTCAGACGTGTGACATAAAAATAAAAAATTTTCCTTAAAAACGCTCCGACACACTACAACCTTATCCCTTCATTTTCTCTTAAAACCTTCTCTATTTTATAAATAATTTTCACAAAATAAACCCCATTTAAAACATATCTCACAACAAGCTTTTACCACGATAATTGGCGCCCCACATTGGGCGCCATCTGTTGTAGTAGGTTTTTTTTTTTTTTTTTGGCCCATTTTGGGTCTGTGAGGTTTGTGACCTGGCGCACGTGCGGCGCCGGTGGTTTGGAACTTGGTTTGTGCGCTCGCAGCTTTTGTCTCTTAAAAGAAATGAAATTACACGCTTATATATTTTAACATTGTTTGGCCCATATCTTAAGCACATCATTAGTTAGTTTTTTTATCTTAATTTAACCCATTTTTATTAATCTTTTTATTACGTGGCCACTGCCCGTGGCTCACTTGTTTTTTTTATATATTGTTTTTTTGGGGACGGATTGCGACTGGCAAACTCCACCCTTTTTCTTACCTGGCTGCCTCTGATTTTTTTACCCACTTTTATGGTGCTCTACACAGGCCAAAACAGTTCTTTATTTACAGTAGACAAAAAACATTCCTACAACATCCCTCTGCCTGGTTAATTTTTGTTCTGTAGGTATGCCTGTAGGTATGTCTTCAACCCCTAGACCATTAGCATTTTCTTTTATTTTAATTCTGATTTATAACAGCCAGAATCCTCCAACTCTGTTGGTCCTATGAAGCCACTCGCTTGTAGACACTGCCCTACTCAAAGTGCAAATGAGGAAACAGGATGCAGAAGCCGAGTAAGGAGACTGTGGTCACCTGATTAGGGTCATGGCATAGTCTCCTTAAGCATTTTGAGTCTGCTCTTTCTCTCACTTCTGCAGTTCTAGTCAAAGTGAAGCTGGAGTGGAAGACAAGCATAGCCACAAGCCACCACCAGATGTGTACTGTGGCTCTGTGCCCCAGGTCATCTGAGTTTCCTTTAAAGTCTCCTATTTGCATTAAAATGCATGCAGATATTTAATATATCATCACTTTAGTATTTACAAATATTTTAAGTTACTATTAGCTGTAAATGAACTCCCAAAAGCTGTATGCTTCCCCTGTGGCTTTGACAACCCTGGCCCATGGGACCTATAGCTGGTAAATGAACATGGTTCTACATGTGTGTGGGGAGGCCATGGATAGACTCTCATCCATATTGCAAATCCCAGCTCATCTGCTGCTTTGATATCAAGACTTACCATAGACCAGCCATCCCAGAGAGGTACTGGAGAGCTCCAAATTATAGTTTACTTCACAGCCTTGTGCTTCAGGTATACAGTGTGTTGCTTATAGCCTTTGTGGAATCAATCTGTTATACCTTCATATTCCTTATAATAAGAGGCTTGCTAGATTTCCAATGACTAAAACATTGGAGCTGAACAACCATTTTGTTGGACTGTTTTTACTTGTCCAAAAGAATCAACTATTCTCCGAATAACAAAAACCTAGTTCTTAGGCCCAAATCTTTCTTATTAATATGAATTTAGTTTGCTGGAAAATATGCCTTTAGTTGGCCTATATGTACACATTCAATTCCCAGTGATCTCTCTTCTCATGTTGATTGACACGGGATATGCCATTAATTTCTTCTTCTGCCTTTGGAAAATAGGGATAATTGCATTTGCCAGCTACTACTCAGGAATGTTGTCAGATGTGATGAAATACTGTTTTTAAAACAAGTCATTGGAAGGACTAGACCACATCAATCATGGTCCTTCACCAGTGTGGTTACTTCAGAGCTTATTTACTTAGTAGGTCAGTAGAACACTGACATTTCTTCCCAGACAAGCCATACCAAGCCACTGCATGCTCAAGTCCAAATATAGTTTGGTATCTATAACCTTCTGAAGCCCCAAGGATTAAGCCTGAAATATTCTTTCTGTTCTTGAAATTTTTCTAGTTGGATATCTCTGGGAACAGTGTGGGCTGTTTCTTGTCAAACACTGGTGCATATGCATTTTAAATATACTCCACTATTGTGAACATGCTGATATTTTACTGTCCTGTGCTTAAGATTTAATTCTGCTGCTTAAAAAGTTTAATTTCTTGGAATGCAGATAATGCTTGTATCCCTAGTCTCAGGTCTGTTGTTTTAAATCAGCCACCTCTTGGAGAGTAAAATGTAGTGTTTGAAAACTAAATGGTGTGAATGTGAAATCTTGCTAACTGTGTAACTATTTATATGCCTCTAGCCACCAGTGTTAGAGGTAAACATTCAGTCCTTCAGTTCAAGAGCTCATCATGCCATGTGACTTATGGCCACACTCCAGTTTCTAATTACATGAAGTTCTGATGAGCAGGGTCTGATCTGTAATTTGTGTCTTAAAAAATGTATGTAAATCCTTTGACCGGGGCATTTTGGCTCTGAGCTCTTCCTCACTTTCTTCTTAGAGACCCCCTCACACACACACCAATATTTCAATTTAAACATGAATACTTAAGGCCGTTCCAACTACCTCACTACCATGGCCATGATCAGAGCACAAGTCTCAGGGAAATGATAGGTGGGATTTCCAATGGAGGCTGGGGCAGCGACAAATCCAGCCATTTCTGAGAAACTGTCTGGATTGGAGTCATTCCCAGAACTCTGATTTAACAGCGACTAAGCCCAGAACTAGGCAGAAAGGAACACAAATCTGTTTGTATACACAAATAAATCCTCCTGTGCTTTGAGCCACACTCAGCCTGCCAGCTTCATCTCCAGAAACTGTAATCCAGTGGCAAGTTGGTTAACCAGTGTGCAGAAAGTGGGCTATTCTGATTATTGAAACGTTCTGCTTCAGCAGATAGCCTAATTTCTGCAGGAACCTCCAGAGGCAAGGGTGTTCTTGTGTGGAGGTTGTGCCACTGAGAACTTTCACCTTCCAGATGTTCACAGTTGTATGCTTGTTGCGTGGATTCTGGTTAGTATTTAATAAAAACTCAGAGCCAGATATCGGGGGTGGAGGGGAAGCTGGAATATCTGAGAGAAGAAACAGACCATAGTCAAATTTCACCTAGCCAACTTCTCAGGGTAAAAGCTATCTTCCAGAGTCCTCAGCCTGACTTGTCATTTTTACAGAATACCTTAATGTCTACCACATCTGCCCTAAATATCTTCTTAGCCCAGTTGTTTCACTTCCAGGTTCAACTCTGCATCAGAATCCTAGAGTAAGGATTAAAGGTGTGAGCTACTACTGTTTGGTTGTTAGGCCTTGAACTCACAGAAACACAAAAAGATCTGTTTTCTGATTGATGGGATTAAAGGCTTGAGTCACCACTCTCTGACCCTCATGGCTTGACTGTGGGTGATTCTGTTCTCTGATATTCCAGACTGATTTTATGAAATATAAAATATGTCATCATATATGCTCATCCCTCCAGCTTCAGTGATGCACCTCTGCTTGAAACACTCACAGATCTAGAGTAATTATGTAGTTGACCATCTTAGGAGAAGTTAAGCTAGAGAGAACATTAAAATCACTATCTATACTTTACACAGACGTGGAATGGTCTGGGGATCCTGAAAATAGAGGAGTTTTGTGGTTGTTAGTTTTTGTTAGTATAAAAATAGTCTTCCCCAGAGAAGAGCATACTTGCTTATCGGGTAACAAATGGTCAGTCCTGTAAACATACATATAAGTAACAATATACAGGCTGAGCAGGTTATATTTAGGAATATATATATATATGTGTGTGTGTGCATATGTTTATACATACAATAACAATTAAAAAAAATACCATAAATTTGAAAGTGATCAGGGAGGAGTATATAGGAGAACTTGGAGAAAGAAAAGAAAATATGGTGTAATCACATTTGTTATTTGTTTTAATATTTGTATTTTATATTTTAATATTTATATTATAAATAAAATTGTATATTTATTTTGTATAAAATATATTATATAGATAAAATATAAATATATTTACATTTTTTATATTTGTACTTATATTTTTTATTACATCTATTTATTATGCATGTGTGTGTGTGCATATGTCATAGCACACAAGTGGAAATCAAAGGCCAGCTGAAGAAGTTGGCTTTCTCTTTATACCATGTGCTTCCCAAATATTGAACTCAGATCATCAGGCTTTGCCAAAAACACCTTTATTCACTGTGCCAGATAGTTTTATGTCAACTCAACTAAAGCTTATGTTACTTGAGAGAACAGAACCACAATTAAGAAAATGCCTCCCTAAGATTGGGCTGTTAGAGCATATTCTTAATTAATGATTGATGGGGGAGGACCCAGCCCATTGTAGGTAGTGTTATCCCTGGGCTAGTGGTCCGGGGTTCTATAAGAAAGCAGGCTCATCAAACCATAAGGAGCAGGGCAGTAAGCAGCATCCCTCCATGGCTTCTGCATCAGCTCCTGCTCTGTCCGAGTTCCTTTTCTGAGTTCCTTTGTTGGTGAACAATGATGTGAAGTATAAGCCAAATAATTTTTTCCCTTCCCAAATTGCTTTTGGTCATGGTAACCTTCACCTAAGACACCTAGTAAGCTTTCTTATAGGCCCATTACTAGAAAGTTCTTGGTCATAGATTTTAGATTATTCTATTAGTAATGAACACTTACAAACTGCTAACAGGGTGCCAGGTAATGGTGTAGGGCTTTAAAGATAACATCACTTAATCCTTCTAACTACCTTATCTGTACAGAACATATTATTATGTTTGTTGTACAATAAAGAAATAAATGCAACATATTAGTGTGGTTTTTGTACAATGAAGAAATCAAGGCACCAGGAGGGTGAACAGCCATGCAGGCCAAGGAGATGGGATTTGGACCTATGCAGCCTGGCTCTTAGGGCCTACCTTCTTAAACTTTTCATAGGTAACCTAGATAATGAGGATTCTAGATCATGAGAGATTTAGGGTTGAAATGGGGCCATTTAACTTACTGCCATGATTTTTATATATTTAAAAGCCAGAAGTTTGAAGAGTAAAAAAATGAAATTACAAGATTAATGTTGTAGAGTCTGTTACAGAATTTCTAAAACAAGGGGAAAGTGTCTTAAGGACCAAGAATAAATTATAAAGCACAAACCCTGGTAGAATTAGCCTAACTTTTTGAAAATAATAGGTAGCTCATTTTACAAACTGGATAAACATTTCCAATTTTACTCTCTGTGGAGATTGCTGCCTTAAGAGTGATTTTTTTTTTTGAGTGAGACAATGCACAAATTAGAATGATGAGTTTAACTGTGCTTCACATAATGTGAGCTATTCCTCCCCACTGTGTGTGTGTGTGTCTGTGTCTGTGTGTGTGCTTGTCTGTGTGTCTATATATAGAGAACAAACATGGGTCTAAGCCTTTTTTGCTCCTCAAGTGCAGAGTCTCAGAAGTAACTCTTCCTTTCCTGTCTTTCCTTGCCACCTGTCTGTTAACCCTCCATCCAGTCTGCCAGCACCTCCAGAAGATGCTTTTCTCCCAGCACCAGGCCTGGATTCTGCAGCTGTCACCAACTGCTTCTCTTAAGGCAGAGGTTCTCATCCTGACCCCTGTTCAGGTCAAACAACCTTTCCACATGAGTCACATATCAGATATTTATATTATTACTCTGATTAGCAGCATATGAAGTAGCAATGAAATAATTTTATTGTTGGATAACCACAACATGAGGGACCATTTTAAAGGATCACCGTGTTAGGGAGATTGGGAGCCACTGTCCTGGAGCATTAGGTCAGATCTATCTCATCTGTGCATCAACTTTCTCTTGGAACTGCTTCTGTCTAGATTCCTGTAAGTCTCACCTTGCATTCCTTTTGTCTCCTCAGCCACACTCCAACCTGGTTTGCCTGGCCTAGCCACTCCAGCCTGGGCATTCTGCTTCCTGCCTCAGATCTCTGCAAGTGATATTCTTTTTGTCTGGGTTTCTCTTTCTTCTCTTTGTGCCTTTTTATAGTTTTTTTCATAGCAGATTGAATCTTACTTTCTCAAGGAGCCCCCAGGAGGGCCTGCTGGGCATCACAGCCTGAATAATTCTCTTCACAAAATTCTCTGTCCCTCAGAAAACCTGTTGGTTAATTTAGCTAATGGAATTGATAGTTTCGTCTGCCTTCATACCTAGCAGAGGGGCTCTGGAGAGGTGTTTCTCAACCATCCTAAAGCTGTGAACCTTTAATACCTTTTGTCATGTTGTAGTGACATTCCCCCAACCACGTATTTCATTGCTACTTCATAACTATAATTTTGCTACTGTTATGAGTCATAATGGAAATATCTAACATGTAGGATACCTGATGTAAACCCCCAGGGGTCATGGCTCACAGGTTGAGAACTACCTGCTCTAGTGTCTCACTCTTAGTCATACTGCTTCTGGTGTCTAGTACAGGACTGAAAAACAGCCTTTAAGATGTCTGCAGACAAATCAGTCTTCCTACTGGACAGGAGCCCCACATTTCCTCACTCAAGTAAAACTGAGAACTGTCTCAAGTTCTGCAGTCAGTGAATGGCACCTTCAGTTCTTATAACTAAGTTCTGTCAGATAATCCTGGGCAGAGCAAAGCTAACTAATTTGTGATGTCAGGAGGGAAGGTATTTAGCATGTAGTGTGTAGAGGGATAAGAGAGACAAGAAGGTCTTAGACACAGAAACCTGCATCTAGAATTCTAGCTTCCTAACACAGACAAGCAAAGACATCTCAAAATCTTGAAGCCCCATTTCCTCATCTGTGAAATGGACTTGGCATCTCATCTCTAGGGTGTTGCAGAATGTTGCTTTATACTGTGTGACGATATGTCACCATGATTGGTTTAATAAAGAGCTGAATGGCCAATAACTAGGCAGGAAGTGGTTAGGTGGGACTTCTGGAGACAGAGAGAGCTGAGAGAAGGAAAGGTGGAGTCACCAGCCAGATGTGGAGGAAGCAGGGGAGTGTGCAGCAGAGAGTAAAGGTAGCCAAATGACATAAAAGAGCATAGATAAATAGAAATGGTTTAAAAAGCAAGGTAAAAAAATAGTTTCCACAAATGAAAAAAAAAATGAAATGGTTGAATTTAAGTTATAAGACCCAGTGGAACAAGTTGAAGGTATATGCTAAGCATTCATAATTAATGAGTCTCTGTGATTTTGTGTGTGTGTGTGTGTGTGTGTGTGTGTGTGTGTGTGTGTGTGTGTGTGTGTGAGCTGGTGGCCCAAAGAAAAATCTGCCTACATTAGTGCTAGTGCATCTCTCAGAATGAATGGCGCAGTGGTGAGTTACAGCAAGGCAAAGTTACCTGTTGTTTGTTTTTGGTCTTTGGGGGAGGGCTGCCAACCCGTTCCCAAATATATCACACATGGAGGCCTCTTCTTAATGATAATTTCCCAGCCTTAGCTTGGCTTATTTCTTGCCATCTTTTCTTAACTTTAAATTATCCCATCTATCTTTTGCCTCTGGACTTTCATCTTTTGTTACTTCTGTATATTTTACTTTCATTCTTACACCACGGATAGCGGTGTGGCTGTGTGGCTTGCCCCTAGCACCTTCCTTTCCTTGGTCTCTTGATCTTCTTTCTTGCTTCTGTATTTCTCCTTCTCTTTATTCTCTCTGCCTGACAGCTATCCTTTCTCCTGCCTCACTATTGACCTTTTAGCTCTTTATTAGACCAATCAGGTGTTTTAGACAGGCACAGTAACACAGCTTCACAGAGTTAAACAAATGCAACATAAAAGAATGCAACTCATTTTTGCATCATTAAACAAATGATGTCCCACAGCATAAACAAATGTAACACATCTTAAAATAACATTCTACAACAGCTGGCATTTTCCTGTGGGTGCCCAATAAAATGTCACCCAGAGTATATTACAGTGTCCCTGGGAATGAATTGCAACCACCAAGAAGATGTCTCTTCCATTATTTCTCTGTATAAGCCTTCTTCAATTTCTAAGGTGTTTGGTCAGTTACTCCATGGTAGTTATGCCATGCTGTGAAATTAGATAGCCCAGGAGTGAGAGCGCTAAGAATTGGTCATTTGCCAAAGGTCTCCCAGGCATTCTTCAATCTGTCAAAAAATAATTTCAAAATGTATTTAACCCTTGTCAGGGAGTAATTACGTGTTATGTAGAGAAGCAAATAAGGATGTGCTCTTAGCTAAAGATGTTTTTCTTCCCCTATAAACTGGAATTACATGGGTGAAGTGGTGAGTAGGATAAGAAGACCAGGAGTATGTGTGTTACTAAGGGCATCAGTGTGCAGGAAGCAGCTCTGTTAGCCTCTTGTTTTCTCTGTGTAAACCATGTTTACACTCAGAAGAAGATGCACACAGCAAGTTAGGCTAAAGAAACAGGCCATGACCTCCATCCCTGATAGAGGTAGGGCTTGTGTGGATTCAATACTTACAGCTTATGGTCTCAGGAATTGTCACCTATTCAAAACCAGTCATTCCATGACATCTAAACCCCCCAGTTCCCCCCAGGCTTGGTTTGGACAGATAAGCTGAACGATCAGTTCCATGAGCTTGAGAAACTGAAGTTGAGGGAGTTAGTGAAGCAAAATACCATGAGAACAAGGCCATGGCGGCCAGGCAGAAAACTGAGGCTGTATGTGCTGAATAGCTTTATGCCAACTTGACACAAGTCATCTGAGAGAAGGGAACTTCAGTTAAGAAAAATGCTTCCATAGAATTGTAGGCTGTAGGCAAACATACAGGGCATTTTCTTAATCAGTGATCTATGGGGGATGGCCTAGCCCATTGTGGGTGGTGTCATTCCTAGGCTGCTGGTCCTAGATTTTATAAGAAGGCAGTCAGGACAAGCCATGAGGAGCAAGCCAGTGAGCCGTCCCTTCCGTGGCTTCTGGATCAGCTCCTGCCTCCAGGTGGTTCCTGCCATGACTTCCTTCAGTGACGAACAGTGTAAGCCAAATAAACTTTTTCCACCGGAAGTTGCTTTCATGATGGCTTTCACTGCGACAATGAGAACTCAAACTAGGACTATGGGCCATAGTGCTCTGGAAGAAGCCAGGGGCATAAATGACCTGCCTGGATGCTGACTGGTACAGGAGGATGAAGTCAATGGATGAGCCATTTGGCTTGTGAGGCAGGACCATGCTTAGTTAGTGGCCCCTATTTATTCCACATTCCCTCCTAAATTATTAATTAGATGATCAGAGTTGAAACTGGGAGAAAGCCTGACAGTGCCCTTACTGTCTCAACGTGGAAGCCGAGTGCTAGAGAGGCCCTTCTGAATGTTACTTCCTGTTTCTTACCAGGTGTGGCTCATTCCCTTTGAACAGATTTGACTCTCAAAGGTAGTTCTCTTTTCAATTGAGTAAATTTATATTGAGTCATGGTCTAGGCCCAGGGAGGGACCAAGGTGGAACAGAATTGATACAGTATCACTGTGATCTGAAGTTAATGGAGAAAACAGAGCAAGCCAGTTATCACTCAGAGTATGTCAGAAAACAGGCTATCAGGAGGGGTGAAGGACTGTGAACACAGAGAAGAGGCAGCCTGGGGAGAGAGGTTGGGCAGATCCACAGCAAAGCCACTTCAGAGAGGGGTGAGAGGAAGGCAACGAGAGGAGATTGCTAATTATAGTGTGAAAACTGCATCTGAGGCTCTGGATGATCATTCTAACGGTGAGTGGGTCTTAGGGATGAAATGAGATGTGTGGGGGGGGGGATGAGGATTAGTGTAGGATGGTTTTAGAAATAAAACGAGCTCTTTGCAAATTGTCAAGTGTACTGCAAATACTGGATTCAAGAATTCTCACAACTCATTTTATTACACTTCACATCAGTTCATACTTTTTTGGCTAAGTTTATTTTAACACAAGTAAAAATGCATTTTCATTTTCAAATGTGTTTTCCTCAGTTTGGAAATATGTTTTTAAACTTTGGAGGAGGATAAAATAGAGAAAACAGAGGCCAACACTCTCAATTTCTTTTATTTGGGAAAATAATCTTTGTCAACAACTTAAAACTTGAGCATTACAACTTTTTGACCAAGAAAGAAAGTGAATCACTATTAAAAACATGAGCGCTATGAAGAACAAGCTGTGCATAGTGATGCCTCCCAGTGCTGCAGAGGCTCAGGGGGGAAGGTTATGAGTTCAAGATCATCCTGGACTATAATGTGAAAGCTAGAATAATAAAGTAAAATTAAGAATGGCTAATCAAGTTGACATGTTTTCTTTCCTAGAGAGATTTCACTGAGATTTGGGTTTTGTTTCCTGTTACTGATAGCCACAGGATGAAAAAAAAAAAAACACATTTTGCATTTAAATGTTATTTTATATGATAGTATACTTATACATTTCTACTTTTCTTTTTTTTTTAACTTTATTTTATTTATTTATTAGCCTTGGTGTTTGCCTGGAACTGGAACTACAGACAGTTGTTAGCT
The DNA here is from genome assembly GCA_004025045.1 of Sigmodon hispidus. Lineage (NCBI taxonomy): Eukaryota > Metazoa > Chordata > Mammalia > Rodentia > Cricetidae > Sigmodon > Sigmodon hispidus. The sequence goes on along the minus strand of PVIH01000111.1, from coordinate 363,664 downwards.
GCCATGTGGGTGCTGGGAATCGAACCCGGGTCCTCTGGAAGAGCAGATGGTGCTCTTAACCACTGAACCATCTCTCCAGCCCCTCTACTTTTCTTATATTTGTTTTTTCTTTATATTTTTCTTTGCTAATTTAATAGCATGCCAATATAACCTATATACAATCTTTGCAAAAGTGCTATACTTGTTTTGTAAACACACCTCTAACTTTTCTTTTGTCTCTCTTTGGCAGATGACATTTGACCCGGAAATCTTCTTTAATGTTTTACTACCTCCCATTATATTTCATGCAGGATATAGTTTAAAGAAGGTAAGCTGAAGGGGTGAGCTGAATTTTGCCAACACTAATGAGAAGTAGTTATGTTTTGTGGGATTTCCAATCCAGTAAAAACAGCACTGTGTAGATCAAGCAATAAATGTTCAACCCTGGCATTCTTGGAATTCTTTTAAATCTATTAAACCTTTACCTAGGGCTTAGCCACACATAGCTAATGAACTCTGTGGCTTGTCTAAAAGTGAGATACACTGTAAATGCAACATGTATACTAGATATTTAAGTCTTAGCAATTTAAAAAAGAATGCAAATTATCTCAGTAATGTTTTACACTGGTTCTGTAAAGAAACTATAGCATTAGGAATATACTGTGTTAAACAAAACACTAAACTTTATTTCACCTTTTAAAAGTTTATTTAATGTGGCCCTCTAGGAGCTCTGTAAATGACGTCTGTGATCTGTGCAATTTGACCATTGGACATGTTACTCTAGATGACTAGGCACCAAGCGCTCACACACTAATTCACATTGGGTTTATCTCCAGGGAGAAAAGTCAGGAGGAATGTGGTTGTTCACAGAGAGAGCCGCAGTTTTTAGTCCTTGAGCTCAGCCTGGTGGTTCTTGGGCACAGGCTGAATGTCTGCCAAGGTCATAGGTCAGTCATTCACTTAGGCAGTTTGCTTTGTGCCACATAGTGGGCCAGAGGGGACATGCCTCTCTTCTGCAGCTTAGCCACCACCTCGAAGACCTCCAGAGTTCATCTCTGCCTTCCTTTGGCCTTTCATACCCCTCAGCCAGGCAGCTTCTTCATCACAGACCTGGAGGGGATTTTCTTGAGGTTGTTGTTTTTATTTGTGGACTTCAGGCTCCCTCTTGCTGTGAATGCTGGCTATTCAGCTCTCACTAAAAACCTGCACGGGAGTATTCCTAAGCAAGCGCTAGAAAAGATTTTTGTAGGTCATCCTTCCTCATACCCTACCTCAGTACTAGGCATCATTTGATACTTTAGTCATAAAGTATTTATTTAGTTAGATTTTAATTGCATCATATTCAGATGATTGTGTGAAGGAGAGAACTCAGAATATTCTATAAAAGTCAGATGCCATTTAAGTCACTTGGAATAATATTTTAAATGGTAAAGTTATTATGTCTACAAAACCATTTTGGACAACTGTGTCTTGATTAAGTAACTGTCCCAGAGACCTTGACCACTCATGGCCCAGCCTGTTCCCTCTTCTGAAGTTCAGGTGGTTCTGTGGGTTATCTTCCCCTTGCCACCATCATCCAAATTTTTCCATTGCTTTTCTTTTCTCTTTATTCTTTGTGGAGAAACTGCTTACTAAGCTTCATACCCAGGTGAAATGAATCCCAGGATGGGGCTCCAAGAAGATTTGCTTAAATGATGAGGGAAGAGGAGGCTGTGCGTGGTTGGGCTTATTCTTATTTCCTGTTTCTGTAACAAATGCAGATGTACTCTATGAAATATTTTCTGTTTCTCCCCAGAGACACTTTTTTCAAAATTTGGGATCCATTTTAACATACGCCTTCTTGGGAACAGTCATCTCCTGTGTTGTCATAGGGTAAGTGACATTCAGAATCTGAGCTCTAGGTGTCTGGAGGGCAGCAATCTGGGGCAGGCTCTTGGATTCCTGAGCTCTTGCTTCTTGGACCAAGTGTGTTTTTTTCTGCCGCAACACGTTTGGGTTTGTTTCTCTCAATTTGTGTTTCAACTGTTTTGTGGCATTAGCATGCTGGTGATCTAACATATCAGACAAGCCTCCTGCCACTGAGTTTCTGACACTCCCAGACCCAGGACATTTTATCTTCATAGATTTCTTCCAGCTCTAGTCCAACATTTTTATAACTTCTGACAAACACAAGGCTTCAGAGCAAAGCAGACTGCTACTGGGTGGCTGGCTTTTCTCTGTGACTCTGAGCTTCTGATTTATGTGTGTGACCACTTAGCCCAAGTTCTGCAAAGCCAATCACATTCTTCTTTAGCTTGAGTAATGTATATGTCTCGATGCATTTTCCCATCATCTTTGTATGACCTTACCTATAGTTGACAGAAATATAACAGTAACTATATGTCAAGGGTTTTCTTCTAACGTCAACTTTATAAGCAAGGAGTTTGAAATAGATAACTTCAAATATCAGCATTGTATATGGCTGGGGTGGCACTGCAGAATGTGAGCCTTTTTTCCCCCAGTGTATTTACTGGTTATGCTGCTGATCCAAAGTCTAGCTATAGTGACTCTGGCACAAAGCTCACCATAAAGCAAAGTATCCAACATGGTGACACTTGTCCAGTCTATTATGACATGAAAGCCCCAGTGCAGAGAGATGCTCAGCTGCTGTGACTGTGGTGATGCTTCCTTCTGTCTTAAACTGTGAGACACACCAACCCACTCTACTTGTGACTCTTTTTTTAACTACTTGCAGCTATCATTGCTCTAACTAAGAAAGTCATGCCTTCTCTTAGGAGGTATTCACTGTGAACCAGCCAAAGCTGAGGCAGTGTCAGGGATCTGTGCACACCTGAAGGCAAGAAGAGTCTGTACTGAATGGTTTTTTAGTTAGAACAACTGAGCCATGCTAGCCTATGAAAATGAGTAGCCTGGCTAAGGTGGGAAGCAACTCAGGATTTTAGCATCTGAAAGTCTGAAGCCTGCAGGAATGGATGCTTGTCATATCTGGACTCTTGAGTGGAGGCATCCCAAATAAAACATGGCTGGTTCTTTGTAAAGCTCTTTTGGGAGATCTTTATGACCTGTGTGTGTGTGTGTGTGTGTGTGTGTGTGTGTGTGTGTGTGTGTGTGTGTGCAGGAGCTCCATAGGTAAATTTGGAAACCGGTAAGAGCCTTAAAGATCTGTGTCTCAATCTGAAGAGGAAACATCTTGAAAGACTGACTAATTAGGCCAGTGTTATCATTAGTGAGAAACAGGGCCATGGTCAAGATACAACTCATAAGGTCAGCTTTTGACCCACTATAGTGTACACTGTGCCACACTCGCAGAGGGTTCTAAGACATATGGCCTCTTGACAGGTATTTGTTGGCTCATAGCAAACAAATTTTAGCAGTATTTGTATTTTGTATTTGGGACCTGAATTTTATAATGGATAAAGTTTCAAGACGACTAGACAGTGCTTAATTATAGTATAATTAGCTTTCATTATTGCCCTGTTTCCTTTGTACATCTAATTTTAAGTATATTTTCATATATTTTTATTTTTAATTTGATCATTTTAATTGAATGATCTCTATTCTTTCTTAGATCAAAATAGTCTATAAAAAGTAAAAGAAACCATACATGATGTGCATGAGATAGCTTTCCCCAGAATATTTCAGTTTAAGATATATGGTGATTTTTACTTATTAAAATTAAGAATTTTTTTTGTAAGGATAAGGGCCACTGTGTAGTCCAGGGTAGTGAAAATTAGTCTGAAATATTTTTGTAGAAAAGATTGACCTCAAACTTGTCACAATCCTCCAGTCTCCCAAGAGTTGAAATTCAAGGTACATTTCACTGTACTTGGCTTCTTTTAATGGATATTATGTGTGTAACCAGAAATTTAAATAGTGATTTGAGGAAAACTATAGTTCTAGGAAAAACTTCAGAATTATTTTCTTTGTTTAAACTGTGTATCATTAGAGTCACAAAATCTTGTAGGCTTTTTTTCTTTTTCTTTGTTTTTTAGATTTTATACACAACTATTGTACTTATATTTTTTATATCTCTCTCCTCATTCCAACTCTTCATGTGTCTCCTATCTCTCTCCAAATTCCTTACTTCTTCTTTATTGTTTCATATATGTACTTGTGAATAGATAGATAGAGCCTGTTGAGTTTATTTAGCATTACTCATGTGTATACATGTTTAGTACTGACCACTGGTGATTAAATAACTGACCAGGGGCTTGTCCATGGAGAAGGCTGATTCTCTTTCTAGAAGCAATCATTAATTGCCTATAACTCTTCACCTAGAGGTGTAGCCTGTAAGATTTTCCCCATCATGTCAGCATGTTAACGGGCATCATTGTGTAGAGCTTATTTAAGTGACCACATTTTTGAGATTTTATGGGTGTGGCTTCTCATCACAAGACACAGTAGATGTCATAGTCTTCTGGTTCTTCATAGTCTTCTGGTTCTTCACCCCATATTCTACAAACTTTTCTGAGCCTTAAGTGTCTGAGTTGTGTTGTAGGTTTATTTGTTGTGCCTGTGCACTCCACAGTCAGTTGCTTTCTGTGTTTTGACAAGTTGTGGATTTCTGTGATGGTCTCCATCTGCTATAAAAAAGAAGTTTCTTTCATGAGGAATGAGAGTTACATTCATCTGTGGGTCTAAGGTTAAGTCTTTAGAAGACAGAAGTTTCACTGGTTTAAGATAGTGGTGTAAGAAAGAGGGGTAGATTCTCCTTTAAGGACCATGCCTAGTCAGCTAGGTTTACAGTACTAGGCTCTATCCTACTGAGTGTGTCTTAAGTACAATAAACTCGTTGCTGCTTATCCTCAAGATATTAGTGCCTCTGTTGCACTTTTGGAATATTTTGCCATCCTGGTCATTGTTTTGGGTCAAGGCTTCACAACTAGTTGAGACTATTGACTACTTTTCTCCATAACACCTTCTGGTACTATGAGAGCTAATTCTTAAACGAAAGGGTTCCACATCAGATCTAGCAGAATTATTGAAGTTCTGTGTCTGAAAGTATGTGGAGTCTTCAGCACTAGAGACTTAACTTCAAATTCTGGGTGGCAATGAAAATACAGTGTAATGCCTATATTGTTTATGGGATGTTTCTTGGACTCCCTTGACTAGTAACTCAAAAGGAATTTTCTCATGCTTGGAACTGTGATTATTTTTGTTAGATAGTCTATAGCCCTTGAAGGAGAACATTATCAGCCCAGGTGGCATAACTTCATTTAAACTGTGTGTGTGTGTGTGTGTGTGTGTGTGTGTGTGTGTGTGTGTGTGTGTAAACTGCTACATAACAGGACACTTATATGGACCTCAGAAGATAATATATAGTTAATGCATTACCCTTCTTCTACCATATGACTTTTGGGGATCACACAGGTTTTTAGCTTGACAGAGAACACTTTTATTCACTGAGTCATCTTGCTGGTCCAAGATACTTTTATAAAAGTGTGAGACTGGTATTCTTTTTAGTTTCTCTGTTAATGGAGATTTTAAACCAACTTCGCAATACCAGAAATATTTACAGAAAGAATAACTAGAATTTTGAATTTGTTCTCTCATGTCAGGTGCTGACATAAACTTTCCAATGTGGTATCTCATGGCATTGTAATGATAACCTCGTGAGATAATCACTGTTGTTACTTATGTTTATGTACAAGGCTGCCAAGTCTGAGACTTTCTCAAAGCTACACAGGAAATAGTAGTAAGTGGCAAACCCTGCTAGACCCCAGAGTGCACATTCTCAGCAACCTCTTATCCTCCTAATACAACCTATTACCTCGTGGTTTGCGCTGAATTACTGCTCCGACCTGATAGACTAGACCTTCAGTGATTTCAAGTTCATAAATTTATCATTATAGCTAACAATTATGAAACCTGGCTACTTAAGAACTAGCTGTAAATATGATTTCATAGAGGAAATCAAACCTGCCTTCTCTCACTGGAGACAGCAAGAAGAAAAATAGAATATACTTACTTCTTTAATGTTTCTGGACTCTTGATAATTCACCCAGGAAAACCTGCATTTATAAATATGAGATTGTTTACATTATTCATGCCAACATTCCTCAGGACTGATTTCCCTATAGGAATCCTTAATATATACAGAATACTAAGATGCCTAGCAGCTTTGTCCATGAGACACAATCCTGAAGGGGCTTCACTGGTGTTTGTTGCTGCCCTCTGTGTGGTTGTGGTTGCTCACCTAGAGCCTTTGGATCTACTGATATGGTGAGTCCCAGCAGCCCCCGTAAATACTGACTCCTTAACCCTAAAGACATTGGTCATTCTGAAGCTGAATGAGAAAGTGGCAGCTTAGAAGGAGGAACTGAGATTTATTCATCTCTTAAAGCTTTAACCTTAGGAAGAGAACATGTTTGAGATGAGCCCTTAGCTTGAGGAACTGGAACCTGAGGTCATGCACCAAGACTTCAGGGAGGAATGAAGTGCCTTCAGTCATGAATTTTTATAGGGGAGCCTGCACAGATTTTACCATTTTATCAGACCCTCTAGGGAGCTACAATCTGTAAAAAAGAAAGAAAAAAAATAACCTTGCTTTTCTAAAAGCCTAGGCAAAGGCATAGTTGTAGCAGTTAAGGTTTTATGTATCTCTGTATTTAGTTAGAACTGAAGACTTCTTTAGAATACACTGAGAGTGACTATGAAGTTATACTATTATTTTATCTTGTGTGGTAAGGTAGCAACAGTACAGTAGTTATTATGCCATTTTGTTCCTGGACTTTATGGCCATCTGTCCTGTTAACTGAAGGGTGGAATTACAGGGCTATAAATCTAAAATAGCCAATCAGAATTCTGCAAAATAACACCAAGATTATTTTCCAAAGTAATGTTACTGATTTTTTTCTTAACGTTTCACAATTCAGTAAATACAAAATGAAATTGCATTGTAGCCTTCATTTGTGACTTCCTGATTATTCAGTTGGTTATACTGTTATAATCCTCTTTTCCTTTTGAGTTGTTTTGTTCATTTTCCACAAATTTTTTGGCTCTATGCATGTTGCAGATATTAACCCATATTCACTTACACAGTTGGTAAATAAGTGTCTTCTTGTGTGGCTAGCAGTTTTGTGTTTGTTTAATAAGACCTTCTCTGCCCTAGAACTCTGAAGGTCCTTGTAGTGGGAGTATGCAATAATGTAAATATTTGTCCCGCCTATGTGTTTAATAAAAAGCTGATTGGCCAAAGGCAAACAGGAAGTATGGGCGGGGCTACCAAACTAAGAAAACTCAGGAACATCTCAGAGCAGACACAGATGTCAAGAGAGTTGCCAGAGACACCACAGACACAACAAGGAGAAGGCAGCAAACATAGAGGAAAGAAGCCGAAATGCTGCTCTGAGAAAAGGTACCAAGCCACATGGCTGAACAAGATGGGTTGAGTTCAGATGAAGGAGCTAGCAAGTTATTTGCCTGGGCCCTAAGTGGATCAGCACAAAGTTAATATAAGCCTGTATGCGACTATTTGAGGCTGAATGGGGCTGAGAGTGGGGAAAGATTGGGCCAGAACCTTTTATAACAGGTCGTTTTCTTCCTAACTGCTGTGAACTTTGTCTGTAGTGAGTCCATTTTAGGCAATAGTTTGGTTTTGGTAGACAGTAGATTTCCAGTTAAAGTTTTCATCTCAAACTTATAGCTAATTTTGTTAATACCATTTATTAGCTAGCCTTGCATTTTTCCAGAACTTTCTTCCAAATGTTGTTCTTTTTGTTTCTCGGCTCTCAGTTCTATGAGACTATCCTATAATCTATGTCTACAATGTTCCACCTAAACACTGATTATTCTTAGTTACCTCAGCCTCTGAGGTTTTAATATTTTATACATAAAGACTCTAGATATATTATTCTGTAAAGATCATTAGTTCTTTATTTGTTCATATAAATTTACAATATATAGCTAGGAATATAGCTAGGAATATACAAGCATATTACATTTATAAAAACATATTTTGTATTTTGTTCACAATCGTATACCTTATGTTTTTCTTATGGATCCTTTTAGATATAAACAAAAGAGATGTACACAGGGGAATTTGTAGCTTTAGAGATCACCACAGTGGAAACTTTGGTACAGTTTAGACCCCATCTGCAGGAAGACAAGGAAATTCACACAATATAAAAATTTACAACAGGGAAAAGCAGTAACATTATCTATGACAGTATAAATGGATCTCAAACATATGATGTAAATGGGCAGATTGTTTATAACCAACTAACAATGAATGCTATTAACACACATGCATGTAGACAGGAAGATATGTGTAAAGTGTGTAGTAAGTAAGGGGACTTAAAACACAGAATACAGTGCCATGATCAGTTTTTGGTGGAAAATACAAGCAAGAAGTATAAAAAGAAACATAATGGAGAGATACATTACAGATATTGTGCTGGGTCCTGGGCCGAGTGTGTCCCCAGGTGTACTCCCTAGTCTATTATTAGAATGTAGAGCTCACATACATCTTCTCCATAGCCTCTTGCATGTACCAATTACCTTAAAAAGAAAACAAAGGGACAAATTGCAGGAGCGTTTAACAGATTTATAGAATTCTGCCTGGCTACCCGGCAGTTCATTTCCAATCCTGGGAAGCTATCCTTTTATTGTTTTCCTCTGTGTGTTTTAATGAGAACAGTTTGGGTTGGCAGCAGCAGGATAGAGGCACAAACGCCAAGGGAGGGTTCCAGTATCCTCAGGTTCATTCAAGTCCCAAAGCCCCTGTTTTCTTTTCTTCCTTCCACACGTCTCTCTGTTTTCCCATCTCTGGCTCCTTTCTTCTCAACCTTCTCCTCTCTCTGGAGACCATCTGGGCTGCTCTCTGTCTCTCTCCTTCTTGGACTTTAAAAGGAGCTCAGCGAGGCCTGTTGGACCAGGCTAGAAGGCCTGGGCCTCCCATGCGCATTCATTTACTCTGGATTCTGAGCTGGCTCGAGCAGCTATCACTGGTATCGAGGGGAAAAATAAATATATTCCTTCCTAAACACAGTCCAATAAAAACATAATCTCTAATCTGTGCAGGGACAGCCAAGGCTGCTGACAGGGTGGTTTCTTTTATCACATTAGAGTATTGCAGACTATAGGGCAGGCAGTAGAGAGGAGAGGGCTGGGGATGGGGAGAGAAATGAAAGGTAGAAAGGAAGAGGCCCTGGAAAGCATCAGAGGGACAATCTGGAGATGCAGGAGAGCACACATTGATTTGCTAGTTTGATTCCCCTGCTGCCCTGGACAGTGCTGAGGGTAAAATTGACAGCCCCAGAAAGAAAAAAAAAAAAAAAAGAATTCCCAAGGAAAAATGAAACCTGACTCCTAATTGAAAATGAAATATTGGAAGCACTGCAGATTGTTATGTAAAAGTGCTGGAATGAAACAAGAGTGGTGTCTGATCAGGGAAGAAAAATGTGTAAATTATTAAGTATTCTGAAAGAGGTTTAGTCTGAAAAGCCCTTTCATTGAGTGATGTAGCTGAAGGCTTTCAGCTATGGTATTCGTGGTAAATAAAATAGCCCAAGGCGTTCACCTATCCTGTAGCACCCTAAAATGTAGTCTGGTATTTTTTTTTCTTTTAGTGAAAATTTGATAGAAGAATTGCAATATGTGTAGCACTGCTTACACACACACACTCACACACATGCTCACACACATACACAAATGCTCAAACACACACACACACATGCTCACACACACACTCACATACATGCTCACATACACACACACTCACACACATACTCACACACATGCTCACACACACATGCATACCCACCCACACTTAGATAAAAAGTAGAAAAACAAGAGAGGATAGATTCATTTCTATTCCCTTGTAGTAACCTTTAACCTCCATTTCTGGGTGACTTCAAACAGCAGCCATGATTCAGCAGTTTAAGGAGGGCTCTGCTCGGTAGTTTCTGGTTCCCATTTAAAGTCCTTCATGTTTGACTGGGATTAGATGGCTGAACTGAAACAGTCTCCCTCACATGTCTGATGATGGATTGTGACTTGGTTGTGTCTCAGGGCACATGTGCTATTCTGTGTAGTGCTTTAGAAACACAGAAACATGGAGGGAACTAAAGGGGCTTCTGGGGACGTGACTACTGACCTGGGATCTTGCACTGTTCCAGAGAAAGCCAGACAGGGATGGAAAAGTGGATATCCTATGAGACAACCTGGCACAGTACAGGCCAGCAGGCAGAGGTTCATGCTTCTAGTTTAGAGGATGAGACAGCAGTTAAATGTGGGAAGGCAATGCTAGACCGCATCTTCAAGTATCCTGGAGTTTGGATATGGCTCTGTTGACTCTGGGGTGGTAACTGGGGACATACACTTTTAAGGAACCACTCTACCCCTGTTTGGCAAGAATATGAAGATTATTATTTAAAAAAAGCCAGTGCAGAAAGCAACAGAACAGACAGGAAATTGTAGAGTTTTGACCCTGCAGGCTGCTTGGTGGGGCTTGCCTAGGAGCTATATGGATAATGTTAGGTGAAGAGAAATAGAAGCCATCACCATCAAACATAAAATTTCTGGCTTTAATCTGTTGGGAGGCCTTAATGGACAGAGGTTGCAGTCTGTCATAGCCCGGAAGCTCTCCACAGCTCAGAAACATGAGGGGCTCCCTCTCCAGGGAGACTTTCTGCCCTCTACCTGCCCTTATCTGGAGAAAGTCTTTAGGCCTGGAAGAAAGACCTTATCTAAAGCTGTCTCTAAGCCTGGATGCCTGATTTATCTCTAGTGAAGCCCTTGTCACGTTTTCCTGCTAGAAGCCTTCTACCTGCTGCATACATGGTAATTCAGACTTGTACTAGAAACTTTGCTATAGGACCCATCTGTCACATATATAGCCTTATGATAGGAGCATGCCACTTAATGCAAATTAGGAGATGCCCCCACCACAGTTCCCAACCTTTTTAGTCCTCTTTTTTTCTGGAATAAAGCAGAGTTGTAACATGCAGATTTTCTCCTGGAAGAGCAAAGAGCTGTCTCTATAGACTCACAAACCATCTGACTTGACCCTGCTCACTGGCTTCAACCTCCCCACCTCCCAGCTTTGGCTCTCTCTCCCCTTGTGGACAGGTAGACCATGATCCCAAGGAAGAAGCCCAGACACACAACCTTCTCACTGTGGGTTTGGCTGTCAAATACAGCCCAGGCTGAGCCTCACACACTAGCCCTCTTTAACCCTACTTGTGCTTCCTCCTAGGTTGACCTTTAATTGCTTTTATCGAGCCTTTAGTTCTGAGCCGATAACTAAATTGCCAAGTGAGAACAGAATTAGTGGGAATATGTGAGACTCTGCATCCCTTCATTGTCAAACAGATAGGAGAAATAAAGTGAGCTCTGTTAGCTTTCTGAGTATCTTCTGAGTGCTAAGCCCTTATTAGCCACACTGTAGTCTCATTTTAACCTCACAATAGTCAGTGCAGATAGATGTTTCTGCCTTTAGCTCCCTCTTTTAAGACAGGTACCTAAGGCTCTGATTGTTTAGTGACTTTTATGAAATGTCACCGACTCGGGAGTTTGTCAAGCCCATACTTGCAACTGAAATTGCATCCTTGGGCCTGCAACATATCAGCAGCATTGGGAGCTTGTCAGACATGTGCAGTCTCAGGAGGTACCATGGACCTCTTGAGCCTGTATTCATATCTTAATAAGAGCCCTAGGTGACTCCCACTGGCACTAAAATGTTCCACATTCCCAAATGTAGCAGAGAGATTTAATCATTTTCTTAGGATTTACTAAATGCAGACTGTAGTCATGGAAATAATTTCAACCAATATTTAATCTATATTATTCAAAAATCAGCATAACTAAACCAAATCAACTAAATTTATGATTCATGGCTACAAGATTTATATGGCACATGTCTAGACAAAATAGTGTATGTGTATTATACAGAAGATAATTGGTAGAACACTGTTTGCTTGGCACAGAGAAGTATTGCCATGAAAAATGTTCAGTGTTCTGGTCCAAGGATTTTAGCACTTCAGGTGTGGGAAGTGTTCAACCTGATTTAGCAATTACATTCAGATGTCATTAAATTAAAATGGTCCCAATAAAAGGACTAGAAGTCAATCTTAACTACAGCTCTGAGAGGTTTTCCTGGCCTATTTCACTCTTGCCTGCTAACCCTCACTGCATGAGAGCCAGGTGCAAAGCTCATTTCCTACAGACAACCCATGCGATCAATGGAATCATGTCTACAGCTGTGACATCATTGCTCAACATTGCCAAACAAGTGCTCTCTTGAAGGACATTGCTACTAGATGGCAGGTCCCTCGGATCTCTGTCTCCATATGACACTTGGCCACTTGCCTTTTGGTTACATCTCCTGCCTTTAAGATGTAAGGATGATTTTGCTCTCTGTAACTATACTTTTCTTGAAAGTTCTAGTACTTTCTGAAGCTATTAATCAATGCTTTTCTTGGTGTCCTAAGAGTACATTTGTTTTTTCTCTTTAAGTAAATTCTACCACATAAAATAAATATTAAATACAAAGTGTAGTGTGGTAGCACATGCCTGTAATCTAGAACTAACGAAGCCAAGATTGGAGGGCATCTTCAGTTCAAGTTCAAGGACATCTTCAGCTACATAGGTAGTTAAAGGCCAGCTTGGCTACTTGAGCCCCTGTCTCAAAGAAAACAAAATAAAAAAAGAATTATAAAATATAGCAATGACAATTTATTGCATTCACATCATTTCACATATGCCAATCACTGCCTTGCATACTTTCTATGTAAAAAAGTCACTTGATCCTTCAAGATTTCCTTCAATGTAAGACAGCATATATTTATGTCTATAAAATATACCAAATTTGCATTATTAGAAAAAGTTTCTAATTTTTGTTGTAATAGCAAAAAACTTACAAAATATTTCGAAAGACCTCCTAAATTGCTGAATAGATTCATGCCAAACAGTTAATTTATACTAGAAACTCAAGGAATTACAAGAAAGAATATCCACATAGAATGTATAAGGCAAAGAGTAGATCATAAGATCAGTTATGAGCTCTAATCAGTAATGATGTATCAGCATTAGGCTGGAAGTTGTAACGAGTGGACCAGATAGTGCAAGATATATAACGTGAGACTGGAGTGAAGGATTACATCATAGTTAGAATATTTCCTGTTCTCCTCTTCTATAAACTTGAAGCTGCTAAAAAAAAAGTCTCTTAATTTAAAATAGGACTTTTGCATTATAAATATTTTATATGATTCCTTTCATGATAAATAGACAGTAACAGATATTTTCCATGGCACCTCCTGTCCCGTACTGGTTGGAAGTTGGCTCCCTTTTAGGAACATTAAACTCCCCAAAGTCATTAGGCCTGTTGTAGCTGGAGCATCTTGTCTGATGGCCTTTTTCCACTTCTGTATCCTGGCACCTGGTCTTCTGAGACTAGCACTAGAAGCTGGACTCTAAGGCTGCTGGGAAAGTCTCCATTAATTAGCCTCACATATATAATGGTCCTCTTCTCGGTCTTTTATACCTGTTATGAGCACATTCTTGCTCAATAGCCCACTTAACTTTAGTTCTTTGTATTAAGGGATGGATACTAATTCTCTTGAGACTTTGCTTCTTCTCTTTAAGTGTCCAAACTTTACTACTGACAAAGTCATGAGAAGATTAGAGATTTGTCTAAGACTTTGTGCTTTTGGTTCATAATTAACTGTAATTTAGACCATTTTGATTTTACAGGTTATATCTTTATTAGTTGGGAAGGTTTTTTTGTACCATGTAATGTACAGAATTTCCTTCCTTCCATTTCACCTGTTAATTGCTCTCGAGTCTCCCTGCCACTTCTGTTTCAAAGTTCAGTTGTTCCCATTGATTTTTATAACTTGATATTCTATCCCAATCCCTCTTCTTCCTCTGCAAACCTTGGCTTCTTCCACATCAAGATAAATTGCCCACATGATTGTGAAGATGTTGCTGTTAATTTGCAGCAAAACAGTAGCTATTGTAGCTGCAGATTTAAGGCCTCCACAGAAATCAATGAGCTGCTTATTTCACACTGCACTGCACTGCACAGGACTAAAGACAATTACAGCCTTATCCCAGTGGAGGGGAATTAGAAGTAGAGAAAGAAGAAAACAGTATCTTAGGAGAGTGGAAAGTAAAGAGAAACTCATTGGGAAGAATGTGAGTATTTACTGTGCATGGCTCAGGTTTTAGGGAGTACTTTCACTTCTGGTCTCACAGTGTCTAAGGCCAGGCGGCTCAGCTTGGAAATATAGTGAAAGGTGGCCATCTGCCCACAACAGTGTTTTTACATAGCTTATTATATTTTCATTTTATAAGAAACAGCTGAGGCAACATTAATCTACTGTATGGATACAAACACTTAGGGTTGGTTACTTCCCACAAAGCTATTAATATTTGTCAAAGTTGAGGATGAATATTTGTTTGGATTTCTGGCTCTCTACAAATGTTTTTTCCAAAGTAGTTAAGGGCCTACTCAGCCTTAAAAATTGCTCTTCAAATCAGTCACCCAAAACACAGCAAAACAAAATTTGAGACTTATGAGAGGTGTGATAAATAATCTAATCACATATGTTGCAAATGCACTTGTGTACACATCCACATTCATACACAGTACTTTCAATCTCAAAATGGGTTTTTAGGCCATTTTATTTTAGTTGCTTACCATACAAGCTAGGATTTAAAAACTTCCTCAGAAACGTCCATCTGTAAAGGACGATAAATGTTAAGGTTGTTCAGGGCCTGGAGGTGAAACTTCATGTTACTAAGAACCTAGTGCTGGTAACAGAATTCTATGTTCTCAAATGATTCAAAACTGAATTTAGTTCCTCTAGAGGAAATTGCATACACAGAGCATGCAGGTTGGCTAACATTAACTCGCTCAATTACATCCCAAATTACACATTTCAGGAGCCTACAAGTTCTCCTTAGCACAGATCCACTGCCTCCACTGACCTACACTGTAGCTTGGCTACTCAAAATTTCAGGGGGAAGAAAATTGGTTTTTCTGTTGGAAGAAATACAAATCACCCTAAATGGTTTTTCTGTTTCCTTCTAAATTTAATTAATTTTCCATCTATTATATTAGGAAAATACAACTACTTTTAAAATACCTTCTCAATGGTTGCCAAAAAATTTCCACTCTTCCCCCTCCACTCCCTCCCAGGCTCCCAGAAGTATAAGTTACAAGGAACATGCTTACCCAGCTATAATATCATTCCAAGACACATGCTCCATGTTGAAAATTCCAACATTTAGGAAGAATGGAAATCATTTTGTTTTAAATTTTCACAAAATTAAAGAGATTGTGGTTTAACCTTGAGTTAGTCATAGCTTTTGACATATGCAGAAGAATTTTTGAATAATGATAATATTCTTCAGATGATTTAATTATGAGCACTTGTCAAGGCCAATTCGAATCATAACGTGAGAGGACCTGTCAGGATTCTACCAGAAGGAAAGGGACCTGAACTCCATTCACTGCTGTGTACATACCACAGGAATGGTCCAGGGAGCTAAGTGCTCTTAGACTTGGGGAAACTCACTACAAAACTGAACATAAGCATTTAGAAATTTCACAGGGATTGGAGAGAGAAATTTCTAATCTGTTAAATACTATAATAAAATTGGATCATTTTGTTTAACTATAAAAATGTTAACTATAGGTATAGACCTGTAGACACAGAACTGTGTGAGGCTCATCAGGGAGATGACTCAGGGTTTAACATTAATCTGGGCTACATAGTGAATTTGAGACCAGCCTGTAGAACATAGCAAGATTCTGTCTCAAAAAACACCCAAGAAGCTTTTTATTCAGCATGCCATTTTATTGCAGTAATTTATGGAGAATATTAGCTAGCTTGAGAAGTGTATAGGAAGTTTGATTCCTCTTTGTGGGGTTATTCATGAAGGAAAAGAAGACATGGGAACATTTTTAGGTAGTAGTTTAGAAAACTCCTTTTGGCTTTAAGGTGAATTAATGTTCATAAGATGAATAATTAATTTTTCAAAATAAATTTTAATTCCACTGAGATAAAAACTTATCTAAAATACATTTTTAAGAAATGACATTTTTTCAAGATATTTTAAATGCTATTTTATTT
Organism: Sigmodon hispidus; assembly: GCA_004025045.1. Classification (NCBI taxonomy): domain Eukaryota; kingdom Metazoa; phylum Chordata; class Mammalia; order Rodentia; family Cricetidae; genus Sigmodon; species Sigmodon hispidus. The sequence goes on along the minus strand of PVIH01000111.1, from coordinate 347,606 downwards.
TACATATTTTACATATGTGTATGTTTGTGCACCACTTGCATGCCTGGTGCCTGTGAAGACAGAAGAGGACATTGGATCCCCTTGAACTAGTGTTCTATATAGTTGTGAGCCACAGTGTAAGAGCTGGGAATTGAAGGCAGGTCCTCTGCAAGAGTTGCAGACAGCTAAACCACTGAGCCATTTTTGGAGTCAAAATATATATATATATATATATATTTTTACTAAAAAGGCACTCATATAAACTTTTCTATTCCCATTTTTTTTTTCCTGGAGTGCGAAAGAAGGAGACCATTGGGTACTTGTTGGATTTCCTCTATTGCTTGAATTTTTCCAGTTGAGTATGTGTTGAGACAGCTGAATTTCATGACATTTTGTTTGGGTTGAAACAAAAAAATGTTACTTTCCAGAAAGAGCTAAGGAGGCCTGGGTTTCAAAGATGACCTCAAGCTGGGTCTTCCAGGGCTCAAGGGTCCAAGAATTAAGGACAAGCTTTTATAGTGTTTGCTGGAAGGATTATTTTATGTCTGTTAGGTATAATAAAAGTAGAGAGAAGAGGTTTTTTTTTTAATGCTATTTAGAAAATCCATTGTGAGACTGGAGAGATGGCTCAGAGGTTAAGAGCACTGACTGTTCTTCCAGAGGACCTGAGTTCAATTCCCTGCAAAACCACATGGTGGCTCACAACCATCTATGATGAGGTCTGGTGCCCTCTTCTGTAAAAACTGTATGCATAAGAAAATCCATTGTTCACTAGAAACCCATATTTGTGTATCTTTTACCTTGACTATGGTGAGTTCTTTGTCTCTCAGAAGGTAATTTCTACATTGAGAACAGGGTTTTAGTACTATGAAGTGAGTTTGCACAATTCTTATGATAAGTGTTAAATGGCACAACCTTTCCAAAAATAAGAAACGTGTTGAGATACAGTTTCCTCCATTGAAACAATTATCTGGCATAGTCATACAAAACAAGCATTCATGATGGAAGAGAAGTAAAATATGATTTGTGATGTCATTGGGTAAAAATATTCTCACTTAGAAAAAAATCTCCTCTTATAAATTCTAATTTTTGATATCAAATACAACTTGACTCTTCTATTTTAATTTATAGTTTTTTTCTCTAATAAGACAGCTTATGAAGAATCTAGCTGAGAAAAGTAGCCTTTAGTTTTAAAGGAAAGATTTTTTGATCTCTCTGTTTAAAGGGAGACAGAGAAGACCAGAAATTGCAATCCTCAGACTTGAAAAGTTGACTCTATTATACCTTAGGATTTTATTTGCAGTGCCTCGTCCCTTTTCTGTTAGATTTAGTGATGTACAGTGGCCACTCCGTGTGTAAGTTCTTAAGCTCAGAACCAAATAAAGAGCCCGTGTTTTATACAAGATTTAATTTGAGAAGATGGGTGATGGTTTCACCACTGTGGAAGGATGGAGAGTGAGTTAGCGGTGACCCTCATTCACTTCCCTTCTCCAGGTGCAAACAACAAAGCCTATTAGAAATCCTGTCCCTAACTTAAGGCAATACACATTTTAAGAAAGTGATATAAGATCAGTTCCCCCCAAAATGTGAGTTGTCTGATTTAAAGAGCAGATATTTAAAGTTTGAGGGTGATAGATTTTGTTTGGGATGTGGAAGAACATTACATTTTCCCAAAGTTCGGAGATTTGCCTATAACCCAGATTCATAGCACAGCACAAGCTGATAAATCTAGACTCTGCTTTTATGTCTCTAAAGTAGCTCAAAGTCAGAGATGATTTCGAATGTGCTCAGAGACACTTCCATGTGTCATTCCAAATTCAAATCTCAAAAATGTTTCAAAGTTCTGATCAATTTGTCTCCTAAGAAGATAACATGGGCCTTTTTAAAGGCCTGTTTTTGATAAGCAGATGTGAAAAGCCATTGGATGAAATTATTTGTGGATTTCAGAGTCAGTCAAACCCTAAACATGAAGAGTGGAGTGTGGGTTATATTAAAATGGATGTTGAAAGGGCAGGGACTGCTGTTACTTCTCCAAAATGTACAAAATGAGACACTCATGCAAGATAAATGGCCTGCCTGCCCTAGCTGAGCAGCCATTGGTTTTTATATTGCGCCCCCTGGTGGAAAACTTTATAAATAGCAATTTTAATGGTTCTGAATTCATTTGTTAAAATTTTCTGCACAATCGAATTTCAACTTCTGGGAAAATGCATGGCAAATATGAATTAATCCAACTGCCAGATCTTGCCTGGAAATCAAAAATGACTCTGTGATCTTGGAAGAAGTGAATTATTTATTATTGAGTTCTCCAGTGTTTTGGGGAAGTATTAATTATTGACTCCCTACTAAGCACCAGACACTACATAAGCATCATTTCATTAAATTCCATCAACTCTTGAGTTTAGTCTGAGACATTTCTCTCTCATTATCCCTGTTTCTTTAGCATCTACCCAGGAGAGCTGAACCCATGTCCAGACAGCAGACAGCTGCACAAATGGGCATTAAGTGCATCTTTTTTCGTCCTTCAAAGAGGGGCCTGTGAGGAGCACAATCAGCAGGATTGGGCCCATCTTTTTGAGGACAGAGTCCTGAGATCTGGGCTGCATCACTAAGTCAGCACTGAGAAATAGAAACCAAGTCTATGCAATACATTGCTGGGTCGTAGAGACAAGGATAATTGGTAGAGAGCACAGTGACTCAGTAAAACACACTGTGTTGCTTTTTTAAAATTATTATTGCTGTTACAATATACTCAAGAGGCTATTTTGGCTCATGATTTAGGAAATAATAGAGTCCATCATGACAGAAAGGTCATGGAAGCAGCAATGTGTGAAGTATGGTCACAGAGTTTCTGTAGTCAGGTGGGAGAGAGTGGACATAAAACAACAAGACCCACTCCCCAATGACTCACTCCTTCCAACCAGGCTGCACATTCTAAAGGGTCTACAATCTTTCTGAACAGCACCACTGGTTGAAGACCCACTGTTTAAACATATGGGCCAATGAGAGGCATTTCACAGCCAGATTGCAACACTAACAAGGTTCTTGAGTAGTTGAGGAGGACACTGTGGGTTCTAGAAGGGCTGGAAGCACATTGGAACATTTTAACTCAGCTTGTAGGATACTGTAAGATAAATCTAAGAGGTTCAGGATGGGCATCTTGAATAAAATATGACATTTTTCATATTTAGATGTCACAAATTATATTTGAGCTTCTGGTTTTGCTTTCTGAAAGTATTACTTTTTTCTTATTTTAATATGTGCAACATGATGTACCTAGTAAGAGAAGAACAAATATATATCAACAATTTTCCTATCTGTGATAGTCTAACACTTCAAATATGAGAATCCTTAAGTCTTCTTCAATTTTCCACAAAGTGGATGATACTTTGCAATGACAAGATAGCTCAGAAAGGAGAGAGACCCTGCTGAAGGTCATGCAGCAAAAGTGAAGAGCTGAGACCTACCCTCAGTTAATATGCTTCACACTGTTTTCATAACTAGTGCACAAAGCAACTGAAAGCCCCTGGATCAACTACAAAAAATGAACCCATCACTAGTACCAGTGAAGCCTTCTCCAACATGCCTGTACAGTGTCTCCCGTGAGTTCACTTTAGCAATCCCAAATAGCTCAGCAACTGGGCCACAGAAAGCCACTGGGTCTGACCAAGTTTGACTCTATCGCATTGACTTATATTCTGATCATTCTAGAAGAAATGAAAATATCTTGCTCCCCCTCTTTGCCTATCAGACTATAGAAACAATGGGTCATAAGATCTGGAGTATTCCCAACAAGTTTCCTGCTGGGCAAAGAAGCAGGCTGGGCCCTGGTACCAGCCAGAGTGGGAGCTTGCCTTTCAGGGAGGATTTCACACAGTTCTGACTACACCCTGTAAGGAGACCATGATGGTGGGTGAGACCATGTCTTGACGGAGCTTCTTAGCTAACGATACTTCTTGCCTTCTATTTAAACCCAGGATGATGAACTTGGGGAGACACTAGTTCATTCACCACTCTCCCTATTGTGGATACATTGCGTAAATCTCTTTTCTCTTCACCATGACCTCTCCATTTAATTGGCTTGTAAGCACAGGTGACCAAGGCTAGCTTGGCAGGGGTAGTAGGCTCTGCCCTTAACAACTCCTTTCACAATATGGACTATTATATAGAAGCACAAGAAGTTTACAAGTTGATTGGAATTTATTGAGGTCCAAACCCCAGGGGTGTTTCTTTGTGTGCCCTTTTATCTTAAATATGGGCAGTATTCAATGTTAGTGCTTAAAAAGATGTGTTTGGATATCCAGTCAAAAAGGCATGGGCCTGTGTTCGCTCTTTTTTATTGTCTACTTGGTTAGATTGAGATGTAAGACCATTACTAAAGCATACCTCTGGGTGTGTCTTTGGGTGTTTTCAGGGGGATAAGCTAAGGGAGAAGATTCACAGTGGTGGTGGCATCCAGGTAGACCAGTTGTTCCTAACCCTCCTAATACTGCAACCCTTAAATATAGTTCCTCATGTTGTGGTGACCCCAACTATAAAATTATTTTATTGCTACTTTATAACTGTAATTTTTACTGTTATGAATTGTAATTTATTTATTTTTTTCTGATGATCTTAGGTGACCTCTGTGAAAGGGCTATTTAACCCCTAAGGTTATGACCCACAGGTTGAGAACCACTGAGATAGACTAAAAAAGGAACACATACTCTTGTTTTTGCTTCCTGGATGCCCTGATGTGAATGGCACTGCTCTTCCATACTTTCTTTGATTCCATGGACTGAAACCTTTCATGCTGTGAGCCCCCAAAGGATCATCTTTAAGTTCCTTTGCTCAGATGTTTGTCACAGTGGTGAACACTAACTGGAAAATGCCCAGTAGTTTCTATCATCATCGTGGGAGACATGGATTTAATGGCTTTTACCAACTGAGAGAGAGAACTGATGGATAATGTTTTAGGCATAAAAATGCTATAAAGATGGGCTAACAAACATCTCTTCAGGGCTCTAAGCTCAGAGGTATCCTGTATCTAGCTTGAAATTGGACATTGTGTAAATATTTATTCCGTGGAAATCAACAAATATTACAAGTCGAATTTCCTTTCAAAACTCTAGTTGTGGAACATCAGCAGCAAACCACAGTCACAGAGGAGATGCATAAGCGCCCTCTAGTGGCCTCAAAATATTTTTCCTAATAGAGCCAGTGATTTGAACAATTTTTTTTTGTTAATTTGAAAGACAAAAAGAAGCTGAGCAGTCAGTAAATCCCACTGTGATTCTTAGCAATGATAATTTAAAACATCACTTACCCTTTAATACAGATTAAAATCAATCTTATTTCCATATTCTCTAAGAAGTCAGCATTCCTTGGATTTGCACATAGAAATACAGTTGATGCTTCTGTATGCAGCAGCTAGTGGGAACACTTGGGGCAATTTCTGGTCCGTGATGTGTCTTCCACAGCTGAAGTGAAAGAAAGTCTACTATGTTGGCTAAGCAGCACCTCACAGTAGCAGTCCAGTCTCTTCCCTGTGGGTGAAAAAGCATCTACAATATTTAGCCAATCCTGTCCAGTCTATGGCAGTGGTTACCATTTCTTCCAGGTCAATGATGAAGCAGACAGAGGGCTCAGGAACCTACATAGTAAGGACTTACAGTGGGGAGGACACTAGACTTAAACTGGAATCTCAGGCCATTCTAACTGGAATCTTCCTGCTCTGGTATCAGCACTTGAACACATTTTAATCCACAGTGCTGAGTGTGCCATAAATAGACTTTTCTATATATGTTGGGAACATGGAATTAAGTCTTTCCCCCCTGGAATTATGTCCAATTTCCAGAGGCTACAGAGTACTGGGACATGAGGGAGGGACCCTCCAGTGTGGGTCATTATCTGGGCATGCTGGATGGCATAGACTGACCTTCAGGCCATTCATCAATCATCACACACCTCCTTGTCCTGGCAACAAAGTCTCACTGGCTGCCAGCAGTCTGGGTCATGTTGATGTAATTCTGCATCCCGTGGAAACCAGTCTGCTGCTATCTGTTCCACAGTGAATGTGAATAATACACACACACACACACACACACACACACACACACACACTGCTCTGAGTCTACATTGGGCCACCTGCCTAGACAAGTCTTGACTGTGTCCAGTGTTTTGACAGTAGTTACAGCTCCATCTAGGACCCAACCACAGCTATGCCTCTGCCCATCCATCCAGTCATTTCTGTAACTTCTGCTGCCCAGCCTGCAGGGTGGTCTGGAAAGGAAGCAACTTCTTCCTCTGTACTACCTCAGGAACAGGATGTGGTCAGTGCTTCAGCCCCTGAGAACTAAGGAAGGAGAAGAAAGTCATCTATGGGTGTTATTCCAGGGACTGAAGGAGAGGAATGTGAGTGATTCACTCCACAACAAGGAGCATGGCAATGAGAAAAAACAGCCAAGGGGGAAATTGAATCTTGTTGACAGGGTCCATTCTAAAGTCAATGAAATCCCATTATAGTTCAGGAATTTCCTGAAGTCTACATTGAGGTAGGTAGGAATGAAATGATTCAGTCTGAAGCATAAATTCCTGTTCAGAATTTCTAGGCATCTCTGTGCTTGAGATTCACACATATCCCAAGAAATTAATTACAGATTAAATCAATGAGGAATTATATTAATATATTTATGAGGGTAAGTTCTACTACTCAATAAGAAGTCATCAATGAGAACAACTTATTTATTTCATATTTGCAATGAATGCCAAGCTATCTGTCAGCAATCACACTACTGTATTCAGCCCATTTATTTAGTAATAAATTACTAAAATTCACAGTTAGAGTCAGTTCCCTAGGAACCTCACCCACTTATGCCTGTCTTACCTCTTAACTGAGGAGAATGTGTTCCTCATGTGGACAGTGTCCACCCTTGCAGCACACTGGGTGGTTGGAGAGACAGCTCTACAGCCACAACACATGCTTTTGCTTATCCAACACACAGGGCAGTATTGCATGGGCCTGTTCTCAGAGTGCATTGCATGTCAGCATTCCATGACTTGCCTGTTGTTTTGTTTGTAGGGAAATTTTAATTCATTACATCACATGAAACTACAGGTTAGCATTTTAGAGATCTGGGGTCACAGGCTGCTCTTAGACAGAACCAGAAGAGGACATTTGTACTAGAGTGAGGAAGCAATAGATCTTGTGTTTTCTTGTATTTTCTCCTAATTTTTGTTTCATTTCAGAGGAATACCTTAGGGACAGAAAAATAAAACATTAAATGAACTAGGCTGCTATTCACAGCAGAATTCAATATGGGCTTGTTTGCGCTAATGCTAACATAGGTAAGGATTGCATGAACCCACTAAGGGGAATAAATGGGAACAGGTTTCATGTAGGGAGATCCTGGTGTAGTGAGGACTCCAAGAGAGTCAGGTAAGAAGCCATTCAGTTATCCTTAAGATTATGCAGAATTTATTTTGTCTTAACTTCTTAGCTTCTTATTTCATCTTAATTACAAATAATGCTATTTACTACTCATGGTGGATAGAGTATTAAAAGGTTCCACAATACATATTTTCATCCATTACCGATCACACTATCATGTGGTTTCTCCTCACTCAACAGTGGAGGAAGTGAACTTAGAAATGTAAGTTAGCTCAATTGATGGTTAAGGGGGAAACCTGCAGAGATCTGGGTTCCAAGCCACAAAGCCATGTAGGTCTCTCCTGACAGACCTAAAGGCAGTTTTGTACATTTATTGTGTGTGTGTGTGTGTGTGTGTGTCTGTCTGTCTGTCTGTCATTCTGTGTTTTGTATATATCTGTGTATAAATAATTAGGAACTGCTTTAACGTGAAGAGAGCTTCCTGGAGTTTGAAAAGCAGTTTCTGCAGTCTTTAGATGGGTGCATTACAATATCTTATAGGAACTATTTCATTGCTGCTGCCATGTCTTCCTGTAGATGTCTTTCATTGCCTCAAAGTACAGAACAACCAAATACTCTTGGTGTTATTTGCTTTTAATCCCAGTACTTCAAGGCCAGCTTGGTCTACGTAAGTGAGTTTCAGGTAATAGAGAGACTCTCCCTCAAAAGCAAAACAAACAGAACAGAACAATCTTTCTTGAATATATAAGTGGGGGCTAAGATGTAGTGCAGCTTATGGTGAAGACTAAGAAAACCAACTCAGTTAGAGACAGTTTCAGAACAGTGACAGATACCCCAGTAGGTGGTTTCTTCTGGTCACTCATTGTAATCATCATTATTGGGTTTAGGTAGTGATGCTTCTCTGGTGTTTCTTTAGTACTGAAAATTAACCAGCAAACCCTACTTGCCCAAGGACAAGTAACTTCCTGGAATGATGTGAGTTGTAGTTCCTGAAAAATAACAACAGTCCTATGGGAAAGTATGGGGAACTATAAATTTTGTCCAGGCCAGAGTCTCAGTTTTACTCAGCTGAAAGCCCCAGAGGGTGGTCCTGGTCTTGACCAAAGTAAATCTAGGTTAGTATTTAATAGTGTAATAAAGCTTGCTTCACATTTGACCTAAAATGGTGGAATTAGTTTTTGTCTGATGAATTTCAGGATTGATATTTCCCCTGGCTGAGAATCAGTGAGAGCACAGAGCACTTGTGCACAACCCGTTAGTGCCTGGCAGTCACTAAAAGTGGACTGAAAGTGAGAGGGAGCTACAATGCTGAACAAGAGCAGACAGGCCCGTGTGCTGGCCACATATGAGTGGCTGTGACTAAAACCACAAAGGAAGCAACTGAAATGTTGGACACGGCCAGATACACTTGGGACCATCAATCGTGCTGGTGGGGACATGCAGTAAGGAGGGGTTTTGTTGATTGGTTGGTTGGTCTGTATGTGTTTTTGTTTTTCCAATAGTGGACAGGAGAAGGGAAGGGCTAAGTGAGGGCCAGGTACCACCTTCAAAGGCACACTCTTCACCTTCAGAATAACACCATTGTCTGGGAAGCAAGTCTTCAGCTGATGATCCCATGGGGGGACATTTTATATTCAAACCACGACAACCAGAAAGATGGAGAAGCCTGGCTTACATGAGAAGGGGTGGTACAGCTGTCATTTTTTTTTTAACCGTCAATTTCCTGGTCTAAAATTTACAACAAGCAGATCAACATTAGAATTCTCAGTGCCTCACTTCAATAAAACATATTTTGGTCATGAAGCAAATTCTGGAGGAGTAAGAACTAGGAAGATATAATTACTGTCTGTATTATTAATTCTAAATCATTAGGCTTCCCTGCATAATCAGTAGATAATAAGATGAAAAAGTGTCAGGAAGACACATGAGATGATAAAGACAGTTGGAGGCTTGACATCGACATAGCCATTTGTGTGAGGAAATAGGCTTTTATTTTTCCAGATGCATGGCGTTTGAAAAATTCGTGCTGTAATGAATAGAAGAGTTACATGTATAGTTGAAGAAATTCTAACCCTTTTCACATTCACATAAACAACTCTATACTAAATGTTCTTTATAGGAAAAAAAAAAAGAGCTGGAACAATACACGTAGTTGTGGAAAATCTACAGTGTTCTTTCCGTCAGCCTTGAATGCTGTAGAGAAATAAAAATGAGAACATTCCCCGGGAGCTCTGCAGTTGAGGTTAAGAAGGCAGATGCCTACAAAATTAACTATCCTCCTAGCCGAAGGTGACAGTTAAATATATTTAAGTTCATCCTTTTTGCTTCTTCCTGACACGCCAAATCTTTCCAAAGTCGGTGCTACCTTAACTGTTTGTATGCTGGGGTAAGGGGATGTATATGCACCCAGAGTGGGAAATTGACAGGAAGTAGAGTTCTTGTCTTTCAAGCTCTTGCTCAGTGCTGCTCAAGGATACCTTGGCATGAAAGACATGAGGATGCCAAGCCTTAGTTCAACCCTGCGGAATTGGGAGATGCAGGGAAGGAGGGAACATGTGCTCTGCAAATCTTAACAGCATCTCTCTCCTGCCTTGTATGCTACACATTCTGCTTTCCCATGACTTGAAGCAGTTATGGACAGATCTATCATAGCTACTGGAATTATTTCTGCAAAGGAACACGTTAGTATACTGAAATCATAGAATCCTGGGACACACCGAAAGCTTTAGAATGCCTCCTGTCTATACCTTTCCTTTGCAGCAAAGAATCTGAGACTCAGACAAGTCCCCACATTTACAAGTTGCTAAGCTCCTTTGAACCTCTGCTGAGAGTGGCCCCTACCTGGTAGCCATCCTCCGACACTGGAATTCATTTCTTCTCCACATTTAGCCACCTATGGTTTGATTTATTCTAGCCTGTTGTCTAACTATATCACTCTCAACTTTCATAAAATGTCAACTTCTCTGTAATATGGTCATTTCCTCACTTGTGTTTCCTCTGGCTTCCATCAGTCTATATCTAGGCTGCAGATGTATGCTCACAGGTCAGCTGCCAATCAGAGCTTCCTTTGGTTAACCTCGGGGCCATTGTGTAACACAGAGTGTGTCTTCCCTCTATTGGCCACATATTGCCTCACCAAATGACAAGGAAACATGGCAAATCATTTGAAGGTTGACACTGTCTCATATGTCTGTAGGCTGGGGAAGGGGAGAAGGAAGGAGCCCATACTAAGACATCAAGAGCTCAACGACTGCATAAACAAAGGCTTACCGTGTCTCTCTATCAGCTGCTTTTTCTGACACTTGGCTGGTGTGTGACTAGAGTGGCACCATGGCTGTGCCAGGCATGTCTCTTGTTTAGTAGACTTTTTTAGAACTGTTTCTGTGGTGCTAGCAGGGGCCCTTCGGAAAGCAGAAATGTGCCAGGATGCTTTATAGCCTTTGCTCTGGCCTTTCCTAGCAAACCTATTGGTCAAGGCAAGTGACTTGATTTAGGCCATGGTCCAACTGACAGGACTCTGCAAAGTTACAAAACAAGGGGATAAAGGAGTGGAGCCATGAACACAGGAGGCAAGTGATTTATATCAGTGACCAGAAATTTCTGGTTATCATGAAGAACAGTGGTCAACAAGCAATAACTGCTGCTTAGTTCTGTGCTGAAGAACAGCTAGCAGTTGAATACTATTTAATTCAATGTAATATGCAATTTTTCACTTCGGGTGATGTGCTAGTCATGATTGAGTAGCTGGCTGGCTGAGCAGTAGCAGTATGATAGGAACCCAGTGGGACCTCAAGTCTCTCCATCTTTTCTACACATCATGGTGACAGTCTGATGGACCCATGAGGGCTGAGTCCCACGAATCTAGCCCCCGGACTCCCTCTTGTTTTAAATGGAGTGGACTCCATGTTCTCAAAGAAAACACTGGAAATAAGAGAATGTGGACAATTCAGCAAAGGAGTGCTCAGCCTTTCTGTAATCAGAGGTGGCCACCAGAGGGTGGAACTGTTCACCCAGCAGTTTCCCACACAGGTTTAAAACTGAAGAGGAAAGGTCTGTCATATGTGTCCTGCTACAATGTTTCTAAAGGGGACAAATAAGGATCAGAGATCTTAGACTATCTTAGCAGAGAAGCTAATAAGTAATAATTTAGACAATAAATGTTCATAACATAAAAGAGGCAATGTTAGCTTATCACGCATTTGTATGGAAAAAGAGAATTCCTCTGACTTCATGCTGCATTCCACCCTTTCTGTATTCCGGTTTTACCACACTCGTTACCTTGAAATTTGCACTAGGTGGCGCTCCTGAGCCATAGTCTGTGGGTTTTGGCGTACATGAAGAAGTGCGAAAAGCCTTATTTTGCTCCCCACTTCAATTTTCATGCCTTTGTTTTTTTTTCAGTTTGAAAGATTGCAGAGAGAAATTATTTATCAGTTGGTATATTAAAGAAAATCTGGCATGTCCAAACAAGCATGTCAGAGGTTTTTAGTAACACCTATCACAAGACTGAATTGACATGAAGAAGTAGGAGTGCAAATCCCATGATGGCATTTTATTATCAAAGAGAAATGGAAGGGTTTGTGTTTCCCTCTATGAAGCCACGGTGACCAAATCACACATCAACTGTCTGGAATGATTTGTTTATGAAGATATTTTAAATCAGATGTCTGGATTCTTGCAACTCAAAATTTCTTTGTTTAGGCTCAGAGATGATGGAAAAAGTAGAAAGATGTACATTTCTAAGATGTGCGGACAAAATACCTCTTGTTTTTGTGGCTGTCATGTATATCTAAATGCCACTATGGGTTGTACTTTATGAATGTCACCAAGGTCCTAAAGGAAGAGAATAGAAACTTCTCTGTTCCTGAAATGTCGCATGAATTTCCATCTCTTCACACTGAATGGTCTTGTTGCCACCCAAACCCCGGTGGAGGGCTGGTAATATCTTGTACCAGGCATCTAAGGTCATCTTGGTTAAAGATGTCAAAAAAAAAAAAAAAAGAAAAAAGAAAAAAGACCCTGAGACCTAGTAATTCTCCATTTGTGTTGCACTGGAGTGCCAGAACATATTCCCCCGAGTGAGGACAGACCCTGGACCAGCTTCTGCCCAGGCCTCTAGTTCTGCTGGCAGCTTCTTCCCATCTTCTGACTTGACCTCCTGTGTCATAACTCCACACCCTAAAGTCATGGCCCTGTGAACTTGGCCTTCTCACTGTGGTAAAATGCTAACAGCTTACAATCAGAAACTGTGACTCCCAGTTCAGGGCCAACCCTGCCTCTGAATTCTGTAGCTTGCTCTTTAGGCCTAAGCAGGAAAGCAAGGAGACTGTTCATCCACACACACAGGTATTACTGCAGGAATCAATGGTCAACTTGAGGAAAGAATCCTACATGGTACCTTCTGTCCCCTTCTTCACAGAAGTGTGGTTCACATGGTGACATTGCTGTGATGATCACCATACAACTAATGCAGCATATTGCCAAGTTTTATTTTAAAATATAAAAATTGTGCTTCTGTCTAATTGTGCTATTTTTGCTGTTTGTTAAGGATTTCATGGCATTTGCTTTCACTTACTTTGAAGCAGCTCAAGTACAATGAAGGTATTTCTATGAAGAAAATTGTTGTTTGTGCTATTAGATATGATGGTAATAGCTACCGTTCTATAACCATTTTTCTGAAGCCAGTGTTTCCTGTCTTTTTCATGTTTAAAGCATGTAGTTCTTCTGGAGATGATATCTTAAAAAAGCTGTTTGGGGAAAATTGAAGAATGGCATGGTGAGATTGTTGCTCTGAGCACATCTGTTTGCTCAGCTCCTCTTGGAAGGCCCCACAATTACTCACAGTGGAGTGGGAGATCTGTCCATGGGGATCCAGCTTGCAGTGGATTTGCTTAGGTGGGTTTGTTACTGTTCTTTCCAGCAGAAAATCCAGATGTGTTGGTGTCTGATCCTCTCCGTAGTCTAACCCTGACCCTCTGCAGGTCTTAAGGAAAGCTGTCTTATCAGGAAGGCAGAAATGGATAGGGCGGTACATTACATATGGACAAGGAGGGACCACACAGAACGGGAGTCTCTGTGGTATTTGTGTCAGGGTGGTGACGGGACAGTAGGAATACAGGGCAGCTTGGGTAACTTGTGTTTTTTGTGTTTCATCAAATCTGGTGGCAGCAGAGGAACTGGGCCTCAGGAAAGCCCTGGATTAAGGAGCTGGATAGTAATTGCTCACTGTGTATCTCTGTCTGCCTTCTTCTTTCTCTTAGGAGGTTGGCTAGGAAGAAAGCCAATTATGGAAGCAACCACACTGAGTTCCTCTGCAGAAAAAGAGCAGTCACAAAACGATTATTTCCACCCCAGTCCCCAGTTCCTAGGAGAGTCATGGGCCATGTGTTCACCTTCATTTGAGAATTCTGACCTCTGGTACGGGAAATCCTCTGGGGTGACATAGGTCAGTAGTCCTCAAATGATCTGTCTTATAGAGATAGGGCATGGCATGTTTGATGTGGAAAGTGATAGTGCTGTCTAATGGTTATAGACAGGGACTAAGATCAGAGGCCTTCTTCCATCCCTCCTCCTCCCTCCCTATACAACATCAGACAGGTTCTTTGACTATCTCTACATTAATTTCTTCAGCAGTGAAATACGAGTACCCACAGTGTTGGTAAGATAAAGAGTGAATGCTTGTAATACCAGCAATACAATGCCCACAATGTCACTGAGAAATATCTGTTGATGAGATAATTATTTAATGGCACAGATTTTGTCCTAATGTCTGGAGCAGCTTGGCTCCGACTCTGCTGTTGGTTGAAGTTCTGAAATTGTCTGCTGCCAGTTATGTCATTGTCCCACCACCCCTACTTGCCTCATATTCTCAGTTAACAATTTATCTTTAAAGAACTATAACTCTCCCTCTATTAGTTATTTTCTGTTGTTTCGACAAAAATATACCCATGGAAGCATCTTAATGGAGAGAAAGTTCTTATGGCTTACACTTCAGGGAATGTATAGTCCTTCATGGTGTGGAAGACAGGGTCGTGAGCTGGGAAGACACTGAATGGCTCGTCACTTACATCTGCGCTTAGTAAATGAAGAGGGAACAGGGGTGGGTGAGGTTGGTATATAAAGTCTCACAGCCTGTCCCAATCACCCTCCTATTCCAGAAGGGCTCCATTTCCTAAAGGTTCCACAGTTTCCCAAACATCACCACTAACCAGGACCAAGTGCTCAAATGTCCGAGTCTCTGAGGGACACTGTACATGCAACTCATGACTCTCCTCTGTCCTGCATAGGCTTACGGCCACCTCTTGATACAAAATCTATCTAGTCCAATTTTGAAAGTCCTTATGGCTCTGAACAATCTCAGCAATATTCAAAAATCCAAACTCTAAAGTCTCTCCTGAGGCTTGAGGCAATCTCTTAATTGTGACTACTTGTAAAATAAAAAAATTGTGTCCTGCTGAAATACAATGGTACAGAGTGTACATTCATATTTGAAAAAATAGAAATGGGGCATATCAAGGAAAGACAAGACTGAAGCAAGATGGCACCATGGCAGGGGGTGGGAGATTTTGTACCTCCATGGCTGGTTTTTGTGATTCGTGATGGAATCACTTCAGTTTCAATGGCTGAGGTAGCCTTGCTCCAACTCTGCTGCTGTAGCACAACACACAAAACCTCTCTCTTAGGATGGGTTCACTCTGTGCATATCATTTTTTTGTCTATGAATTTGGCACTGGTTCTGTGCTCTCTAATATCCTGGCATCTTCATTGCAACTCAGGGTTCATCTTTACAGCTTCTCAAGTGACCTCAGTTCCTTACAGTGGTCATTACAGGTACTCTGACCCTGTCTTAGTAATTCTCCGGAATGTTGGTATGATATAAGACTCTATGGCCCTTTCAGTCCTGTATCTTTCATGGTTGTTGACTCACTAGCATTGAGAGTCCCAAGTGATGAAGACAGGGTGTGAGACTCCAGATCAATGGAATGTGTGTTAAACTCCTTGCCCTTCCTGGTTGGGAACAGGAAATAGGATGATTATAAAGACTCACTCTCTCCAGTGAGATTCCACTTCCTATAAATTCTACAACTTTCTCAAACAGTACCAACTATTGGGAATCAGGTGTGCAAACACATAAACCCAAAGCAGACATTTCAGATTCAAACTATAATATTTCCAGGAGACCATTTTAACCTTCTCAAAACTGTGGAAATTATGCTCTTTACCAAGGAATCCTTTTTACAACCATTGGGACCTAGAAATGGCAAAGATTCTCAAATTGGAAGAAACAAATAAATGCAATGACATACAATGAGAATCATTTCTAGATATCCTCATAGCATGATCACTAAAAAGTTAATTCCTGTCTAGCTACATGTGCCTCTAATCTAAGCACTTAGGGGACAGAGACTGGAAGACTAAGTGTTCAAGGCCAGCCTCAACTTTTGTGAGATCCTGTATCAAAAATCCAAACAACAAGCCAACCCAAAAGTCCTTTCTATTTCTGAATACAACACTATATAAAAGATATATTAGCTAGGCTTGATTAAAATTAATCAGAACTTGGTGCTTAGGTGAGTGTTTTATTTAAGGAAGCTAATTGCATACACTGTAGCATCTTGGGGGAGGGCTGTTGACCAAGAGTTGGCAATGGCTGCATTATGTAGAACTGGGCATTATAAATATTGTAGTCATTAAGACAGGATTTAGTCATGGGCAAGCCACAAAATGAAATGCAGAATTTCTCAAACTGGGCAATCTGGGAAAGATCCAGGCTGATGGAAGAGAAAGAAAGAAGTCTGGAAAGACTGTGTGGTTGGGGGCAGCAGCCGAGAGGACGGGTGGGTCCAGCCTTCCTGTTAGCATGCTTTCCCCGCTGTTCCTTCTGCCTAGTGACTGTCTTGCCTTCGATCATCTCCTCCTCCTTCTCCTTCTCCTCCTCCTCCTCATTTTCCTTCTCTTCTCATTATCTTCCTATTCCCTGCCAAGTCCATGACAGTCCCCTTTTGAATGCAGAGGAAGGTAACGGAGCTCACCTTCAGCCATACCATCTTTAAACCAGAAAATCACAGCAGACTTGTGTGGACACAAAGAAATCATACAAAGTAAGGTTTGAAAATGTCATGACAAGAGACAGAATGAGTTAGCTTGGTAACTGGACACTGGTTTTCACCAGTATGGGTGGAAGAGACACATGCTCTAAGCTCTCAGAGGAGATATTTTAGCTGTATAGGAGACTCAGGTGTATGCGCTGACCTGCAGTATCCAGGGAATTCTAGAATGATGAATGTCTGGCATGAGAAGCTTTAGCTGGAGGAGGAATACACTGAATATTTGAAAAGGATCTCAGAAAACAGACATCAGCCAAGACTACAACTCATAGATGTATGTTTGTCCTGAAGTAAACTTTATAGAAGTGTCAAGTTATATATGGTGGGAGCCAATATCTGTCTTTCCGGAAGACTTCATTCAACTCTCTCTTGGTTTTCATCGGGTCACTCATTTGTTTGACTTCCCTAGAACTCAGAGGCATTTGCCTCTGCCCGGTGACTTTGACTTAGGTGTCACAAATCAATGTTACTGTAAAGTGATGCGAGCTCTAACTCTTACTGACCTTGTTTTGGTTTTTCCCTCTGATGGCTTTTCTGAACTGTGGTTGGTGGCAGCAGCAGTGAGGACTGGTCTAGCCTTCTTGTTTGCCTTCTTCCTGTTTCCTTTGCTTAATGACTGCCTTGCCTTTGGCCATTTTCTCCTCCGGTACCTCTTGCAAGGAAGAATCCAGGATCATTAAAAGAAGCCTTAGACCCAGGCTGCTTTCAACCTCGGTCAGAGAACTTTTCTTTAGTCGTGGGCAATAGTCAACATGGAGGTCATGTAGCTAGTCAGGATATTGAGCAAAAGACTGAGTGTGCAGCCCTCAAGGGACACCTTTTCCTCTCACTACTTCCTCCGTCCCCTAACCAAGGCTCAGGAAACACTTCTAAAGAAAACATGGAAACAGTGTCAGAGCAAATAGATGGCCAGGAGGGCTGAGGGGCATCCTCAGGATATGACAGGGCTATGGCACTGTGAAATGCATCAGCTGGGGCTACCTGCACAGAGTCAAGCCAGCCCCGGATGACAAAGATGTCATTGATCACCAGGCCCCGCCCCCTGCGGAGGAGCTCTTTGCAGTTGATAGCTGCTGGGGGAAAGGAGCATCTTTCATTTCTGAAGGTGTGGTCCCCAGGGGGGATTCCCATGCTCCAGTGGATGGCCCTACATCCGAGCACACAAGGACAGCACTAACCTAGACTTAGTGACTATTTAAAAAGAAAAAAGTAGCATGAAGTTGCGAGGGGTCCTGTTGGGAAGAACATGGGGGGAGTTTCCTGGGGAGATGAGAAAGAGATCCAATCATATTTCATTATGAATGTATGAAATTCTCGGAATAAAAGTATTTTAAAATATGTAAAAAGAATAAGAGAAAATAAATTACAAAGACAAAATAAAGTTTGAAAAATAAGCCTTAATTCTCTACCGTCTCTTGTGGTTGGATGGAATATTTTGGTTATTCCTACAGTCACCTCAGCTGCCATAGGAGGCATTCTCAGTTCCTGTATTTGTTGATTCAGGATTTTCGCCTGTTATAAAAAGCCATAAATAAAAAAAGACTTGAAGCAGCTTGCAGTAGTAACAAGACAATTAAAAACAGGACCAGAGCCATTTAAAAAATCAATTCAGAGGACAAGAATTACTAAGGTTAATTTGTTACTTCACTCAGACATTCAACTTACCCCTGTGTCTCCTTGGAGGAGTGAAAAATGGGTGATATAATTCTCTCTGTTCAATTGAGAGAATCCACACAAATTTAGAAACAGACCACGTGTACTGATATTAACATCTAAGAGCATTTTGTTATATGGATTTACATAACTGTTCCTACCTGTATTTACTGCTGCAAAAATGGATTTTCTATCTAACAAACCAATACTATTCCCAGTGTCCTGGTTTCTAATGCATACAATTCTAGAGGACCAGTAAGCATACTTGAAAATACATTATCCCTATGGTTCATCCATGAGAAATTGGCCTCAGGACCCTCCAGATTTCCACACTAAGGATACTCTATTTCCCCACATAAAATTACTAATTTTTATATGTAACTCCTTTACATCTTTATATATCCTTAAATCATGGCTAGATTACTGACAAAACTAACTATAATAAAAGATATGATATAAGCAGTTATTTGTTTTGTTCTTTAGTGAGAAATGAAAAAGTCTGGCTATGTTTAAAGCAGGTAAAAACATTTTACCACAAATACTTTCAACTGTGATTTGTTAAATCTGTCAAAATAGAATGTGGGAGATTTGACTGCATATGCTTTTGAAAATCTTTGACTGTTGATGGCCACATGTTTAATGTACACAGCAAAAAAAAAAAATATAAGGCAGATGGATGTTAAGAAAAAAGTTCCGTACCTCTCTCTGCTTTCCACACTGAAGCCCTTGTCTGGCCAACCCATAGTTTTAGCCTGTGTATTTCAAGGGCTAACTTAGACTGATTGCCACTCCAGAGGAGAGTCTCCATTCTCTGAATAGCTCAAAAGGCCTCTGGGTATTTTCTCCATATGAGACAGGGTGATGAATGAAATGTCATTCCTGTGACTGTGAGGTGCAGGAGGAAACAGGATCTGGTTGATAGGAAGTGGTGATTTACCTGGCACAGTATTCCAGAGACTCCCCCTCAAGCCACCACTGCATCACACAGACATGCCACTAGACACGTTCCTCACTGAACCCAATTCCTCAAGCACTAAGAAGTATCTATCATACTTACCCATTTCTTTCCTTTTTTTCTAAGAAACTTTTGGGAAAAGTTTGTTTCAACTTTTATGGGGGGTGGGCATTGAGATACAGTTCCACATGGTAGGTCAGACTAAATTTGAGCTCCTGGTAATCCCTCTGCCTCAGCCTCCCAAGTGTAGGGATTTTCCTTTTTGATTCCTAATGTAATATTCTCGAATTCTTCCTCCAGGTACATTTGAAAAGTCACATGTGTAGTCAAACACACAATTTGCATATATATTGTGGAATGTGTTTGTGATTAAATATATTATGGCATTATATTCTAAGTGACTTTAAATTCTTTTTGAAACTTAGGGGTGTAATATAAATGAATTAAGTAAATAGCAAGTCATTAATTTAGTGTTTTCTGTGTCTCTGTTTCTTTCTGTGTGTGTGTGTGTGTGTGTGTGTGTGTGTGTGTGTGTGTGTGTGTAAGCCAGAGCTCAATGTTTGGAGTCTTTCTTATTTATTCACATAAATATTTGGACTTGGTCTCTCACTGAACCTGAAGTTGACCAATGTGACTAAACTGGCTGATCAACAGTGTCACTTGGCCCCACTCCCCCAGCTCTGTGTTACTGATGTATACAACTGTGCCCATTCTTTATGTGGGCACTGGAAACTCAAACTCATACAGAAGCACTTTACAGGCTGAAACTTCTCAGCCTGTTTAGTTCCTCTAAGTCACCTGCTATATTGTCCTTCCTTACATGTGACTGTTTAACAGGACATTTCTTTGTGGCCATAATAGAGTCTCACAAGTGTTTTTTCAGCTAGAGTAAGAGTAAGAGTAGCTTCAGTAAGAGTCCATTTGTTTCTAATAGGGCTCTAACTCATTTTCAAAAGTGGAGATTCTATAATAAATTTCATTATTAAATGACCAGGACCAAAGTTGCACAATGATCTAAGTCAGTGACTCTCACCCCTCCTAATGCTATGACCTGTTAACACAGCTTCTCATGTTGTACTGACACCCCTCCAACCATAAAGTTACTTTCATTGCTACTTCATAACTGTAATTTTGCTACTGTTATGAATTGGAATGTAAATATCTGTGTTTCCCGATGGTATCAGGTGATCCATGTGAAAGGGTTGTTTGACTTCCAAAGAGTCTCAACCCGCAGGTTGAGAGCTAGATACTCTTATTTCCATGGGTCTGTAGACACAGTGTGTAAGATGCCTTGTTCTGAGATGCTGTGAACGCATTAAACACACTAGAACACGCCCATGGCCACATAAATGTTTGGTGGTGGCAGGTAGGGGAGGCACCAAATTTATATATGTTAGAGGAATCTAATGTGTTCAGCTTGGCAACTCATTGAGACAGGACTGTCTTCAGTGTTGTTTAGGGGTGTTTTGGTGGCAGCAGGGGTTAGCCTGACTGCTCTCTGAGAGGGTCAAGGCTCCTAAATCACCCACTGTGCAAATACCTATTCCCTAGTAAATTGTGGCTATAAGATTATACATCCATAGCAAGAGTTTGATGGCACTGTAAACCACTTGAGCTCAGCTCTTATAATTTATTGAAACATCAGCTCCCCTCAAAGGAATTATAGATAGATAATTACCACTTGTCCAGTGCCATAAACCAAGTCAAGTGCCTCAGGATTTCTCCATGGTAAAACAAAATCCAGCATTGGGGGGCAGGAAGAATCTCTTATTAAGACTAAACAGCTTAGCAGACAGGAACCACATGACCCAAATGGGACTCTTTTGATACAGATGGCCCTGGATCTTGCCTCACTGGCCACCCTGGTTAAATCATTGCAAATCCCTTTATTGGAAGAACCTCTGTGATAATTTTGTTTTTTTTTTCTCTGCATCATCAAAAGCCTTTGTGATATTTGTTTCTGTCATGGGCTTTGTCTCTTGAATTCTGGCTCCATTTCCACCCTTCTGTTTCTCCCCTTGTCTTTTCCTCTTGTGATGTCCACCCCTGACGGACTTATCCTTTTCAGCTATGAAGCCCATTCATCAGCTTGCTCCCATGGGGAAATGCCTATTCTGCATGGGACCCAATGAGGCTCCATGACAACAGGTTTCACACATTTCCCAATTATTGTCTGCAGATGCTTTTCAGAGCAAGCAATCCCAGGATCCCTTCAGACACAAGAAAACACTCCCCTGGCAGACAGGTCTTATTGGACCTTCCAAAGGGAAAACAGAACAAAAGAGGAATAGAAGATATTCTTTGGTGGGAGCTTCCGGGCACACGCATCATTCCTGTGAGGGGGATGAGAGTAGGGAGCATCGTTAGACTTCATGTCCTAATGCTGTGGTAGCCACATATTGGGGCTAACTCTCCCTGAAAGAGACAGGGCCAGAGTAGCTCTGTTTTATCTCTGAGGTGATTGCTCTCTGTTGTTTTTACACACTGCCTCAGTCCTCCAGAATTCTGGATTCAGAAGATTTTACAAGATGGCTTTCCTTCCTTTATGTCTCTCATGAGAGTCTTTCACAGTGATTTCTGTCAAAATCCAGGAGGATAGATAGACCTCCCACCTCTCCCCTGCATTCTGAAAGGGGAGAGAGATATCATGACCCTCCAACATGGTAGATGGTTCATTTCAATGTTTCTATGCCCTCTGCTGATACTAAGTCTTGATGAGTTTCACTGATAGACTTTGTCTTTCTTTATTAAAAGTCTGTCCTTTGTCTCTCTTCTCTCCCCTTCTTCACAGAAAGCATTCAGAAACTTGAAGACCACTCTAGTTTAAAATATATTACTTGTCCTTCTAGGTAGTGCTTTTGATTCAAGAGTGACCCCAGTGAGCACAGGAGTGGCATGGTGGAAGAGGAAGAGCCCTAATTACCTCTCTGCTTAGTAACATCTGTGTATCCTATCATCAGGGAGCATCAGAAACAGCCATCCCTGCTCAACTGCAGCACACAGCACACCTTAGCATCCACCCTGTATAGCCCTCTGAGGTTGCTATGGATATTAGCCATGGTGAAAGTCCACTTGTGGTCACCAGTGAATGAGCAGAAGGACACTAAGAAAAAGCCACAATGGGTCAGGACTATAGAATCCTATGGGCTTCTGTCGTATAGGACATGTCCCCCCTTGTTCCTCCATCTGCCCACAGACATGGGTGGGGCTTTGCACACCCTGCAGATTACTAGAAACGGAGAAAGATGCAATCCCCATAGCTCAGACCATCTGAAGAACGCAGCTTCTCCAAGGCACTCTACCTTGGAGGCACTTGGGGAACAGAATGGTATGTCCACACCTTTTCCCCAAACAAGGCAAATCTTAATTTGGCAGAAAATCCTCCCAAAGGTGGCAAAGCATGAGAAGGTAAAGCTACAGCCTGCAGGCAGATGTGCATCTTCGAAAAGCCGAGCAAAATTTCCAGAGCTGCTCTGCTCCAAGGGAATGAAAAGAGAGAAGGAGCCAAGGTCTGAACTTCAAAGAAATGTAACTAAAAATGCCTCCCACTCCGATTTTAATCTTCTCATTGGCCCTTTCTGAGAGGGGGGACCTGAGTGAGTGGATTTGCCTGCTCCTTCAGTAAATCAAAGCTTTTCAGAGCAGGTTCACCGGCAGGGACTCCTTACCCCAGGAAACTGTAATTGGAGGTAAATATTAATTCCAGAGGACGGCCTTTAAGCTCAAGGAGCGAGGCAACAATGTGCCTCCAAGGAACCACTTCTTTTCTTTTCTGTATCCGTTGGAAGCAGATTGTGGGAGCAAAGCTTATCTCCCATTTTTATCCGTTTTTAACAATGCTCTGCCTACTGCTAGTTAAACTGAGCTGCCTTAAGCTCAGCACAAAAAGCTCTTTTCAGAGCATCTAGTAGATAACTTAAAAAAAAAAAAAAAAGGAAAAGAAATCTTTTCACATAGCTCTCCTGGTGCCCTTTCATGAGTTGGGGCTTTGTACAGGCAGCTGAGCCTGAGATGGCTTTTGGGGACAAAGCCACCATCAAGTATTAAGTCCACATTCATTCTTTAAAGCTACTGCCATGTTTGTGCCCCTACTTTCTGCCTCGTGTGCACTGCGCCCCCACTGACCCCCATGTACATCTGTCAGTAAAGCGCAGTGGGCTTCTCTGAGCCAAATCCATGTCTTGCTCTCACTGGGTGATGATGCCCAACATGGGCATCCTTGTCCAGAGCCTTGTATGTGCCTGAGGTGATGAAAAGGAGAATTCAGAGACCACGGAATGGTGGCCAGATTCCGCTGGAAGCCTAAATAGCTGCGTTCCTATCAGCAGCACCAGGGGTAGACTGCTGCTTTCCCTGATAATGAGAGAAATTTCTGGCATCTCATTTTCCTTCAACAATAAGGGCAGGGGTGGTGCCCACTCAGCGGCGGCAGCCGATGAGATTTCTGAGGACTCTGTAGTTTATTTTCAAACCTCTGAACATCTGAACATCACTTTGAAGTAAGTCTGCTTTGAAGCAACTCTGAGCCGGATCCTGAAGAGCTTGATGAGCATCTGAGAGGTGATTAAAAAGGTTCTGGGTGGAAGGACCGCCCCTTCCACTGGACCCTGGCTCTTCTTTTTCTCTTTCAGCTGCCTGTGGTGCTGATGAGATGGTCATTGAGGGTGCTGGGACCCACAAGCATGCATACCCATCATTGCCTCCTGGATTCTACTCTTCAATATTATTTGCATCTCCCCCATCTTGTCTGCTTCCCTTAGCTTCCTTCAACGTCTGCCCGCCAAGGCCTTATTCACCTCATTATTTGGAGTAACGAACCTTACAGGGCAGAGGGCATTGCAATCACATGGCTATTAGTGTTGTTCCACATTGGTACAGGAGGTCGTGTCCTTAGACTTTTTATAGAATTGGGTGCCTGCAGGAGGAAATAACTCTTGGGCAAGGTGGCTTTCTTCAACCAACACAAACCCTGTGGTAGCTGACAGCTACAGGCTGTCTTTACAGCAGCAGGGATGATAAATCAAATGTTCAGAAAGGAGATGAAATCTGTGTCATATCACCCACCATCATTCCCTAGTTACACCAGAGATATTTCCTCTGCTGGAGGCATCCTGTTCTTGATTTGAAGATGAAATCTTTAATAAAGTCAATGCCTTTTGAGAGCCATGTGCCAAGAACCAGTTTGACAGCAGCAAGCACAGTACCCTTGACTCACCCCCCCAATGCCAAACCAACAGCAGTCAAGGATGCCCTGAGATCTTAGAGAAGTGGCATTTAAAGTGTGTTCTCTGCAGCGGATTTGAGAGTGGGATCTACCAGCTGGATAGGACAGTGCCAGCATTCAAATGCCACAGGAAACTTGGATTTCAACAAAGGAAAAATATATAAATATTTACCTAATCACATAATTAGAGAAAATCTACTGGCTTCTACAGTTGTAATCTAAATAGCCCACTTCATTAAAATGCAGAAGTTCTTGTAAAACACTTTCAAACTATTTTTCTCCTCCAAATGGTTTTATTTGTTAGGATCAGAAAGAAGTATTTGTCTTAGATAACATTACAATTTAAATATATTTGCATATACTTACATTACATATAAAGTGATGCAATGATCTATATTTAGCACCATATACATGTATAGACTGACTGTATTGGCTTTATTCTTCCCATTTTATTTGGACTATAAACGTTACTGGTACTGAATGAAGGCCTTTTGGAACTGCACCACCATCATTTCCTCCCACATTACCAGTACAGGACAGCAGGCAGATTTGTCTACACAGGTGAGGGAAGTGGAGAACTGAATTATTCAGTGAATTTGATTAATGTTTATGTCAGAGCAGGAACTAATGTATCAGTAATGGGGAAGTTCAATTAGTGCTTTAATTAATTAGACTCCCATTTTTAGTCATATTGTGCAGGGTAATTATTTGTTAGCTTTGCTTGGGACCTGGGTTAAGGCTTTGATTACAGGTATTTAACACACACACACACACACACACACACACACACACACACACACATACACACATGCACAATACAAGGAGATTGGGGCTCTCTGGAGCAGCATGAAGCTCCCAAGATTAGAAAACGTATGTGACAATGTAAACCCTGGTCATTTTCTGGTTATTAAGTGCTCCATGAAAAGCTAAAACAAAGTTCAACATAAATTATTGAGACTGAAGCTACCCTTGTGGGAGGGACTTTTGGGGACTTTGGTTCTCTTCTTTTGTATCCAGGGACATTTTTAATTATGCTGTCAGGAGCAGGTGCCTACAAGGCAAGCTGACAGTGGAGACATTTTTCTCTTCCTATCTCTACTAGAAGCTTTCTTCATGAAGAAGAAATGATAAACCTGTTAAGAAATATTCCAGTTCTGGAGGCTTAGTCTTAGAATGGAGAAATGCTTCCAGAGAACCTGCATTGTTTTGATTTTTGCTCCCATCGTAGCCTGTTCTTAGTGGCATCTGAAAGGCAGAGGGATTTGATGTATACAAGGGACCCATGTTTAGACAGAGTCTCCTTTTGTTTGTAAGCCAACAGTCCTCAGTTGTTAGCATGTACAAGGATCATCACACAGACATACACTTTTGAACCCAGGATAGCTGGACACTCTGGACCAATTAAGGGATGTTTGTGGATGATTTAGATGATCTGAGAATTCGAGACAAATCTGATCAATTGTTGGGCATTTAGGTTAGGAAATCAACTATTCACATCAACTCTGGCTTTCCAGTATGACAAAAATAGTGAGCTACTAATAACTAATTGTACTATTAAACATATGAATGATTTGCCTCTTAACTTTGAATGAATTAGACAGCACTTAATATGCATTCCATAAGATAATGCTGTTGTTCTATAGCACTTATTGCATTGTTCTGAGTTGGAGAGAGGTACAATTCCCAGCCCGCACTTCAATTCTCAGTGTTTTGTTGTACATTATGACTTCTTTAAATTTCTGTGATGCTTGTGGGATGTGATGTCTTTCTCAGTTTAGCTGTAAATGCATACTTCTAGAAGGAAGGCTATTCCAATTGTAAGTGACAAAGTTTAATATCATAGTTCTCGGTTTTCCAAACCACAACAGTCTCAGTGCATCAAACAGGTCAGAGATGTGAACTGTTTCTGTGAATACTATTTTTAAAATATCATGGTAAAACATAATATTATATGTTCATTATGTTTAAGACATAATGCTTTGAACTATATTTTATAGATGTGCCTAACAAATATCATCTGTGAAGGTAGAAACTCAAGTGCTGTTTTTGACTGTCAGCATTTAAACACTGATTCTTGTATTCACATGCATTTATCACAGTGATCAAGCCTATAATTTTAGCTTGTATCTGTATTCAGTTAACACTAGACTTGTTTTTAATATCTCTTACTCTCCTTTTAATGATTTTTAATGATTTTATGTCACAGACATGAGCCTTTCATGTCTTTAAGGTGTCTGAGCTATAAACCTCTATGGATAAGCATTCTTCAGGAGGAGGGTGGGGCCAGCAAATGAATATTTTAAAAAGTATACAAATACACATGGCCTTGCTCCTTGTGTTTGCCTGTACCAAGTAAAAGAGTACAATCAGGAGGAATGTGTAGGCTTCAATTGTATATTCAAGATATGTGCAGTGAACATAAATATTTAATGTGTTTCTCACTTGCTGGCAAAAAGAAAATGATTGACAGCACATAGTCCCTGCTTTTATGGAAAAGGAGATTATAGATCTATTTCTGCTGTGTGCGATAACTTCTAAAAATATGTGCATTTAGGACTCCTGAAAGAATAAGGCCTCGTGAGAGCGATGCCCTCTGTCATCATGGCAGCAAGCTGAATGGTGGCCAGAGTAGAGTAAATGATGCTTCATAGAGCCTCACTGGACTGCTAGAAAAATGTTGTAAACCAAGCAGAGCTGGAACATTCCAGAATCAAGAGGCAGTGAGGCCTGAAGGTCACATACCACCCGTATTGTCAGAGGGTGCGGATATGACCTTCAGCATTTGTGGAGGGCCTCACCAAAGAGGAATGACAAACCTGTGCATCTTGTAAAGCAGCCTGTGGTCCTGTTCATTCAGGAAAGCAAGCACCATGTTGGACTCTGAAAACAAAACAAAAACCAACCAACCAAACAAAAAACACCAGGAAACTGGTCAGTAAGATCCCAGCCCTCAAGACATCTTCCCTACCTCCATCCTCCAGCCTCTCCATCTCCAGGAGAGATGTTAAGTAATAAAACAATGACACTGAAGTTGTGCTTGATGAGATCCCATATGCCTACCAGAAAGACTGTAGGAATTAATGAGTAAGTTGTGATGGCCCTGGAAGCAAGAGTCCAGTCACTGGGAGAGGTGAGGTGACAGCCACACCTCCCAGGCAGAACCTGAGATGTAAATGAACTGTGCATCTTTGGGAAGCAAATCTGAGGAGGGGGCATAGATATGGATGACTGAGGGAGAAATCAGAAGAACAGAAAGTTAGAGAGGAGCCCACTGACAGACTATGGTGGAGAGTGTGGCTTTTATTCTAAGTACCCCAGGCTATGTTGAGACAGTTTCCACCGGGGTGGGGTAAGCTCCAACTACATGCTAGCTGTATAGGTAAAGATGGATTTCAGTGAGGAACTGTTGCAGAAAGGGAAACCTTCTTATAGAACTCAGGTCCAGAAATAGCAAGGGTTAGTGTGGATTTGGGAATAGAGTTGGGTCAGCTGAAAACCTCAGCAGCTTTCTTGCTGAGAGTAAGCAAGGGTGAACATATATCAGGGGTGAAGAATTTGTTAATAGACTTGGCAAGATCCCTACTCTTGATGAGAGGCCCAAAGTCAGACCTCATGGAGCATGGTGGGTTAGGAGAGGGTGGGACATTTAATCCCAATACTCCACAGGCAGAGGCAGGCGGATTTCTGTGAGTTCTGGATCAGCCTGGTCTACACTTGTGAGTTCCAGGACAGTCAGAGCTGTTACACAGAGAAACTGTCTCAAAAAAACAAACAAACAATGAATTATAGAAAACAAAAGATGCTTTCTGCATCCTTTGGATAATATAGATCCTTTCTTTCAGTTATCTTATATTCAAGAAGGACCAGCTAATCTTCTTGGTAGCAGAAGATACCTGCTGTATTATGTGATCAGACATAGAGTATTTCTATGAAAACAGAAAGACTCATGATCCAAAGCTCAGGTTCTGAAGATTTCTAGGTTTTACACTTGAGAACAAAGTTGCTAAGTTGATAGGTTCTCCTGTTGGCACTTATGATGGTGTTTGGAGGTGAATGGTTCTTTCTATTTGCTGAGTCCTGATCCAGACACTGACTTCTACCATTTGTGGATCCTAGAACAAGCACGCAAGTGGTATCTTCAAAACACATCTAGATATTTAATGCTATTAACAAGTTAGTAGACTGCTGGATAAACATGTGTTATACTCCTGCCTTGATAAGTATGCCTTTATAATCATCTTTAAGTCTGTCTCAGTTTGGAGTTCTTGACACACGAAATTCTATTCCATCCTACCCTGAGTCCCACTTGAGCCCCATTCCAGGCTTAGAAACAAGATCCATGGGAACCTAGAAGCAGTCTAGGGACCACAAGAACAAAAAATTCTGAGGTCTCAGATACCTAGGTGTGGCTTGGTCAGAAGATTTGTGAGCCTACACACTTACCAATTTGTGAAAACAACCTTAATAGAGCCTGTCAGTACAAGTTCTGAAGTGGGGTGTGTGTGTGTGTGTCTTGCTTTTGTTGTTCATTGTTTTCAAAGAGAAAGAAAGTGCTAAAATGGAAAGTAGAAGGCTAGAAAGCAGACCATGTCCCAAAGAATTCTAGAATAGTATTTGAAGTGGGATGGAACATGCATCGGGTGTTTCCTCCGGTGTCTATAACTGATAACCACACCCAGAAAACATTAAACAACAAAGATACTGTCTTTTAGGGTCCTGGGGACTGAAGTTTGAAATCAGAATCTCTGTGAAACAGCAAAGCATCAACAGTGCCACTTTTCCTGCTGACCCTCCAGGGCAGTCACCGTTCTGTCCTGGTGGCTGCTGTAGTCCCTTGTTATATGGCTTCACGGTTCCAGTCTTCAAGGAACATTCATAGCTCACATCCCCTCTCTGTGAACGTTCAATCTTTTTCTGACTCTCTGCCATCAGGATTCATATGGTTCTATTGAGGGTCCACTTGGATAATCTGAAATGAATATGTTCATGTTAATATTTGTAATTTAATTACATATTCAAAGTCCCTATTTCCACTTGAGGTCAAATTGACACACTCTTGAGACCAGGGTTTACTATCTTAGCAGGACCATTGTTCTGTTTAATGCATCAAGTGACAGCATTTGGTAAGGAAAAAATTTTTTAAAAGTTTCAATGAAAAAGAAACATAAAATTGTTAGAAAGTTTAGTGTAGAAGAATAAATGTTTCAATCTTGGATGTTACAGAGATCATTATCAGTGGTGACAACTTTATTTTTTTAAGTTATGACTTTATTCCATGACTAGAAAGTAAAACTGAAAGCAGGTACCTGAAAAAAATAAGCCTTCTCAGTCAACTGTTCCTAAGTTAGTTCTTATTAATTGCTTTTTAAAAAAAAAATTTGTGATGAGCATGCTGCAAATCAAAGCATGTAGAGAAGAAATTATTTGAGTAGTTTCAGAAAGGTGAATGTCCCCATATTGGCAGGTCCTGGTGACAAGCTTTTTTCCTGAGAACTGGAGATAGCAGCCTTGAATTCATTTCAACTTTTCAATTAAACTCAAAATGCATTTATTGAGAAATCAGGAACTGCCAAGCACTGGGCTCCATTTTGCAAATAGAAAGATAAATTATATCTCGAGAGTGTCCTCCGAGACCTCACAATTTAGCCTGTGAGAAAGGATGGTCACAAACAATTAAGAAAACAAAAACAATGCAGTATGTGCTGTGAAAGGAGATGATTGAAACTCAGGAGTAGAGACGCAAGTTGAAAAAGAGGAGACTGAAGGAAGCAGTCTGATATTCAGGGGTCACTGAATACATATTCAAATGTAAAGAACCAGCCCCCATTACCTGGAGTATAAGCTGTTCTATCTCTCATCTCAAGTGTTGGGCAGCCTGTACAATGGTCCCCAGGTGCCACTTTTATCCTCCAAACCCATTCTCCAAACGGGAGACCATGTCATCTCTGCCTATAGCCAGTTGCATCTGAATTCATTGGAGACAAGCATTCATTTTGAAGTAAGTCCCTTGGAAGCCAGAGCCTTCCTGGATGTTTGCCACAATCCATCCCCTCTAGCCTCCACCATTCTAGAACCTCTGAGTTCTTTTCTGCCCCATGGCCTGTCTTTACCCTTGGGTTCCTGTAGAGAGAATCCGTCTTTATAAGAGGGCACTCCCAATGAATTGTTCCCTCACAGCAGCTGCCTGTTTCCGAAATGAAGTCTTCTATTTGCTTTTTCATAACCCTCTATTGAGATGCAATTCCCTCGAGGCAGGGACCTTGTTCATCCTGTACAATATCTTATCCCCAGTGCTTGTCACAGAACAGAAGGCTATCCTGGCACCTGGGATCATATAGAAATTCAAAATCTGTACTCCTCAAGCTCAGCATCCTATTGAAAGAATTTTCAAAAATACAAACAACAGTAACCATCATTATTGTCATCCTAGTTTCTTCGGCATGGGTGACGCTATCTTCCAAGCCTGTAGTGAATGCTATAAAGCTCAGTGGGTACCATTGTAGAGACTTTATAAAGGGCCATTTTAGTTCTGTTCTTTCCAGGGTCATGGGCTAGTCACCGAGCTAGAATTATGACAGGAGAATAAAAATAAGCTTAACAAAATACAGCCACACTTTATAATAACAACAGTCCAAGAGAGAGAGAACTCTGGAGTAATCTGAATGTAGCTACACCCTTTCCATCCTTTTTTTTTTTTTTTTTTGCACCTTGATGACAAAATACCTGTAATTTCTTTGTAACTAGAAAAAGTCATAGTTAAAAAAAAATGTGAGTTTGTGCCTTAAAAATGATCAGTGGTCAGTATTTGCCACTCATGCTGTTTGGCCTCAACACTTTCTCTCTTTCTTTTGAGCATAAAGCCAGCATCATCTGTATGCCTATCACATTAAATTAGAGGTTAAAAGGCAAACCTCCTCTGTCATAAGGCCAGGGTTCTTTGAAAAAAGCTTCTGGCACTCAAAGTTGAAACAGGAAACAACAAAAGAGAATGCCAATGTTGAACAAATGGCTTTAATTGGCCATTAAGCTTGGACTGCATTGAGAACAATTCCTAACCCTGCACTAGGGTATCTACCTTATCTAAAGAGAGATCTCCTGGTGGGCAAACTTCTGACAAATGCCATCTCATTCCTTTCTCATTAAAAACTTTCTTGGGATGTTGGTGTGGTGAATACCTAAATAATGAGATATAAATGGTTTGCATCTTACTCCTCTGATTTTCACTTAGGTTTAGTTATTTATTTGCCTAATTCAAAAGACATTTAAACCTATTTTTTACTTAATCATTGGACTTTAAAAAAGCAGTGAAGATTTTTGAAGCTTGTTTAAACCATTAAAGCATAAATGAGTGAGTTCTAATTATTATCTAGATAGCATGGGAGAACCAAATCAATTGTTCTTTTATGGCAAGAAGAATGCTCACAGGGTTCAGGCAGGTTTCTGAAGGGAGATGGCGTACTAGGAAAAGAAAGTCAGTTTTTTCTATTATTGTGGTTCAGCTCTGAAGGAGATTTGAGTCAGGGACACATGTATAGAATAGGGGTGACTGACATTACAGATTAAAACAGCCTGCAGTCCTATGTGCCTCTGGAATGGAGTACCCTTATGTTCAGATTTCTAAGGGAGACAGAGGGGATCTGCAGATATCTGCCAGCCTCATGGCTGAGAACGCCAGAATCTATGATGACAACTGGAACACAACTATCCTGTAAACAAAATAAAATTGCCATTAACCAGGCTATATTAAGTATTCTGAAGTTTTCAAAGACACAAATGATGTTGAATCCTGTATCTCTGGTGTCTGAGACATGCTATGCATTGCATTGATATTAACTACTGTTATTACTATGAACAGTATTAGATGCTCACCACTTGCATTTTTAGCATCATAATTTCTGGATACTTCTATAGTCTAAACATTCACATTCAGAGGCCTAAGGGTGTCAGAAGTTATTAAGCTAATTTTTTCATTCATATTCATTACTAAAGTATTGTGTACCAGAAATGATAGTCTTCTATCTTTTATTCCTCCATTCATGAAGCAGTTAGGGATGCCATGGAAATTGCTAACACATCCAGTGTATTCAAACACATAACACAAAGGTCTCCTTCTATGGTACATCCTGTTATCTGTTCCATGGGTTCCACAGGCAGAATAGAAGTTAGATTTTTTTCTTTTTCTTTCTTTATTTAGAAAATATAGTCCTCTTTTTCCATGCGTCCCCTTGCTCTCCCTCCCTTCCCTCTCCCAATCTCTCTCTGTCTGCCTTCATCCTTCCTCCTCCCCATCCTCCCATCCCCTCTCCCAAAAGGGCAATAAGTCCCAAGGTGGATCAGCTCAGCATCCACTCCAAGCAGATCTGATTTCCTCATCTTAATTTCATGACTGGGTTAGGTGTTCCTCTGGGGAAAATGGGCTTCAAAACAACCTAGATGTCCCTCAACTGAAGAATGGATTAACAAACTGTGGTACATCTACACAATGGAGTACTACTCAGCAGTAAGAAAAAAAAATGACATCCTAAAATTTTCAGGCAAGTGGATGGATTTGGAGAATATCCTCCTGAGTGAGGTATCACAAGCCCAGAAAGATGTACTCACTCATTAGTGGATTTTAGGAGTTGGATTTTCATTCTGATTTGCCCCTTACAGATGGCCCTCCACAGCAGTCCTATTCACACAATCTGAAGAGGGACTCCTGGAGACAGAAAGTAGACTCTTCTGGAGAAGTGTGATGTGTTTTATCCTTTTAACAATGGGTTATATACTTTGTAACAGTTTTAGGTATGCAGACACTGAATGAACTAGGGTTCCTGTTGCTCAGTTTACCTCAGTAATATAGTCCCTTAGAACTCACTTGTTAGAACTGGTTCATTTATCACTACTAAACTCTGTGTGATCCCTATTACTAAACAGAGTTTGTTGCAGTTTCCTCTTCCCCCTGGGTGTTCCCTCCCTGTTTTTGGATCCTCTCCAGTATCACGAATTACATCTGACTGCCAGGTCCCTTGGACTCCTCTTGGCTGGGACAATTTCTCAATCTTTCATTTGTTTTAATGACTTTGACAGTTTTATGAGTGTTAAACAAGTGTTGTGTAGAATGTTCTTATACTGGAGCTGAGATAGTCCTGCCATGGTTCGATAGGGGTTTGGGGTTAAAAGAGCACAGAGATACAGTACCACTTTTATCACATCACCTCCAGGGCACATATTCACAACATAAATATGACAACTGATGTCGGCTTTGGCCGCCTGCCTGAGGTGGTGTTGGTCAGGGTCTCTGTGCTAAGCTGCCTTCCTCCATCCCCTGCTGCAGGATTTGAATGGAACTCATCATGCACAGCCCATAGGATGCTGCCTGTCATTTCCTCCACTTTTGGCAGAGTGGCTGCACATCCGTGAGGACGTTTGCCTTTTTCCAACTGCTGTTTTATTCAATTACTTATTTGTATCAGTGTGCATCCATGGATATTTCTATACTTGGATTAATATTGGGAGGCTCCTTCATTATGTTGCCAAAATGATGTCACCTTTGGCCTCTGAGAGCTTTTTCAGTTGGCGTACATGCCTGTCTGGCATACAGACACCACTGTAAACTTTCTTCTCTGGCAGCACAGGATGCTGTAGGCTCCGGTTGAATATTCTCTGTAGATCCAGTACAGGGAGGTTTCTTTAAGGAGTTTGGGTTCTTTTTATTATGGAATATCATGAGAAAGTAAAATTTGTTGCTAATACTAGTAAGTGGATTCCTTTAGATGCCCTAAGGTAATGAAGAAATGTATATTTGTACGCTAACCTGTCCACATACGCATATCTATACCTCTTTCAGTATATATCACCATCCATATCCAGAGTAAGGTAAACCTGAGTTATTATTTATATTTTAAATCTTATTTCATTACTATATTCTAACCTCTTCCTCTTATTCCCATCTAACAGTGAGAAACTAATTAATTGCTCAGTGCTTTTATACATGGATATTAATATCATAATATTTTCCCTTTGCTTCCATGGAAAAGAACTTGAGTTCAATACTACAGTATAGTAAAAAGTTTCTGGCCCAGCCTAGCCCCCAGCAGTCCCAAATAATCAAAGTCTTATATTAATTATATGCTGTTTGGTTTATGGCTCAGGCTCATTACTTGCTATCTCTTTCAACTTAACTCAACCCATTTCTACTAATCTATGTTTTGCCACTTAGCTTGTGGCTTACCTGTACTTTAACATCTTGCTCTCTCTTGGCATCAGCTTGCATCATCTCCGTCTGACTCTGCCCTCCTTCCCCTTCATCTATGCTCAATTTCCCACCTGCCTATAAGCTGCTTTGCCATAGGCCAAAACAGTTACTTTATTATCCAATGGTAATTAACAGCATAAAGAAAAACTTCCCACATCACTACAGTCCAACATTATTTGATAGTTCAGCTTGCCTTTATCACAGATTCTGTTTGCTTCTGCAAACACTAGGGTCAGCTCTTTTCTCCTTTCCATTTTCATGAGATTTTCACACACACACACACACACACACACATACACACACACACATTCTCTTGTCAGTCAACATTCATTTCTGATGTTCCTCCAATGGGAATATGTGATTATTTATTAATATAGGATGTTTCTAAAAGTAATGTTTTTATTTTAATGACTATGTACTTATTTTGATATTACTAGAAAAGTACACAATTGCCTATCAAAATGATGGTGCCATAGATATTATTAATTAGTATAATGACAGATCTACTTAATTTAAAACTAAATCAATTAAGAAAACCTGATTGGCAATTGGAAATAGCTGCAGTTTTGGAGATTCAGCGTGCATTTACCTACAAGGGCCATACTCCGCTACTTTTCATAAATTATCCCTTCAAAGTCAAACTTCTTTTGATCCTCAAATTAAGATGTTCCTTGACAATTCATAATGATGCCCATATGTGTATGTATGTCCCACACATTTATATTTCCATTTATGGTCTATTGCTTTTTGAGTAAATAACAATGCTTCTACCCCCAGTCTCATATTGTATTCTGCATGAGGCAACAATCAATCCATAGCTCAACTGATTTCTCATAGAGTTGAAGGCTTTTTTTTTGTGATAGGGCAGAGTGTAGGAAACACCAGGATTTTCTAGCAGGAGAAGCTGGAAGTTTTGAGCATCTTCAGCCAGACAATCCTGGTGTCAACACCAACATGTTAACTCAGAACATGGAAATAAAGTTGAGAAGGAGCATTTTGGATGGAGCATGGGCATAATCTAAAATGTCTTGGTAGGCTATGGTATGGGGGTAGTAATGGGAATATTGACTAAAATCAAAGAAACACACACACACATATACACACTTAGACTTTATTAGCCTATGGAGATGGGCTCAGGCTCATCTCCTTAGTTTCCAGTTGATGACATCTAGGTAGATTTTCATTTCTCACAAATTTCTGGAAGTTAATGATGCTGCATAAAGAATGATCAAACCAATTCATTGGTTCAAGTGTTCACAGGGTAGCTTAGGAGAAAAAAGCAAGATGCTTATCGTATATGTGTTCTCATAGAAAATATTGTTTCTTGCTGGCAAAGTTTACAAATGAAAGTTCAGGGGTTTAAATGAAGTTAAACTTAGACCTTGGGGCCTCCTTCATCTTCTTGATCACAAAAGAGGAGCACACGAGAAAGGAAGTGCTTGCCTGTAAGTGTGATGGAAATGACAATCAGCGTGTCCTTGTGCCAGTTCTCTTCTTCCACGGCAAACAACACCACATTTAAGCCTTACTCCCCTCGTTTTTTATTGATTGATATCTTAATTCACACGAATAATGTGTTTGAAGTCCATCTTCAAGTTCCTTCCATCCAATTCCTCACCTATTCTCCCACCACTATTTTCATTCAGTTTCCCCATCTCTATCTACCTCTCATTCTTATTCTTGCTCTATCACTTTCTTTATCTATCTCTATTTACCTACCTCTGTCTATTTCTATCATCTCTCTCCCTCTCGTGGAGTTCACATTATGATACCGTTATGTACACAGGGCCATATACTGGAACATGGGGAAGTAACCTCTCAGGGGCTGCATTCCTGAATCAAATCCATTCTTCACACAAAAATCGCAAAATAGATCACATACCTGACACCATTAATAGGGCCAGGAATCTGAATCTAGGTACGGTGTAGGTCCTAGGGAAAAACCTACTACTGTTATTTTACTAAATGGACATAGTATTAACTGACTTCTAAAGATGAATCATCATCCCCACAGATTAGTACATCTCTCAGTCTTCATCAGAGAAGCTTCTTTTTGTAATAGATTAACAACATCCCACAACTAATCAAGGTTCAGAGAATAGAAACCTAGGGAATTCTCAGCTCTATATCACCTACTTCCTCCCAAGATTCAGGGATAATTGAGGAAGAGAAAGCAGAAAGGTTGTAGGAGCCAGAAATAGTGAATGATTATGGTGAAACATTGTTTTCCAGACTTAAAAGAACATTTACTGTAGTACATGTGTTCTGACCCTGTCTGATGGGCGGTCCAAACCCCCATAGACCTAGCTGCCCGCTGCTGCTTTGCCCCCCCCAATGACTTAGATGCTTATATTAATTTTATCCTATTGGACCTATGTCTCAGGCATATTGCTAGCTAGCTCTTTCATCTTAATTCAACCCATTTTTATTAATCTGTCTTGCCATGTGGCCCGTGGCTCACCTGTGTTACCTTATATGTTGATTCTTGGGCGGCTGGATGGATCTCTCTCACTCTACCCACCTTCTACCTATACCCTGATTTCCCCACCTACCTAAGGAGCTAGCCATGGCCAAAACAGTTCCTTTATTTAAAGAATGATATTCACAGCATGCAAAAGGACATTCCCACCTCAGATTATATCTATGAAATGACAATGGCTGTGACTGCATGCACAGGACCTACCTAAAGTCAAGCCAGACAAAACTCCAGCATGGAAGACAGAGGTGGCCAGAACATTCCATCCCTCAACAGGGAGTTTTTGGCAATTGTTGTTGATTTTGTGTTACTCAAATAGAATGACCCAAACATGAATCTTTTTTAATTAAAAATATTTTGTATAGTTCTAGTCCATCTGAAGGATGAACTAAAGTAATTATGGATTTTAAAGTAATTTATAGCCTAAGATATTGTAATTCAAATATTTAGGAATCTCTCTTTGATACAAAATGAAACACAGGGAAATATAGGCAAAATCTGAGAACAGAGACAGCCATTTTATCATTATTTCTAAGTAAAAATTGCAACTCATCCTAAAATCCAATATTAAGAAACCATTAAAATATAATATGCTAAATATTAGCAACAGAATATTCTTCAACTTCTGCAAGTCAAAATTATAAATGGTGTAAAATCCTTAAGCTATCATTTAAAAATAGACTATGTAAGTGGTATGAGTCATAGACTGGTAAAAAAATATATAAGATGTAGATTGACACAAAGTATTCTGAAGTGAAATACAATTCGTCATAGAAGTCAAATTCTATCCCTAGTTACAGATCCAGTGGGCACCAGCTCCAATTTCTACCCCCTCTACCCCTATATTTAATTTCTCCTAGGATTTGCTACAAACCCTTAACAACCCTTAACGGGGTTAGAACCTCTCTAGAGACAGGATGATAGAAGCATCCTTGTATCTAAGTTTATGTTGTTCAGGTGACTCTTGCTGGGCAGTCGCCTAGCTTTAGTGCAGAGATTAGTCATCAGAAAGACAAAGGCACAAGTAGGGCATTGACCTGTCAGTCCCACCGTCTGCCCCACCGAACCAAAGAGTGAATGCAGTCATCAGTGGCCAATGGATTACTCTGTGATGCCTGTACAACCAAGTGTGAATCAAACCTGAATATCAGAGAGCTTCTGGTTTGCCAAATACAGAAAGTCACTAGGTGGGCACGTATGCTTCATGCCCTCCCCTACCTCACCTTGTTCTTCTCTTTAATCCTGCTACTCCTGAGTAACATCCTTTGTGGGGAACCAGTACTACTGGGTAAAGCACTTTCCCCTCGGTTCTTAAATTGGTGTAGCAAATAATTGACAGATTATGGAGGCCACTGATTTATAGCGAGTTGGTAGCCTGGATTTTGAAACTGCCATTTTAAGTATGGATGGCCTTAGGATGAAGAGACATATTTAACCAACTGGGATGTGACAGTAACTTCAGATACATATTATCAGGATGGAATTGAATTGCTGGACACCCTACCGATGACAGATGAAGTAAAGGGCTGGTATTAGGGAACACCTAGGAATAATATTCTGCTGTCACAGTAAGGGCTTAATCACAAAACACATTCATCCTAGGTATTAAAAACAGAAAGAATTGAATTATATTTCGGAACTTATAAAACAGTGGGAAGAAATGAAGAAGAAAGTCAAAAAAATATTTTATCTGGTGCTCCAGACCATGGGGAAATCTAAGACTAGAGTGAGAAACCACAGACAACTTTGCCCCATGCCACTGCCTAAGCCTTGAGTGCATGGCTAGAAATGGATTCACAGGCTGCCTGCCATAAAGCTAACTTCTGATAAGTCCCATCCTTCACTACAATAGAGAAATAAATGGCCTCTGAGTCTCAACTGTCTCCCAAGTCTAGAGAGAAAGCATGTCATTATATGGAAAAATGGAAATCACTCCCAGAACCGGTGATGGGGTCTAGGAAATGGAGCCTAGGTCTTCAAACCCCTAGAAACATCACAGGAATAAATGTGAATCACTGGTTATAAAATTCTAGAATATTATCTTGTAATAATTTTGTGGGTATTAAGTTAAAGAATACATATGTATACAATGTTAACAGGATATATGAGTAATTTCATATATTTTATGTATAAGCATTGCCCATCATAATGGTGACAGTGGTAACAAAGTTGATATGTTAGTGGAATAAAACTGAATGTCTTGTATTTTACTCACTTTCAAATTTTCTACATTAAAATTTAATGCTTTTTATTTAGAAAAAGTTAGTTTAACCCCTAACATGTTCTCTGTAGCTTCATATTAATATTGCTATAAGATATCAATCACTTTAAAAAAAAGTACAGCTGTAGCAGATAAATGAGATGTGTTTTTACATCAACAAAATGCATAGAGCTTGAACCAGGGTTGGACATGTTTGAAACAGACTGTCACCCAGCTCTGCCATTTGAGGGTAGTTTTCATGCTCACATTAGTTCTTATTATAGACATTGCCTGAGTGAAGAAATCATGTCTTTATTTCTGTGTTTCAAACTTCACTCTTTTACCCAATGTCTTTCCCAAATAAATCCCATCTACCATGCATTAGAACATCTTGGCCAAAACTGGAAATGGCAAGTGGCTAAGAGAGAAAACTAATTGTACCCAGGAAATAACAAGTAATAAGAAAATGGAAAGAGATGGTTTTCAGTGATCCCAAAGATAAAATTCCAGTTAAAGACTAATTAAAAACCAGGACAGAAAAGGTTGCTTTCAAGAAGAAATTATATAAAAGATTTGAAAAGTACTATCCTTCTAGAACAAGTCTTAAATTGTAACATACCTCCATGACATTTTTAGTGTGGCATGTAGTCTATTGCGTTATTATTGCTGGCTGTAAGTCTTCAATAACATAAAACATGATAACTTGATATTTTAATCAAGGGATATTATTAGAATGACTCAAAATCTGAGCTTTGTTCCACCTAGTGTATTAAAATAATTTTTTTCAAATATACCAATTATGATTGTCAGAGTAAGTGGGAAATAATTTATTTAGGAGAGAACCTTGTTTTTAATACTCCCTACCCACTGACTCATAGCTGATTAATACTTCACAAACCAGCTGCAGTCGGCCTCAGAAGAGTCGTCTCATTATTGGTCCATTATTGTGTTAGTCCTTTTCTCAGGAACTGATTAGCAGGCCAATTAACTGCCTTTTCCTTAGAGTTCAGCTGCTTGGATGGGGGGGGAGCGGGGTGTTCCTTCCTTTGGGTCCTTTGTTTCAGTCACCTATTTTGAACCTGAGAACTAAGAATAAATAGGTTTACCAGTCTTTGATCCTCTCAACACCATTAAAAGCATATCTGAGATTTAGATGAAATCTAAAGGAGAAAGGAAATACATATTAGTTACCCCTCTTGTCACTACAACAACATGGCTGATAGCAACCTAAAAAAGGGTGTGTTTTGGCTCACAGCTCAAGGGTACAGTTCATCACAGAAGAGAAATTGTGGTGGCAGGGGTCACACTGCTTGGAGAGTCAAAAAGCTGAGGTGGAGTGGGGGGGTGGGGTAGCTGCTGGTGCTCAGTTCATTTTGTTCTTTGTATTCAGTCCAGAACCTCCAGCCATGAAGTGTCACTGCCCACAGGGTAGATCTTCCTACTTAACCAACCTCGAAGTCCCACACTAGATTTCCCAGGGATTGGTCTATTGATAACCTATGCTAAACATTACATCATTCTTTGACAAAGCCCCTACTGTGTGTTCTTCCTGTTTCACTTCCTTTAGTAATCTGCTTCCACTGGACCCATATTCTTAAAATGTAGTGTTTAACCTTGTTTCCAACTGACTTCAAATGCCTATAATTTAGTAGATGCTCAATAAATGCCTGTTTAACAAATGAATGAAGACTTACTATGTTAGTTTACAATAGCAAAGCAATGTGGTCCTTACCACAATGAAGGCAGTTCCCATGCTAGAAGAGAATCAGACACAAAAGCAGATACATATGAGCTATCAGGTGCTGAATTATTAAAGTATAGCCATGGAAGAGTGCAAGACAATGGTGAGTTCTCTGTCAAGTTGGCAGTTTTCGTTAGAGCACAGTGACCTTCCTATAGATAAGGTCATATAAGTTTAAAAGATTTTCCAGGAATTCA
Source organism: Sigmodon hispidus (assembly GCA_004025045.1). Lineage (NCBI taxonomy): Eukaryota > Metazoa > Chordata > Mammalia > Rodentia > Cricetidae > Sigmodon > Sigmodon hispidus. The sequence goes on along the minus strand of PVIH01000111.1, from coordinate 306,468 downwards.
ACAAGCCAAAAGGAAGGATTCTGCACAAAAGCAAAACATACATAAAGATTTGGACTTCTGGAAGAATAGTTTCTGTTAAAAATATAACAGTATCTATAACACCCAAGTGTTTTTAAGATTTAATGGTTAGGATTTTTGAACAGAAATATAACAAAATATGGGGGAAAATGGGTAAGTGGAAAAGGAGAAGGTGAAGGTGTAGTAACTGAAATGTCTAAGAAAGTAAGGTTTAGAGATGCCAAGTAAGTTAACTGTCATGTAGAAGAGCATGGGTGGGGTTCAGTTCATTGAGTTCTTTTCCTAGAGCCATTGGTATGCCCGCTGACACTGTGCTGTTGTGGTTAGTGTGGGCTGTCTCTTCACACCCTTTCATTGAATTAGTAGATTCAGACAATCAATTCATTTTGCTTTTTTGTTGTTTTTATTTTATTTATAAAATAAAGTCTTTTTTATCCATGTATCCCCTTGCTCTCCCTCCCTTCCCCCTCCCAACCCCTCCAGGTCAGACTCAACCTCCCTCCTCTCCATCCCCCATCCCCTCCCCTCAAAGGGCAAGAGGTCCCAAGGTGGATCAGCACAGCATCCACTCCACACAGGTCTGATTTTCTCATCCTAATATCAAGACTGGGTTAGGTGTTCCTCTGGAGGGAATGGGCTCTGAAGTGCCATTCTGTGCACAGAAACACAGTGTGATTCCCTCCCCTTGAGGCTCTACATCCTGCCCATGTCAGTGGACAGTTGCCTATCCTTAGAGAGCATAGTTCCTTTTCCTGATGGTTCCTCAGTTGACTATTCTTGATTCAGTGAGTTCCTCAGAGCTCCAGCCAGCCATCACTGTGAGAATTTTTCTCATAATTCTATCTCCTTTCTCATATGGACTCTCCTTCTCTGCTCTCATCTGGACCAGGGACTCAGTCCAGTGCTCAGCCATTTATCCTTGCCTCAGTGCTGCGTTCAATTCATTTTTCAAAGACTTCTTTGGTGACCATGAAATCAGAAGAAATCTTGTGGCTTTGATGATTTTCCAGAATCCTACTTTACCTCCAAGTCCTCTGTTTTTTGTTTTGTTGTTTTGTTTTTAGCTCACTGGGATGCCTTCCCATTTGCTTATTCATTCATTCATTCATTTATTCGATAGTTCAAGATCACAGATGGTAAGATCTTGCCACATACTGATTCATAACAGTCTCTGCCATGGTTCATTGCATGGACATGGGAAACGTCACCATCTTTAACCTCATTTTTCCCAGGTCACTGAAGTGGGAATGCAAATCTCATCTTACTTATAGAATAGCTCTTTAATCTGAGGATTTCACAGATAAACAGAGTATTACTTATTGAAGAATTTCCAGAGTTTCCCCCACTAGGAGTCTTCCTATTTGAAGACTTTGGGGATACCTCGTCTGATTTTCTGCCTCAACTTATGAATTGCAGAGGTTTCAGTTATCATTATGATTTTCAGTTATGGATCTTGTTCTCAAATCCATATTCTTTGGGGAATATGGAAAAGACTTCACTTTTATTATTTATCAAGAGAAGATGTTGACTCTCACATGAATATATATTGACTTTGTCAAAGATTGCATTTTCTATTCTGGTTGGTAGGTCTTCCCTGTACTCAAAGCAAATCTTTGATTCTGAGTGTGCCACTGATTGCCATGTCATAAATGAATCTAAAGAGACTATAGCCAGACAGAAGCAATCACCCCCCTCCTTTTCCTCTAAGTTCCCTAGGACATTTAATCAATGGTCTATCTGGATAATTTACACTTTCTAGATATTTCACAAGAGTTGAATTATACATTTGTTCTCAAGTGTGTTTAAATATATCATGTATTTTTGAGATTCACATATTTTTATGTATCTAAAACATTTTATAACTGTAAAATTTCCCCTTAGTTTATGTTTGCTGACCACCTACATTTTCACAACCTTGGATTAGCTATATAAAAAAATGTGGTCTATGCCCTCAAGCTGTTTACAAGAGGACTCCTGGAAGATAGGAAGCAAACAAATCAGTCATCCTGAATAGTCTTAAGTATTCTCAGCATACAGACTGTAACAAAGATATGAGGAAAATCACACAAATACAATTCACAATGCACTGAACAATAATGTGTACTTGCTGAACCATAAGTTGTAGAGGTACCAGTGCAGGTAGAAGGTGGGCACATCTGTTTCCTTCTTGTCCTCAATCCAGAGTCCACACTTGATGTAAATCCTGGATAGGTCTCATCTTTGCTCTTACCATAGGAATGCATGACGTCACTGCTTGTGCATCAGGACCTTTGAGACTGCCTTGCTTATCTGTCCTGCAGGAGCTACAGCAAGGTGAATTAGAAAGATGTCTCAATCTTCTTTGATGGCAACTCACATCTCTCCCCATTCCTTCCAAGGCACTGTCCACCAGAAGCCTTAATAAGGCAAAGTGCTTTTCCTGGGATCTCATGGGAAACAATCCTTACGTCTTATGCCCCTGATCCATTCTGTCAACCTCAGTGGCTTCTGTCTTTGCCTCCTTAGTTCCAGCCCACAGAACAGCAACATATCAATATGAAGGATCCTTACTTTCCTTCAGATCCCCTCCCTTTCTAGTCTAGGAAACTGCCTTTGATCTGAATTTAGGGATGAGTGGAGCGGGGGAAAAACTGGTTCAGGCTAAAGCTCCTTTGTCCAAATCTATTCATCGTATTCTATGTCTTTTCAAACCTTTGATTTCAACATTCAAAACATGGGCTTTTAAGAAAACCCCCAAATCATTTTCATTCCAACTGTTATATATCTTACAGTATAACATCTAAGAAGCTTGAAATCCAAAATTGAGCTGAGGTAAAATGTAAAGGAAGTAATAGTTCATAGATGATACTATTTGAGAGTGTGCTGGTTAGTTTTCTGTCAACTTCACACAATCGAGAGTCACTGGAGAGATGGGAACATCAGTTGAGAAAAAGCCTCAATAAGATCAGGCTATGTGTAGACCTACAGGGCATTTTCTTAATTAGTGATTGATATTTGAGGGCCCAGTCCATTGTTTGAGGGGCCACCCCTGGGCCAGTGGTTCTTGATTCCATAAGAAAGAAGGCTAAGCAAGCCAGTAAGGTGATATAGAATTGTAAATCAAATAAACCCTTTCCTCTCCAATTTACTTTGATAATGGTATTTCATCACAGCAATAGAAACTCTAAGACAGAGAGAAAACCCAAAATCTAGCTGATGCAGAGAGTAAGACAAAGTTCTGACTTTACACAGTGCTGCTCAGTCTGGGCCTGTCTGCCTATCTACCTGTCGGTGAACATTTCTGTCCTTCCAGTTGCTCTCAAATAACCACACAGAGACAATATTAATTATAGATACTCGGCCAATGGCTTAATCTCGTTTTGTAACTCATTTTTATTCACCTGTGTGCTGCCACAAGGTTCATTTACCCCATTTATGTACTTCCCATATGCCATGGCCATGTATGTCTCTCATGGCGCTCCTCTGACTCTGCCTTTCTTCCCAGCATTCTCTCTGCCCTGAAAATCCTGCCTAGCCATTGGCCAATCAGGTTTTTATTAAAAAATGAGAGCAACAAGTCTTCACAGTGTACAGAAGAATTATTCCACTGTATCTACCTATCATTTATTGATCAATAATCATTGGGTAGAGCACATGTCATGCATATGTTGTGATCAGAAAACAATTTGGAGTCAGTTCTTACCTTTCTGTTGTATTGAGTTAAGGTGTCTGCTGTTTCTGCTGCTGCCCCAGGCTAGCTGTGGTACTTGTAGGGTTCCACGCAATTCTCCTTTCTTTCAACTCAGCATAGGAATGCTGGAATTACAGATGCATGCCACTGCATCTGGCTTTTTACATGAATTCTAGAGATCCAACTCTGGTCATTAGGTTTGTGCAATTAACACTCAATTTTTGCCCACTGAACCATCTCCCCAGACCCTGCATCCTTTTTTAAATACTTAAATCTGTATCATCTAGAGTATTGAGTTGAGTTGCCACATTCAAAGAAAGACTGACTTAGATGGTTTGTTTTCTTCCTTTCATCTGGAATTTGAAATCTGCTTGCCTCTGCTTCCTGAGTACTGGGATTACAGGCATGTGCTATTGAACCTGGCTAAGTTTTATGTTCTGAATGAATTTGTTCAAATGATAACCATGCTGTATTTTATTACTTTTTGTTTCTCTGCTCTAAGTTTCCTATCTCTGGAGCTCATTGGCTGGCCACCATTATTTTCCATGAATAGGCAATGTTCCTTTAGAGAAGGCATCTTAGCAGTGCCTTGGAATCCCAGAAGGTGCAGCCTGGAAGGAGGTTACTGTGGTATTTAGCATGATTCTATTGAAGTGTGGATTCACTTATTGTACAATTGGACATTAAGCATGAAAGACATGGCTTTGTTAATGAGAAGTTAAAAATCAAAGAAGTCAGACATTGTCCTCAAGTCCCCATTCACATTTTTTGTGGGCCTCACTGAGACATCCACACTTGCCCCAGAAGGTGGCATTTTGTACGGCTCTATTTTTGAGGTTCATGCCATGGACACACACTTTTATTTCTGAGAAATGGGTCACTGAAGATATTTAAGGTGTCTCTGCTCTGATGTGGGGCAATAAGAGCTGCCCTGATTTTCTTTGTAAGCCCTGCTTTGTTCACAGATAGATCACAGACATTACTTAAAAGGACTTTGGAGGCTAAGTTAAGGAATATGTGTATTTTTAGTAGGAAAGAATAAACTGAAACTAAGATTCAGACAGTAAAAAATATTTTAAATTCATGGCACAGTGTACTTACCTTTGAGGTGTGAGATCTGGGCCTTCTGTTGTCATCAAGTTTATCCTCTGAATCAGTAACACATGCTCCAATAAACATCAAGTGACAGTTCCTAGTCACTATCCAACACAGGGTTCCTGGAGCAGGGCCAATCCACAGGAACAGAAGCCATGTAAATAAACTCTGTTGGGCAGGTCATGCACACAAAGTGAATTAGACTAAGACATCAAGACAGTTCCTGAACACACTGCTGTAGCTGAACAGATGGCTAGCAAGAGGGGTCCTCAAAGGAGCCACCGGAGCAACATTCCAAGCGATGTCTCACATCCTTGGCAGTCAGAGAGTGACAGAAGCAAACAGATCATGAGGGTGTGATAACACTTAGAAAGGGATGATCAGGCTCAAAAGACGACCTGAGTGGAAGATAAGCTATTCTCATTTAGAAAAGGATAATGGATACTAGGGATGACTGAAACATAGGCACCCGGGAAGAGAACTGAACTTCAGGACATAGTCTAGATCAGAGATGGTAATGTAGCAAGTCATTTTCTCGTATCTTTTTTTTTAAACCTAACTTGTGATCTCCTCAGTACAATAGTGTGCTCTGTGATCACTGAGTGGAATGTTCTAAGTCTGTCTGTTCTGTGCATTTGACCTAAAGTTTTATCTAAGTCCCATGCCTCTTTACGTATCTCTGTATGTTCTACCCACAATTAAAAGAACAAAAGCTTATTCATGTGTTGCTATTAATATTCACTTTCTTTTTTAATTCTCATTAATTTTTTTCATATAATGTATTTTGATCATCATCTTTCTCCTCCACAAACTCTCTCAGGTCCTTTCCACCTCCTTACCCACCCAACTTCATTCTTTCTCTGTCTTTCTCTTTCTCTGTTTCTGTCCCTCTTTCTCTTAAAGGAAAATAGGAGAAAAATAAAAAGAGACAAACAGGAAAAAGAAAAGAAAAGGAAAAAATAAACCAATAAGACTAAATGTACATCAAAGACTTTCCTGCAGGGTATACTGGTAAAGCAGTAACACAGATATTACAGGAGTAAGCAAGTCAACTACTTCTTGATTGGATTTAAGGGCCACTTTATGAGATGAAACCCATATGGGACACCAATAAAGAGGCCAAGAACTGAGACTAGATAGGAGGTCATAGACCTGGGGGAAAAAAAAAACCCTACTACTATTATTCTGCTAAAGAAGCACAGGCATACAACGATTCCTAATGACTTATTGCTGTACAGAGCAGAGCATCACTCAGTCCTAATCACAGAAACCTCTTCTAGTAGATGGTAACTGATACAGAGACCAACAACTGGACAGTGTTCAGGGAGGGAGAGGCTTTGGAGTACTAAATGAGATGCCTGTAGCAATTCCCTTCCCACCTGGAGGCTCAGAGATCTATACTAAGAGGAGGTAGAAAGAGTATAAGAATCAGAGGTAGTGGATGTTCCAAGGCAGCTGTTCTCAACCTTTGGGTCCAGACCCCTCTGGGGGTCAACTGGCCCTTTCACAGGGGTTGCATATCACATAGCCTGCATATTAGATGTTTAAAAACGAGATTCAAAACAGTATCAAAATTGCAGTTAAGCAATGAAAATAAGTTTATGGTTGGTGCTCACTACAACGTGAGGAACCATATTAAAGGAAGACTGAGGAACCACTGCTCCAAGGAAACAGTGTCTTCTAGACATATCAGACATACATAATATCAGCTCACAGAGACTGGGACAGTGCACACAAAACCTACTTACAGTCAAACTAGGCAAAAGCCCAGCACTGAAAAGTGAACACAAATTTCCACCCCTAGCCAAGAAGCTACTTGCGATTGATCCCTGTTGGCAAAGTGAAAATCAGTTTTCTTTAGTGGATAAAACTGAGCCTATCAACTACACTGTAGGCAAATCCCCATGCCCCAAAGTACTTGGCCAACACCAAATGGGTTCCATTGTTTTGGTTTTGCTTTGTTTTGTGTGTACACTTTTTGTTTTGTTTTTGATATTTTGTCACATCTTAAGAGTCCCATGCTTATCACAAGGCACTGCTTCTGAGATCAGGTGGACAGCGAGAATACTTGAGTAGAAGGAGACAGGTGTGGTCAAGCCCTTCTTACCTCAGAAGGAGGAGCAAAGACACTTACAAATGAGGATCTGTGACCTTGAGAATCAGCGAATCAGCGGAAATAAACTAAGGAAGATAATGCTCAGGAATTCTCCATCCTTTATAGATCCTGCATAGGTCCAGTTAAAGCAAAAGAGCTCAATTCAACATTGTCTGGGTGTAAGTACTATGTTGAGAGCATTGATTGGGAGTGAAAACTTTGGAAAGGACATTGTTGGTTGTCTATTGGACATCCCCATTCCTTTCCTACTCCCTGTAGAGTCTTACTTCATTTAAGCATTGCATCCACTTCTCACCCACAGGGCTCTGAGGAAGGTGGCTTCTACTCTAGTCCAAGAGTGAATTCCTGTTACAATGAGCAGGCTTCTTGCTAAATGGTGTTTGGAAGAGGGCATACTAGATCTGGCAAAATAAGGTATCTGGATCATCTCTAGGGGATTCTAGGACAAAATTCTTCTCTCTAAAAATGAAATGACCCTCTCATTGGGGAGGAGTTTGTCATGTCTATATGTAATGCCTAGAAGGTGATGCTATAGCCACCTTTTGATTACACAAATTAAATCATCAGTTCATCAGATAATTATGGCAGAGCTTAGCAACATAAGTGAGGGCTGGAATAACACCACTGGAAGCCTGTGGTGTCTTGACTTATGCTTTTTAAAGTGCTATGCCAACTTTTCAGAAGATATATCAGTGGTTTAGTGGCAGAGATAAATCAGTCTATAAGGCTTCATTTTCTTCCTTTTCATCCATCCTTCTATCCATCCATCCATCTACCTATGCACCCATGAATCCATTTCTCTCATATAAATTGAATGCTTATAATGTGTTATATATTTTGGTAAAAGTTAAATGTCATAAAAATAAATTAGAAGTAACTTCTGATCTTTCTACATTCATAGCCTGGGTAACAGATGATATTTAACAATATGACAAAGTAAATCCTGTGAAATAGCAAACTACTGAATGTCTTGGTCATTCAGAGTAATGAATTCTTACCTCTAGATCAGACTTGGATAAGGACACATGGAAAATGAACAGAACATGATCAGTATGTGTCTTGAGCTGCAAACCTGTAAAAGAACAGCAGCAAAGATCCTCCATCACCGCAAATGCAGATACAAGTCCATGCAGAGAACACACTATGTGTAGATGTAATCTCTATCACAAGTGAAGCCCAGAGAAAGGTGAACTAGAAAAGAGGTTAGTTTATTTAGCTCCTAGAAGAAGGTGGGCTTGAGCAGAAGGGTTGTAGGCCCTCTAGAAGAGTAATCCTTGCTTTTAAGTTTCAATAGTCCTGCCCTGTTCATAATGTCCTTCCAGTGAAGCTAATGAACATTCGTCCTAAAGCCTTCATGCTTTGCTATGTGCCTCTCATTGACAAAGTCAGTTAAATATTTCTGTCTACCTCATTTGGTGCTAACGTGCATTTGGAATACAGAAACATTTATTTAAACAGGATTTTTTGTACATGTGTGCTATAGTTTGTAGGATGTGACTAGGAGATAAATAGTAGACTTGAGACTTAAGAGTTTACAAGCTATAAGGGGAAAATAGACACTACACATTATTATAGAAAGGTCTGCATACAAATGAAATGAAATGCTTGAGGGATACAATGGGGGGCAGGTTGTCTAGGTTTAGAGAACAGGCTACATTTCTGTTGAAGTATAGGTAGCAAGGTTTTACTGTCTGGAAATACCTTCCAAGTAGAAGGAACCACGAAGGCAGAGAACCCCAGCTAAAGTGGCTGTCTGAAGTTACAATTTTCTAGAGAAGAATCACGAAATGATGAGTGGAGCTAGTAGAAAACTTTGGTGGAAACAGAACCCAGAGTGATGGGAGATGGGCAGGGCTCATGAATCAGCAGAGGTCTCACTTGGCATTTTCAGGAGCCTGGATATTATTTATCCTTCATTTATTGAGTTTCTGCCATGTGCCACATACAATAGAATGAAGCACAGTATCTATTTGGACAAAATTTGTATCAATGGAGGAGACAGACATGGACAAGTATAGACACGCTAACATGTATGGAGCCCTGCCTATGCCAGCACTGTTCAGGCTGTGTCTCACAGTCCTCACTTACTGAAATAGAAGCTATTGAGTTGGTTTTACTCAGAGGAGTATAGTGAGAAGAGAAACGAAAGTACTGACAGGCTAAATATATTTTCTAAGACACTATAGATAAAATGTAGCAGGGTCTGGGTTCAAACTTTGGCTCATTGGGTTTCAGAACCGCTATAGCATAGAAACCTGGAAGTGGTATTTAACTCAAGTTGGAGCCAACACAAGCTTCTTTATGGAGTTGATGCATACAATGTTTAAAACAAAAGAAGAACGTGAGATAATGAAGGTTGGCAAAAAGAACAGTGTGACTGCAGTGTGGAGGCAGGGAGTTAGATGCCTGATGGCAGTACTGGGTATTGGTTTGGCCAGTGTTATAAGGCAAGAAAAGGTGGAAATGAGCCCGGAGGGATCAGGTCATGGACTGCTTTTGAATGAGAAAGCTGGACATTGTCAATCCTAGCTTATTCCATAAATATCATCATCTCACTATCACCTTGGTTGATGTTAAACACAGGAGTTTGGTTTGTTATTATTAAGACATGGCCTATCTTAAGCTAATATGATTGAGTGTGGCCTGGGGAATATGGATTCATGCTGCCCCACATGGTACACACCACCATGAAACTGGTTATGCGAATTTTTTATATGGTCACAGAACAAAAATGCTAAATCAATACATTCATCAAATCCATTGCTGGGGACATGAGAGAGACAGGGTACAGCATAGCACAAATGAGGTAGATGTTCAAGTACTATCGATGACCTTCTTAGCTTTGGGGTTGATGGAAAAGAATGATCTGCTAATTTCATACATTCCAAATACTTTTACCTGATAGTTGGAATGATGTTGTCAGATCCAGGATGGATGAAAAATAGCTAATAAAGGTATCAAAGATAGCACCCATACTATGTATCTGGAATACCCCAGCTAAGTAGAATCAGCAAATCCCAGTCAGTCAAACCACAGAGTCTATAGTGTAATTGTGACCCTTTTCAGGAACTTTCAGTTCCGCAGCCTTCGTGCTCACAATACCTCTCCATGAAGTGTGGAGACACTATCCATCAAGCTGCTAGACCCTGAGGGTCATCTTTGATGTCCCCCACCTTGTTCAGTGAATCAGCACTCAAGGATGTTCTCTTTGTGATACATATCTAGTCTGATTCCTTCTCTACCCTCACTGTGTCTTTTCTCCCCACAAGCCTGGCACAGGCATCCTGCACCTGCAATACAGTAAGGTCTTCCTGGGAAGCTCTTGTCCTCCACTCAGAAACCACAGAAATCTCTTCAGAAGAACTCAGACTTTCCCCTCTGTTTTGTATTCTCCTATGGCTTCTCTTCCACTTTAGAAATAATCCAAACAGCTGGTCATGACTGGTGAGCATCTGCCCTCTTCTCCAAGTTCGCCTCACCCTCTTAACCCAGTCTACTTGGATCCACTTTCATGGATCCAGCCCTCATGAAGGGCTTTCAACTTCCTCATCTGGAGGCCATAGTTCATGTGGTAGTCTCTACCAGACATGATATGTTCTAGATCTTTGTGAGACTTCTTCATATTTCAGCTTCAGTGATGCTTTACTTGCTCATCCTGTGCCCTATTGTCTCTGTTCTGTTTGCTCCCTATCTTTAATATCATTTTTCTTTAGTGTCCTCAGAAAAGGTCATCTCCATGTCTGTCTCTTCCCTTGCTGTATATACTCACAAGAGGATGCAAGCTGGTTCTGTTTCCATTCAACCTGAAGTGACTATTCCAGAAAAGCTACTGTTATTAAAAATGTCTTCTGTCAGGTGTCTAAGAACAGTTCCACCAACTAACAATTGAATAGGTAAGTCAAATAAGAGACTAAATGTGAAGAGGAAAATCACAGGTGGACATGGGGAAGCAGGATTTACCTCCACAGGCATGGTGTATGAGGGCTACTTTGGATAGTGACAGACAGAGAAAGGGCATCAATAAATATCTGTCTAATAAGTTAATATTAGTCAAATGACTTGTGATGTGTGTAGGAAAATACTTCAGTAACAACAGATTTCATAACATCTAGGAAAAGCAAAGCAATAGCCCAAATATAGAGGAGTCATTCTCTAAAGCATGCCCTTCATCTATGAAGGGAAAGCTCATAGTACAGAAATGATTCATTTTTCTCAGCTGCTTTATACTTATTCTCTATCCAAACTGAAGCCAGGATCCACCTCGTTCTGGGAGACGAACCCTGCCAGTCATGACATTTTGGCAGGAGAGAAACAGAAGTGTTTTCCCTTGGTAATGAACAGAGGTTGATTAGGAAAAAATAATCAAATAATACTGAGGGAATTAAGAATGGGGCCTAAAGAACAGCCAGAGAAATTTTGGTCTCTACAGGATAATATAGTATGGGTAATGATGCATGGTTTAAATGCATGGTTCAAGTAGGAGACTGGCCAAGGCCATCAGGCTTGTTTTTGTGAAGGTAGCGATAGTTCACACCACTGCTATGTTGGTGCTCTTAGAAAAAACATTTTATAAAATGTTCAGCATGTATAACCAGAAATAGTCTGTGTGCTTGAGCAACGTTGATTAGAAGCAAAATAGAAGGCTTTAGACTCTTGTCTCCTCATGCAGATGCTCAGAGGAATGTGTTTTTAGATTTCTAGTTATCAGTCAACAAATATTTATTGAATACTTGCTATGTGCCAGACAGTGTTAATTAAAGTTTGCTCTCTCTTGTCATGTTAAAATGCTCAGCTTTTATCTTTGTTTGCCTTATAATTAGGGATAGGCTCCTTTTCTTAGCATTTTATTCTTCAGTTCCTCATGGCTTTTTGTGGAGGCAGGGATTTCTTAGGGCTCAATTTTTAAGTAAGTCACCTCTGTTCTCCAGCAACTATTGAAACTTGTTGCAACTACAGGCAGTCCAGTCTAGGGACTGTAGCCTGAACTATTTAAACTGCGTTCTGGGTGCTTTTGTTATAAAGAATTCCTTGCAAGTAGGAAAAGCTAGGTGCCATTTGCTTACTATTTTCCTGATCAACCATAATCTCCCTGAAGTATTTTCTTCCCTTGAGCATTTTAGATAGTAGGTGAATTGTTTCTTACTGTACCTAGGAGGATATTATTTACTTAATTAGGACTTTATCTTTAAAATCTGTAGCCAGATTTTACCTCATTCTAAAGATACTCTTATTAGTAGCTTGGTGGACAAATGGCTCATCTGGAGAAAAGATGTGTTGTGTTCAACAAATCTGTTCAGAATATTCAGAGGCCAAAAACAAAACTAATAATGTACCATGTGATAAGAATGAATATATAATAATGATTCATATTTTTTTTAAAAAATGAAATTTATTAGGCTACGCTTGCATATAATGTAAGCATTTATTTTAAAAGTATAAACTAGATGAATGGTTAATAATTCTGTATATCATTTAGTGCCATATTATAAAACAGAGCATTGCCATTTCCCTGAGAGTGTTCATGGTTCCCTGTGCAGTCAGTCCCCTGCCCCTAGCATAGAACAACCATTGATTGGAACTGTGTTTGTAACTTCATGAAAATTGTTGTCTTGAGTACAGAAAAAGAGACAGTTCCTGCTGTTGTATGAAAAAACTTTTCCTGAGGAGGCAGCACATACCCCAGATTTCATGACAGACCACAGTACAGATACCACCAAAGTCCAATTTGGTGAACCAGTGAGTTTTATTGGAATTACTTCCAGGAGCAGAAATGTCTCAAAGACAGCTATATCAGCAAAGCCCAACTCAGCATGGGTGACAGTTCAGAAAAGCTGGGACCTGGAACAAACTGCACACAGCTACCAGGCAAATAAATCAACAGGAAAAAGAGTGTCTTTTCCAAATGACTCAGTTGATCTAAGTCTCTTCTAGGCTACTCTGCTGGTTTCTTCTTCTTCCAGTAAATTAGTCTGATCTCAAGAGTCTTCTTTGCAGTTGGGCTCTCTTTTATCTGGTGGGGGAGGAGGCCTCTGAGCTCTTATTGTTTACTATGACAGAAAGGGGTATAGTGAATCTGGTCAGCTTCAGGGACTTCCTGATGCTGCTTTGCGTTGTTTACTTTCTTGCTTAAGGAGCTTTCTGCAAGAAGGAATGTTTCAATCTTGGAGGAAGCTGTTACATAACATGTTTCTTCACAGTCTTTAAATTATAGCAAGGTAATTTTTCAAAAGCACAAAAGAAACTGCCCAATGTGGAGTTGTATACAAGGATGAATGGTGTGTCTAGAGGCTTGGCACTGGTTGGTGGAAGGAGGGCTGGTCGAAGCAAACAAGCTCTGGTTCTTGTTTTCCCACCTATAAAATCATGTGTGTGTCACCATCTAGCCTCTAAAAGCCCTTTTGACATCTTAGTCATTGTTTTGCACCCGAGGGTGGCTTCTCTTGTGTTGAGGTTCAATTTGTATGGGATTCTGTGTTCTAATATCTGTTTTCCCTGAAGTACATTTAAGTAAAAATTCTAATATGACACACTCCAGACTATCCTCATCAGAAGTAATCATTAGTGTGTCATTTCAATCTATTTACATAATTTGAAATAATTTGAAGGAACTACCTTTGGTTCAGTTTTGAGAAATATGTTAACTGATTTTTTTCCAGCCAGGAAATAGTTCCAAGATGCCCCTTTCAGTGGTCCTCATCCTCCCTTTCGGCAGACACCCTTACCAATGTAGTTAAGTATTCAGAAAGCTACAGTTTCTATGGAGAATGAGATAGATGAAGACACAGGAGAAGAGTCTTCTATAATCGCTTCATTTCCAAAAAAGACAAACTGCCATCTCTAGATATAATTGAAGAACTGGGTCTTTTCTTATACATCCTGCTGCTCTGGTCTTCAGAGCTGTTTATTTCTCTTTAATAGACAGTACTTCTCAATCTTTAACAAAATAAACCTTTCCAATGGTGCTCACGTTAAAATGCATCTCTCAGTCTGAGTTGGGGCTCAGGGTTTTTACCTTCTTAGCATGTCCCCAGGTAAATGAGATGGGCAAGAAAACATACCTGTGTGCTCCACTCCAATGAGGAGTTGGAAATGGAACAATGGAACCACTGAGCACTCTTTCAAGTTCTTCATGTATCCAAGGCACATAGATTAGAAATCTCAGTATGCTTAGGGAACAGGCAGCCTGTGACTTTAGCCTTGTGTAAATCAGTGCTCTGGTAGTACAGCAAATGCTATTGAAAAACACACATGTTCAACAGGGCAAGCAACCAAGTCATCCAGCCGCCTTGCTGGAAAATTTGTTGTCCTTTGAATTAACATAAAAAAATATGAAAATCACTCCTTGCCCTAAGTCCCTGGGGCCTGAATGCCAGCTGTCAAAGTCTCATCCATCACTACTCTGGCCTCTAAAAGGACTCAGACTTGAGGCAGTGTGGTTTGGTTCCATCCACATGGGTACCTTTCTTTAAAGTTCAGCATCCAACTTTGTGCATACTGGGGTCAGAACAAAGTCTTGTCCTGACCTTGTTTTTTAACAACAGTTATTTTTTTCAGCTCCCCCCTTGTGTTTATTGGTTTGTTGATTTCTAAAAGCAATCTTTGTTCCATCAATCACATACCCAGGGAGACATATTATTTTTATCACCTAAGGAAGGCAGATGCTGAAACTCAGAACAGATTTATGTGTTGTTGGGTTTATTTATCTGTGGGGTATCTGAACTAAATCAGCCTGTTGGGTTGACTAGACAGGAGGGAGGTGAAAAGTAGACATTACACTGTAGTTGGGAGGTTGAGGGGAGAAATTTCAACTTGTAAGTTATGTGGAAAGGCCAGGCCTGATGACATTAGCTCTGGCTGGAACCGGTGATGTGGGATGCAGATTAAATGGAAACTCATTTAAAATGAAATGGAGAGTTAGAAGACAGCCAAATTATGGGTGTCCTGAGCCCTGTGCACTCTTGGTGAATATTAAAATTGCAATTATCTGAAATAATTGAGCCTTAGGAAGAGAGAATGAGTAAATAGATAGAACTTGGTCTTAGAAAAAGGCATAGTGAGACCAATTAGTGGCCACTAAAGATAAAATTTGCTAAAAATAAAAAGTTGGGGAGTGGGAAGAAAAATGTCACCAGGCATAGTAATGAAAAACAGCAGAAAAAAAAATAACCCTCCCAGCTCTTAAGGCTTTTAGACTAGCTAGTTTGGAAAGGAAGCCCGAAACATACTGAATTAACTCTGCAGGTTTTGTGAGACTTTCAAAGCCCCTCCTTACTTGGGTACTGAGGCTTAACCCTATTTTGGTTTTTTATTGACTTAGTTTAATCTGCCAGAAGAATTACTGGATTAAGGAACACTTGCAACTTACGTCTCCTCCTCTAGGGTCATCAAACTCTTTAATACTTGACATCATAGAGCAACATGCAACTACTTTTAGAAGTCTTGAACCCAGAATCAGCCAAATTCTACAGTGTTCTACCCTTAAGAACATCCTACTCCTTGTTTCTTTTTAAAGACTTACTTTATTTTTATTTATGTGCATGTATGTGTTTCTCAGAACTACAAGCTATTTGAGCAGTCCAACATTGGTGCTGTGAACTAAACTCCAGTTCTTCAAATGGGCAGTAAATTCTCTTAACCACTGAACCTTCTTCCAGCTCTTGATGTTTGAGATTAAAAAAAACAAAAAAAAAACAAACAAAAAAAAACCCCTCCCTATGTTGCCTAGGCTGACTTCAAACTCAGGATCTGCCTCTACCTTCTAAGTGTTAGAATTGTCAGCCTGTGACCAACCCATTATCCCCCTGCCTGACATTTTTGTTCACTTAAAAACACTTCATTTTAAAAAAGAGTTTCATGAAGGCCACCTTAAAACAATACTTCTTATTTTATGCACTGATTTGTCAGTCATATTGCTGAGATAGAAAGCAAACCTTAATTTGAAAAATAACAGTGAGCTGAGAGTTCAGTGGATCTTCCTGGCTCTTGCCTGACCTATGTGAGGCTCCCGGGCTGGATCCCTCTCACCATAACCCAATCAAAATTGACCAAATAGTCCCTGAGACTTAAGCTCATCTCAAGTTTCTCCTCTCTCTCCATTTCTCACCTTCGGCTGCCATTACTCAGCTCTTCTTCTCTCTCTTTTCCTTGCTGACTCTCCACTGCTATAGAGACTTAACTGTGTGTCTCTACTGTCTTTGGGCCTTTCTCACTTATGCTTGCCCGTGGCGTAAGGAGTCTGAAGCTCCAGTTGCTATAGGAGGGAGGCTCTGGGAGGCACCTGCAAAATGCTTCTTTTTGCCTGTTCTTTCCCTGGAGCATCACTGGACTCACCCCCAAGACCTGCTTCCCACTCTGTTTTTCTAATCAGCTCCTCCAGAGCACCCTGCCCACACCTGTTCCTGAACCTACATCACATTCTCAGAGTAAAAATCTGGAAAGTGTTTATCATCATCATGACAAAAAACAAGATGGAAAAAAAGATTGTTCCAAAGAGAATTCCCTCTTTGATCACATGACTTGTAGCCAGAAGTTTTCCTGTGTCTCACAGCTGCTGGGTCCCAAATAAATACACAGAGGCTTATATTAATTACAAATTGTTTGGATTATGGCTCAGGCTGTTACCAACTAGCTCTTTCATCTTAAACTAACCCATTTCTATTAGTCTATGTATCTCCATGTGTCTCCTGGCTTTTCCTGTGTTCCATTACATCTTGCTCCCCCATCTTGCTGCTTGTGGAATGTCCTCCAACCTTGCTTTTCTTTTCTCTATATCTCTCTTTGGTTTCCTGCCTAGCTGCCTCCTGTTTTGTCATAGGCCAAAGCAGCTTCTTTATTAACCAATGATAGCAACACATGTTCACAGCACACAGAAAGACATGAGTAACTTAGCTTGGGTCTTTGTTGAGTATCCTGAAGTTACAAGAGATGTAGGAAATGGTCTATATGAGGTCTGGACTTTATTTTTTAAGTAAGAGAAGGCATAAGACAAACATTTAATGCTATAGAAATAGGTATAACATTTTCAGTTAGTTTTTCCTGTATCTAGGAAGCCAGATTTTACCTACTTTCACTTTGTCTCCCTAAACTGGACCAAGAAAATAGAGCTGTGTGTGAAAAGTCTTTTCAGCGCTTTGTCAGTTCTTTAATAAAGACTAATTGAGTGTGGAGGTGGTTTAGGGCTGAGCTGGGGAAGATGAGCGGAGACAGCAGAAGGTGGTGAGGAGAAGCGGTCCTGACTGTGTAGTCTCTCAGGGTATGTAGGATGCCAGGAGACCTAGAGAAAGCTGAAGGTGTTTCATATGGGCAGGAGAACTTTGTTTTCTGACACCTCTACATGTCTGGGTTGAATTGACAAAATCAAACTCTACACCTGTTCATTTGTTCCTTTCTCAGCAAGAAAGGCTGGAGGCGTTGGCAGTCAACTACATCCTCCTCAGGTGGCCCCAGCCTCACAGTGCTGGTCCTAACTTTGAGTGATAAGAAAAGAACCAAAGAGAAAATCCTTGGGTCTACACAAATATCTGTTTCAGATTTTGTAATTCTTTGTCAAATCTACAGCAATATGCAACTTTTAAAATGTTTGCCTAATGATTCAGAAAACAGGCCATGTAGCTATCAATCATCTGTCTATCTATCCATCCATCCGTCTTCTTGTGTAACTATGTATTATCCACCAATCACCTGTGTACATATATACACACATTCATATCTCATATAATTTAGCTCTATAAAATATTATCTTACATAATATATCTTATACTTATTACAATATCTATATATTGTTCAATATATATAGTTTTTTTTCTTTTTTAAATATACCTTCTTTCTTTTTTATTTTTTTTTATTTTTTATCCATGTATACCTTTGTTCAAGCTCCTTTCCCCTTCCCGCCCCTTTCAGTCACTCTCTCTTCTCCACATCAAGTTTTTCTTAATTTTATATACAAAATTGTGTGTGTGTGTGTGTGTGTGTGTGTGTTAGAGAGAGAGAGTGAGAGACAGAGAGAGAGAGAGAGAGAGAGAGAGAGAGAGAGAGAGAGAGAGAGAGAAAAGGATTCATTATTTAGCCCAGAATGCCCCAATCTCATGTTCCTTCTGCCCCACTCCCCCAAATGCTGGGGCAATAGGCATGAGCCATCATATACTACTCATACATAGATACATGCACAAATACATACATACAATGTATACATATGTAGTGATTTTTGTTATATATTATCAGATTCTTTACAATATTACTTAGATTTAATATAGTGTATTTATTTGCAAGTCTTTTAAAAAGTTCTGCTGTCTCCTGTGGTTAGGAATTATAACCAAGAGAGAGAAAAGCAGCAGCCTTGTTATTGAATTGAATGATTATTGAGTGTGGATTCTGTAGAAGGTGTTCACAGTGCAGAGCTTGAGGACTGAGCCCTGGAAAGCAGACCTCTACACAAACAGGAAGCTACAAGTGTCTGCAGGGCCAGTCTGTTATGCATATTGATGAATAATGGATAAAAGCTGGTGACATAATCTTTTCAGGTGACCCTAGATGGGACAACCTATAAAGGGCTGGCTTCCCAAAGTGAATTTTTAAGGAAGTAGGTTCCAGCAGGAAGCTGTTAAGCTATTGGAGAAGGTCTTTATGGGATTATAGTTCACTTTTCACTCTCTTTACCTGCTGAACATAAGGAGTTTACCAGTTTCTCTGGCATATGTCCCATCCACAATGTACTACTATTTAGCCACAGTCTTAAATACAGTGGATCCAACTCACCACAGAAATTTCTGAAGGTGGTAACCAAAATAAATTTTTTCTCTTTAAAAGTGTATTATCATAGGTTGTTTGTAACAGTCACATGAAAGGGGCAGACAGAGGTAATTTTCTACATAGGAAGCCAAGAGAGTCTACACTACACAAAACCAGACTAGAAATAACCCAATCCAGCTGGTGTATGTTACTTCTTTTCTCGGAGATATGAGGAGAAGAGGATAGGTATTAGCCTTTGAAATGGTATTGGTCTCTGAATTAAGACCTGAAGGGTCTAGGACTATTTCAGGGGGATACAGAACCAGGGTAGAGGCAGAAAATACCCCTAAAAGGGAAAGAGAGACATAAAAAGCTCTGCGTGTTGCTCAACAGAAGTATTATACCTATATTGTCACATGTTCAATATCCAAGTAAAATTCAGATGTTACTTTCATAGTAGCATCTCTAACACTATTGGTTTGGGCTTCACCTGTTAGGAAAAATGAGCAGACACTCAAAACACTGACTACTTGTATCAGGGTAAAGGTAACTGCCATGACATGAATATTAAATGTACCCCAAAGG
The DNA here is from genome assembly GCA_004025045.1 of Sigmodon hispidus. Classification (NCBI taxonomy): domain Eukaryota; kingdom Metazoa; phylum Chordata; class Mammalia; order Rodentia; family Cricetidae; genus Sigmodon; species Sigmodon hispidus. Next base: position 287,257 of record PVIH01000111.1, on the reverse strand, counting down.
CTTTACAAAGAGGAGGTCAGACATTGGCCAATAGGGCAGGCACCCTTTATGTCATTTGGCTATTCAGACCTGAAAGTGTCCTGTTTGGTCACCTGAAGTGGGAAGCTTCCCTGACATCATCCTTTGCTACAGTGTTCTACCCCACAAACCTAGAAGTCACAGAGCCCAGTGGCCACAGACTCCTGGAGATTCTGAACCAAGGGCAGCATTTTCTTGTTTAAATTGATTATTTTCCCTTTGGAATTCTGTCACAGCAACAGAAAGCAAACACACTGACTAAAAGCTAAAGACTCAAATTCTTTGTAAATTAAATCCTTCCATCTGCAAAGGTCCCTAAGTGAAAACTAAATAGTAAGGTAAATACATTGAAGGAACCTCAAATCCTGCTCTAAAGAGTAAACTAAAAAAAAAAAAAGAAAAAGAAAAAAAAAAAGGCATATTACCCAACTGACCTGTTTATCCATGGGTACTCCTTACTCTTCATCTGCCATGAGATATGTATTCCAGGCCCTCAGGTGGTGGTGTGTCCCCGTAGAGATGCTGCGGCCTTGTGTTGACGGAACTTGGTGCTCACATTGTCTATTGAAGAAGTAGCAGCATCCATTTATTGAGATACCTACTGTGTAGCTGCAGAACACAGGCTGGTACTGCTGCCCTCAGTGAGCAGAAGAAACTGTTCTAAGTGGCCGTGTCACTCTGAGCTGGACTGCTACTGAAAGGCAGAGCTGAGAGTTGAACTCAGCATTTCCAAAAGCCTCTTCTCTTTACATTCATCCAATACCTGGACAGGAATCGAATGTATGATAATTAAAATAAATATTTTAATTTTATTGTTATAGATATGTGAGTGTGAAAGTATGTGTGTGTGTGTGAATGCAAGTATGTGATGTGCAAGTATGTGTGTATGTATGTGTGTGTGTATGTGTTTGTGCAAGTGTGTGTGTGTGTGTGTGTGGTCTTTTTGTGGAGGTGAGAAGAGAGTGTTGGGTTTCCTGAAGTTAGATCACAAGTAGCCTTGAGCTACCTGACCTAAATGCTGTGATCCAAACTCTGGTCCTCTATAAGAAAAGTAGAAAGCACCTATAACTGCTGAGCTATCTCTCCAGACACTCATGTTAATTTTTGATAAAAGGAAAAAGGAAGCTTGAATATAGGTGCACTGCTCCAGAACTTGGCCTGGGATCCTATAGAGGGCACCATAAAAGATTCTAGAACTAACAGAAGTATCTGCCTCTATGTGTCAGGTGGGTAGGGTCTGGAATCCAGGAATTTCATTTATGAGCCAGTCCAGATGAGAGGCGTTAAGATCCCAGGAACACAGCAGAGTCTCACCTACTCTTGCTAGCACACTACTGCCTGTGCCTTTAATTCAAATCTTTTGCTAACAAAGGCAGAAATGTTCTCTCTGTGAGGAATCCGTTGGTGTTACCGATACTGTATCAACAAAGGCATGAAAGAATTATTCAAGGAAAACATTTCCCCCTGAGTTCCTTCTCAAAATCTTCTATACGGGGGAGAAAAAAAATGTGAGAAGAATAGAAAGAGAGATGTAAGTAAACAGCAAGCCAAGCCAGTAGGCGAGCTTGTACATCCAAAGATTGCAAGGGACTCTGGGTGACTGCAGTGTTCTGAGGGTTTGCTTATTTGGTCCTTAATACTTTCAAATCAGTGTGTCTAAAGCTGCCAGTTCCTAAGCTGCAGCTAGTGTTGGGATGTTCTCCCATCCCTCTCCCAGGGTCAGCCATTTTTTCCTCTCCTGTTTAACTCTTCATGACCCAGTTGATTTTCATCTTTGGCAGACTGAACTTTAATCACCAACAAGATGCATTCCTCCTTTGCTCTTGAACATGGTCAGCTCTTCAGTTCTTACCACTTGAGAAAACTACATGCACCTTTTGAAGCATAGACCTCTTTCCCCTACTGCTGTTGGTAAAGCTATTTATTGTTTCTTCTCTTATCTACAAAATGGCCACAGCAGACAGTATGTTCTTTATGGACTTGCTTGCACCCTTTGTCCCAGCAATGTAGCACTCTGAAAGGAAGGAGCGAGGTGATTACTGAACATGCTTTCCTGGAAACAAAACACTGTTCCAAAAATTAGATAGTTCAAGTTGATATATCAGGATTTACAGACACAAATGCAAACAGGGCCAGGGCAGTAAGAGCAGTTCATTAGCAAGCTTGGTAAGGGTCCCAGGAAATGTACACAGATAGCCCCGGTCAACTCTGATCAATTCCAGGAAGATACAACAACCCAGCATGGCCTCCACTGTATTTTCCAACAGAAGTTCACAGTTTGATTTTTGACATATAACCTTTTAATTGTTAGTCAATGATTCTGAAAAGATCTCAGTGAGAAACTTCCAGTGGTGAGAAGAAAAGGGACAAGTTCTGCTAAGATAGCCCTGTCCATTAGGAAATGGACAGCTGCATGTGGTTCAGGGCCTTGCTACTTTCAGTGTATACCAGAGCCTAGCAGCATTGATGTTAGAGTCAGAACCTCAAGCCTCTCCTATGTTTGTTGAATTATAGTCTATGAATTACTAAGGTCCCCGAGTTATTGGTCTGCACATGGAGGTTATGATGATACTGATAACCTGCATAAATGTAGTGTGGGGTCATGCCTAACGTCATAGAGAGGCCTCCACTATGTCATGCCTACCCTGGGTGACACCTCAGAGTCTCTAAGTTCTCTAAACAAGGAGTAGCATTTGTTGTGGGTCACTGATTGTCCTCACTTCCATGGTTAGTCTCTCATGCTCCTCCTGTCTCCTCTTCCTGCTCTCTTAGCTGTGGTCAGTGAGCATGGAACTGAGGCCTTACACCAAACACCAAAGAGCCAGAGGAAGGAAGGGCAGAACTCTGTTAATTGCTTACCCTCTTGCTCCAGATGCCTCTGGGTTCCTTTGCCTGCAGTTCCTGTACCTTAGTCATCGTCTTACTTGTCTTTAGTTGTTGTTAATATTCAATTGTTTTGTTGTTTTGTTTTGCCTCAGTCCTTTGCCCATCGTTATTGGAGTAAGAAGCCCCAGTCTAGGATGATTCCCTAGCTCACCTGGGGCCTTTTTTGAGAAAGCTTCATCATTTTAGCTCTCACAGACTCCTGCCAAGTAGTTATTATACTATTTAAGCAATAATTATAGGAAAATAGTATGTCCATATTCACCACACATAAAATTTTTCAGATATTTTATATCCATCATTAGTTGAGTATACAAGACAGAAAAGCCAGAACTATGGAGGACCCATCGTGTATGTGTGTTTTCTTAAATGTATTGACATTTGAGCCTAGAAACATAATTTCTCTTTTGAAAATAGCTCAAGGTAACACTTCTGTCAAATCCAGCCAAGCTGCTGTGAACTGTGATGGCTCTACATTCAGTAAGATAGGAAACAACCTATTTTTTGAGATATAAACTTCACATTTTGAAAATGTATTTAATTAAAGATAGCATCTTTGAAGGTACTATCTCTGGAAAATGTGTCATCAATTTTTTATGTCATTCCTCTCCCAGCCTTACCGTGACATGGCAGGGAGGGATTCTGATGCCTTTATTTGTTGCGTTAGCAGTGTGAGATTTTCTATGTGTAAATGACCCTGAGTTCTCCTCAAAACCAGAAAGAGCCCTGTTGTTAAATGTGACAAAAAGATCACTAGACTTCCTATTCAAGATCATTTTGAAAAGCAAACTGTGTGACTCCCTGTCTTGGGGGAGTTTCCTAGTTTGCTTTCAATTTCAACACCATAACCAAAAGCAACTAGGGGAGGAGAATTTGCATTACATTTATTTTTATATCTATCTATCTATCTATCTTGGTTTTTTTTTTTTTTTTTTTTTTTTTTTTTTTTTTTTTTTTTTTTTTTTTTTTTTTTTTTTTTTTTTTTTTTTTTTTTTTTTTTTTTTTTTTTTTTTTTTTTTTTTTTTTTTTTTTTTTTTTTTTTTTTTTTTAATGTAGCCTTGACTGTCCTGGAACTCATTCTATAGACCAGCTTGGCCTTGAATTCAGAGATCTGCCTGCCTCTGCCTCCCAAGTGCTGGGATTAAAGGTAGCACTACCACTATCTGGCCTTTAAAATTTGCAGTCTTTCTTCTCTGGGGAAAACGATGCAGGAATTCAAGGGAGTAACCTGGAGGTAGGAACTAAAGCAGAGACTGCAGAGGAACACTCATTTCATAGCTTGCTCTCATGGCTTGCTCAGTTTGCTTTGCTATAAACCCAGGATTGCCCACTAAGGGGTGGCCCTGCAGTTGGCTGAGCCATCTCACATTAATAATTAATCCAAATAATGCCCCACAGATTTGAGTGCAGGTCACGCTGATAGAGGTATATATTCAGTTGTGAGTCCCCTTTCCATATGGAGCGAGCTTGTGTAATTGCCAATAAACAAACAAATAAAATCTTAACCATCGCAGGAGTTAAATAAATTGCATGAATGTTAACTCCATCTCTTGGGGAGACAGGTGTTCAGCACAGATGAAGATCATTTCTTCATCTGTTTTCATTCTAACTTCAGATTGAGTATCTACAGCAGGTTAGAATAAAGAATGCTGCCTAACAAAGTCAGTGGCCTGCTCCTGGTTTTCATCTGATGAGGGTTGTGTTTATTTTGCTTTAATAAATAACTAAATGCTAGAAAACATCATCAGTTACAAAACTGTCAATTTTCTTCTTTTCCTTGCTTTTATGTCTCTTCAGTCTTTTATAAAGCTATAAATCTTCAAAGTTTGAAGTCAATTTAAAAGGCACTTATTCCATCTCCTCACTTTGCTCCCCCAAATATAGATGTACATTTTTGTGGAATAACCTAGTATCCAGTTTGTAGAATAATTAAGCGCTATTTCAATTCATCTATGGAAGGATAGTACCTCTCACAGTACTCCAAACTAATCTCACTTTCTTGAATTTTTATTATGACTGACTAGCTAAGCTATTTGTGACTCCCTGGAAAGGTGGCTTTTTTTCCATTTTGCTGGTGTCCTTGCTTGTTTTATTCAGGAAGACTTAAGACTTGAGGTGGTGGTGTTGGGACCAATGCTTACTTTGATGCATGTATACCACAAGATTGCTTTCTACTTTCAAAAGCCAGCACACAGCCAGTTGAAAGTCATCTCTTCCGAGTTCGGTCTCGGCAAATTTTGAGAATGAGCATAGACACAAATATGTATTTCCATGTAGAAAACACCTACCTAATGATGTCTCTTGGTGGCTTCCAAAATAGAGTTTATTTTGACTCAAAGTTTCTTGAAGTGATAGAATGCTAAGCAGTATTTTGTGCTTCCCAGAAAAAGTGATGGCTGGAAGAAAATAGAAGTAAAGGCTTGGAACATTCAGCAGGAGTTTCTGGTCAATCACACAGATTATTATAGTGTTTTTTAATAGGACAAGGAAATCAACGAGAAATAGGTAGTTTTATATGGTCAAAGATCTAGGTTTCCTAATCAACAGTCTCGTATTTCTCTCTTATCTCAGTAGACTACCATTATCTTTTTTTTTCTTTCATTTTTTGTCCTGCCCCAGGCCACATAGTGTTGAACAAATAAATATTAGGCACTTAATTTAAAATGTATTATATATACACAGTTCTTAACATTTTCTCTTAAAACTTTGGGTTTTTTATTTTTACTCAGTAAAGATATCAACATTTTCTTTAGTTGTACCCTGAAGGATCAAATCAGGTTTGCTAAATAATAGGCAGTTGTTCTTCTAAACAAAAATGTGGTTACATAATCAAATCAACTGTAGACCTGCTTGTTCTTGGCCTTCATCTGCAGATGCTTTGTGCAAACACACTCTGCATTATGCTTAAACTCAGAGTTTCAACTCAGACCAGATGAAGGCTTGTAGAACATTTCACCTCAGTGCCTAATGCTGCAAAGCCATTGTCAAGCTGGGGGTTGGGGAGTAGTGGACAGAGTAAAGGGTAGGAGTAAGTTATATCAATTGTCTGGTGGTGGATAGACTTATAATACTGGGTGATAGTCCAAAATGCCCTCACTAATCAGTTAGTACTGTTCTCATGTAGGTCTAACATTAGTCTGCTTACTTAATATTATATCAGGAACATTTGAGAACAACCTCCAGCTATACCTTCTCTCTAAGATACTTGGGTTGCTGAGCATGGTGAGCAAGAGTAATGATGGTAAATTTCAAGTCTTGGAATCATTTTATGTGAAAGTGGGCATTTTACATGCTGTTGTCCTTTAAAGTATTGGAGCAATTTCTTTTACATTTGATGAGTGGATAAGTTTTGTTATAAAAGCAAGACCTTCGAGAAATCTGTCTACTCTAAAGAGTGAATTGAATTATTACAAAAGAAGTTCACCCCATACCCTCACAGAAATTTCAAGTAACAGGTTGCGTTACATGCAACACAACAAAATGGGTTTCTTGAAGCTTTTCATTCTAGATTTAAAATCTTTCAAAAGTACATTGACATGGTTGAAAATGAATCAGGGCAAAGAAATAATGTTTAATTTTTATCTTTCACAAGATAAATCGTTGATCTTGTCTTGCCATTAATAATGACAATATATTTTAAGGCCATCAATCAATGGCAGCTAATGTAACATCTTAATTTGAACTAAATATGTTTTAAACATCTTCATTATTTATCAGCTGACTGCTTGCTGGGATATTGATCTGATTGGGGAAAATTCAGAGGGTTGCATTTTCTTGTCATTTACATTCTGTTGCAACCAGCAGTTGTTTTCAGCCTTCCAAATGGTACAGCTGGAGAAGATAAATATGCTTTAGAGACTATGAAACGAGATGGAAACTTTCCTATGAATGATATATTAGGCAAATTGCATTCAAATCACAGACTTTTTTCTCTTTGCTGAAAAAAAGCTTCAGGGGATTGACATGGATTGCCAGTTCAGGTGAATTTAGAGAAATAAAAAGCACATTCTTGGTCCTGCTGACAGCTAGCTTCAGTGTGGCTTCAGCTAAGTAACTGACCTGACCAGGTCTTGATTCCTATACTTTTGCAAGAGCTGATTCTGGACCAAATTGCTGAGCTATTTCCTCCTACACTCATTCTAAACAACTGATTCCAAACAGTGTTTTAGTTTCATACTTAGAGAAAGGCAGCAGATCATAGGCAAAGGGATAGATAATGTCTGCATGCCTGGGGCCAGGTTCCTTACCTATGCAAGGGGAAGAATGGGGGTTAATTCTCTCCTCTCACAGCAGAATGAAAACCAATGAGATGATGGCCACACATATGCTTTCAAAGGTGAAAAGCCGTGGCCACTGGTTAGAGGTTCATTCCCAGCCTCTCTTCTGCTTTTGCCTGGGTGAATGTCATAAAATATATTTTACTTTAAAATAATTATCATTATAATTGTGTGCATGTGATGTATATGTGTGAAGGCACACATCATGACCCGTGGAAGTCAGAGGAGAATGTAGAATTGGTTCTTTCCTCTTACCTTTATTGGGTTTTAGTGATTGAATTGTGGTCACCAAGTGTGTGAGGCAAAGCACTCTACCTTCAGTGCTGTCTCGCTGACTCCTTCCCCTTGAGATCTTTCTGGAAAACTTCCCCATTATTATTCATCAGAAGATATGTGCATAGTTACGTGTTCATTATATGTATTGGAAACATGTCACTCATATACATACACATATGTTTCACAACCGATAATCTAAATTGATGTAATTGGGCTCAAAACAAAGAAACCACCTGCATTATTCTGTTAATTAGCATATATATGTTCCTTTAGTAAACATAGAACTTATTCTGGGATGTTTACAATATTTAAAATAAAAATCTTGAAGATTCACTTTGGCACATTCTACAAATTTCTTAGAACCTTGCAGTGACCAGCATAAGATGTGACCTAATGAGAGGAGAAATTGTCCATATGTTATTATTAATATACTCCCATAACCATATATCCTAATTTAGAGTGTCTTACTAGTATGTCTTGGGATCAGCAACAATGACACCACCAGGGGCTATATCAGAAATGAAGAATCTTGGGCCCCACATTAGCCCTTTGGTTTAAATTTTACCCACAGCACATGTGCCGTTTCCACTTGTTTCGATGGCCATTTCTATGCTGGAACTCTCTTTTCTTTTTTCTTCCATAATCATGTCTGATCCTAAGCAACTTACTGCCTTCTTCCTCCTGACCACAATTTCCCCTCTCAGGCTGTGTGGTCCTTTAATGAGTGTGGCTGGACTTGTGTTATCTCTGGGATTCTGCTCTGTTGTAAATGGTTCTGGCCCAGACTTTCCTGGCTAGCCCAGAGGTTTAGTCTCATTCTTGGCCCCATTCTGCCTCAAATAATCACACACTGGCTTATATTATTTTACACTAAGGCCCAGACATATAATTTGCTAGCACTTGCTCTCAATCTAATCCATCTTGTTCAGCCATGTGGCTGGGTACCTTTTCTCAGTGCAGCATTTCCTCTGCATATCCTGGCAGCTCCAGTGACTCTGGCATCTATGTCTGGCATCTGTGTCTGGTGTCTCTCTCTGCTCTGAGATGTTTCTGAGTTTTCTTAGCCTGGTAGCCCCACCCACACTTCCTATTTGTCTTTGGCCAATCAGCTTTTATTAAACCCATAGGCAGGACAAATATTTACATTACCAGCATAATCCCACTATACCTCTCAGCCTTGTACATGTACATTTGAAGTCATTGACACCAAGTGATGGTGGCTCTGTGCTGGACACAGATCCTTTTCACATTTGAATGGCTAGTACTATGCTAGGCAGGGAATGTGATAAGTATAAGATCAGGATGCCTTGTCATGTTCTGCCTACATGTAGTTCATTTTGTTGACCAGATTTCTTCTCTCTTCTACATTCACTATGGCAATTATGCCCATTCCATATTCAGTTAGGGTTCATGTTTAGGGTTCATGCCAAGAACCTTAAGGCACATCACAGAAGGATGTCTTGATCCCTGGCAGGTAACTGTGCAGTTTTCTGCAGGAGCAGGAATGAGCACTACAATGCAAGGATGAGGGAAGCTTCCCGAGGATGCTAGGAAGGAAGCAGGATGGAGGCAGATGCAAGACTAAATGGGTTCAGCTTTCTTCCAACAGTCTCAAGGTCACAGACTGGAACCCCATCCAGGCTTCAATAACAATGTGTTTTATCACAGCTTGCTGTGGACAGTACTTCCCCCTTTTAAAAAATCATAGTGAGTAGTGGTAGGTCCACAGGAAGCCAAGTGCAAAACTGGCTGGAAGGAAATCCCAGAAGGCATAGGACTTTGACAACTGTAGCCAGGCCCAGAGGGAACATCTTCTTGGCCATATCTAATCCTAAAATAGATAAGATGGTCTCCACCAGAAGCAAAAGAAGTGGTGATAGACTTTAAAACTTGGGAAACTAAGGCACAGCTATGTTAAACTGTCTTCTTAATACTAAATAGTAAAATATAAAAATGTTTTAAAATCTCATTCATATCAGTTGTTGATTTTATCTGTTTATAAAATGAGAATTACGATGGCTGTCCAACTGAGTGTACTCTCTCTCTCTCTCTCTCTCTCTCTATATATATATATATATATATATATACATACATATATATATGTGTGTGTGTGTGTATCTCTCTCTCACACACACACATACAAAGTTTCAGTGTAATTACACACATGTCAACATAATTACACACATATGTCAAGAGCCATAGATTACCCAATAAAACTCCCAGTATCAGGCAAGAGAAACTTCCTTTGAATTATTGGGGATCCCAGGGGAGCCCCAAACAATATAGGTCACTGCTGTTGATCTTAGCTGCCTTGTAGAAGTTGAAGGTAAGTTCCCTTGCTGAAGACTTCACACACTTCAGACACTGAACTCGGAGGATTTTGCTGGAGCTGACTAGAAAGCCTTCTTCCTGGAGGCTAGTTTTTATTGTGACATAGATAATATTCTAAGGGAGGGATGTTTTACCCAGATGTGACACCCATGAACCACAACAATGACCAGCATGACAAGACATCCCCAGTGGTATAATAGAGGCACTTGTATTTTGGCAGTAAGCAACAGAAATCTAATTGAACTTAATACGGCATACATAATAGGAGAAAAATCATATGTGGGACTAGAGACCTGGTCAACTACATGTGGCTAGTGAGGTCATGGATCTTCAAGGAGAATCTAGTCTTGCCATTTCCTTAAACCAATTTTGCTCCTAACTGCATTCTAAATGCTTATACTGTAGGTAAGTGTGGATCTCACATCTTATCAAAGAAGATTCATTTTTCTGCCCCAAGAAACCTTTACAAAAAGTCACAATAAATAAAAAATGTACAGTATTACCTTACAGTAGGATGCTCAGCTCCAACTGATACATCTACAAAAATGCTGCTGTTCCTAAGGCTTAGGGAACATTGCAGAAAGTGGGTGGGGGTTGAGAGATGGTGAGAGCAAGAGGACCAGGTAGTCTAATATGAGCTTGCACCTTTTACTTATGACAGGGAAGCTGCACCTATGAATCTCAACAGCTTGGCTGGCTAAACAGACCTGAACAATTTTAACAGCAGTTAACATCCCAGTGTGGATGAGGGGGCAATCCCACAGGTCTATTCCCTTAGATGAAGAGGTACAAGTAGTTAACCGCTGGGAGAAGGAGAAATAGTTTTTTCAGGGAATGACCACCTGATTGGTTATCCAACAGCAAATGGTTATCCCTAATGACATAGGCCTTCAGGTAATACTAAATGGACTCAGCAGGCTATATTGATATGTTTATTCATTTCCATGTATCTCTAACAGCAATGGTTAAAGAGGAGACCATGAGTGGGGGGAGGGGTAGGTAGAGGCATACCAGTGGGAATGAACATATGATGTAATTATGTTTTAATTAAACAAAAATAATAAAAAAAATTTGTAAATGGAGTTCAGCACAGAACAGGCCTATCTCGTGTCCCAGTAGTAAGTGGCAGATGATGGTAGCACTAAGATTACCAATGGCTGGGTTTTATGTGTTTGTCTGTGAGGGTTTTTGTTTGTTTGTTTCTTTGTTCGCTTTTCCAATTTCAAGAAGGAACTGCCTTGAAGAAAACAGGATTTACAGTGAAGGAAAGCAATCAGAAATTGGGAAGTCACATAGTACTGGAGCTCTGTGAACAGGCTCTTTATCTGGATCCATCATTCAAGTTCAACAAATGTGTCAGCTGACTCTCACAGCCAGACCAGAGCCCTTAAGATCCTCAGAACTAACCATTTGTCTGTTAACTTGAACTGGACCTTCCAGACACAACACTTCCCTTTATGAGTTTTCCTGATTCAGGAGGCTTCTCCTTTCCAAAGGGTAGAAATCATATTGGACTAGTTTGTATTTTTCACAGGACTCAGCAGATACTTTTATGAATGTAAATACTTACTAAGACTATGGAATATGAGAAACAGTGATGGGGATTATGAATTTGACACTTATAAGAGCCACATGATCCCACAGACACTCAAAAGTACATACAATCCTGCCACCCAGAGTCCACTTCGCCATCTTATGCTTCTAATCATAACAAAGCAAAATCACTGATTTTAAACTCTTCTTTGTGAACTCCAGTAAGGCACGATCATCTTCAAAGCTTCTCATTAATGTGAGGTCAGTTCAAGTCCCACCCCCGCTCTCTGTCTGTCAGTTGCCTAAGATCTACTTGTCTCAGTTTCTTCATTTTCCAGGTTCTCTGTTAGCCCTTCTGAGCTCACTTTCCACTCTAATGGCCCTAAATTAATTGGTCCTCTTGACATTGTTCAGCTTCTCTGACCTTATTAGAGCATCTCTCCATTTGACTTCTGTGACACTCACATCTCTGGAGACAACCCTGGCCTCTCTGTTTTCTTTTACCTCCTTTAACTTTCTTGAAGTGAAAGGGTCCCCAGACATCAGCAATGGGCCTTCTCCTCCTGCATGTTCTTCCTAGAATTTTGTTTATATCCAAGGTTAGACTAATGTACCTCAAATATTTGCCCTCAAGTCTGAGTCCTAAGCACCCCCCTACACACACACTGATATATTTCAGACACCCAACAGCCTGTCTTACTACCACAGATGCAACATTTCTAAAACTGAACTTTGGTAAGATAGAGGTCCCTCAGATTTCCCCAGAACCCAGAGTGGTACATGCAGAATATCTTCTCTCTGGAGCACTTTGCCACAGTGTAAATAAAATGTAAGTTATAAATGAGCTAATGAACTCTTATGCTCTAAGTGTAATCTCCTTGAGAGCAAGAATAATATCTACTGAAGAAATTTAGTGCTCAAATTAATGAATTCCTGAGTGAGGAAATGAATGAAATTGGCTAGAAGACCCAAATCTCATGTAACATAGCACTTAGGACTTGTGAATTCTCCAGTGGGGCATTACTAAAATATGTATGCCCCAGTAAAAACAAAATGTAATACTGAAACCATCTATAGCACATAAACAAATAAATAGAAAAATATGCAAATTCAAAGGGAAACTTTAGGCACAGAGTTTAGAAATTCATGGGCTAAAGAGATAGTTAAGATTTTGGACTGGCCTCAGGCCTTCCAAAAGACCTGAACTGGGTTCCCAGCTACTACACTGAGTGTCTCCCAATTGCCTGTAACTCTAAATTCATGGAGCCCAACATCTTCTGGACACACCAGGTCTCTGCACTCATGTGCACATACTCTCAGAAACATACATATATATGTAAAATATCATTTTAATTATGTAAATATGTGTTACATTAGTTTATGCTGCAGAATACTACTTTACTGTGTAAAAGTGTATGGCATCTGTTTTACCATACCAGCCTAAGGCAACTGATTTGTCTGGTAAAGAGCTGCATAGCCAGTAGCTAGACAGAGGAGGAATAAGTGGGGCTGGTGGGTAGAAAGAATAAATGAGAAGAATGAGAGAAGAGAAGAAGGGGAGAGAATGAGGGATAAAATAACGAAGATGTCTGGGGCCATCAGTCAGGCACCATCCAGCAGAAACAGAGCAGGACATACAGAAAGGTAAAAAGACCCAAGGCAAAGGGTAGATAAACAGAAACAGGTTAATATAAGTTCAAGGAGCTAGCCAGAAATGAGCCTAAGCTAGGCTGATCATTCAAAGCTACTAAGTCTCCATGTCGTGACTTGGGAACTGGTTGATGGCCCCCCAAAGAAAGCCTGGCACATATATACATAATGTAAATAAAATAAATCTTTTAAAAAATTAAAAATTTGGGGGCACATTGATTCTGGGGCCTGTGGGCCTCAAGTTTCTTCATTAGACATTGAATTCTTTGTAGCTGCCTCTTTCTCATGTTAGGCAGATACAGTATCCTTCAGAGTGTTAGTGAAAATAACCCATGCTTCCCTTGCTTAGCCATTAAGAGTTCAATGCAAAAATCCTCCTTTCTTGCTGATATAAACATAGCTCGGTGACAGTTATTTCTTTAAAAAAAGAAAAGGAGGAGAAAGAAAAGTTTTAAAATACAGAGATTAAAATGATATATTTTGAAATTGTTCAAGCAACTGAATGCTCTGGAACTTTTTGTTTTGAAACATTTTCTCAGCATGCTTTTAGGTGTGTAGTTTAGAGAATGTGAGACAAGATGAAGAAATTTAAAATTAGTACATGCAATAGGAACACTCAGCACAATCTGTTGAGCATTTTTCCAAACTCTCTTGCCCAGTGCCTTCCATTAGAGCAGGTAACATGCCGCCATTTTGTTACTTTACTGACTGTCGTAGCTTCTAGACCCTGGGGTTCCTGCAACACCTGTGTTCATGTTCTGAAGAATAGCACAAAGTGAACATCATGCTTCTTGTGAGAGCCCACATTGAAATCAGTGCTATGAACAGCTGTGCTTTGGATGAAGTGGCTTTGTCATTGTCCACCCCTCACTTGGGAGGCCACTCGTCTCAGTGACCCCTGAAGACCTCCGTCTAAGGTTTGCCATTTGGAGTCTCCTGAAGGGATTTCTGTGAAGTGCTGACAGAAAGCAGCATGCTATGAAAATATATGGCTGCTAATGAGTTTACATTTTAGCCTCTCAGTTAATATAATCATAACTAATTGTCTTATTAATAACAATGAAACAGTGATGATAGTATGCCAATATATAAAGAGCAGAATAAGAAAAACTTGTTACACTTACCAATAGTTCCTGACTATTATTAGAACAGCAATAGTAAAAATGACCAAAATAACCAGATACTATGCTGGATTCAGTTTTTTTGTTTGTTTGTTTTTGGAGATGTTCTTTTTGAATTTCTTTCTTTCTTTCTTTCTTTCTTTCTTTCTTTCTTTCTTTCTTTCTTTCTTTCTTTCTTTCTTTCTTATGTTAATTCAAGGAAGAAACAATTACTTTTGCCCAATAGTTCATCTGGAATAAATTATCAACTTACATTTTTAAGGCAAATATATATGCATCCCCACCCACACACTGGCTTCACAAGTATTCCAGAGCATTGCAAAGCTGTGCTAACTGTTTGTGTTATACCCGGATTCAACTCCATGGAAGCTCACTGTGTGACTATTTAACCTCTGTGACTCCTGCTTGTCTCATTTGTGAAGGCGATAATTACAATGCCTTCCTCAGAGGATTGTGGGGATTAAATAGCACAATGACTATCTATTGTCTGTAACAGAACTCACTAATGTACATTATTGTTTGTTTCTACCATGGCTATTATTTTAAAAGAATTGGAAAAATGCAGCAAAGCAGAAGAAAAGTTCACATTTTGATTCCTTTTATGTAACTACTATTAACAGTAATAATGGATTCTATGTTGTTATACTTTATTTCTATTGCTGTGATAAAGACCATGACCAAAAGCATCTTTGGAAGATGTAGGGGTGGAATGAAATGGTAGGGGTGTTTGGATATGGAGTAGTTGGGTCCTCAGGCCTTAATGGGGCAGGGAGGGCATGAAGAAAAGACAGGCAGATATACACAGGAACAGAAAGTTGGGTACAAGTGGTCTGGGCTCTCAGATAGAGAAACTGTAGCTCCCTGTAAGCATAGCATGGAGCAGGAGAGCAGTCTTCAGGCTGAAAACACCCAGGAGGAGAAAAATACTACACCCAGAACCTCCAAGGAAGACTTTGCCATTTCTGTCTGAGTCTTGCCTGGGGAAGGCTTTGTCATTCCACTAGGTTGAAGCCCTTGACATGGCTGTGCCTATGTCAACAACATATATCCACTCAGGACCTCATGAAATCAGGGCTTCCTTCTCTCCTCACCAATAACAAGAGCAAGACCACACCTGAGAGGATGAGAACCTGGGATTCTATACTGCAGGATAAGTACCTCAACATCCAGTATAGTCCCAGAATAACTGTCTCTTACTGGAGAGAAGACCTGTCTCAATAGTCCCAATACAGCGATAGAGGCCTGGGAAGAACTTGGAGAGCCTCTGGTCCCTAATCCAAGATGAAAGCTTGGAAAGTTGGATTCTGCTATCAGTGAAGGCATCAGCAGTGGCAGCAACAGTGAGTGAATCATCTCACTGGTGTGGTGGAAGGCCCTGTCAGTAAAAGATGGTTTTCCTTCTAGCTACTAAAGGTGCTGCCCATACTAAAGGTGATAAGAAACTGAAGATGCTGCCCATAGTCAGGGTGGACCATTGCCTGTCAATCAAGGCAATTCCTTGGAGGAGGTGCCTACTTAGGGGATCTTAATTTGTGAGAAGTTGACATAAAAACCAATCATGATAGAAAGGTTTATCTGTCTTATAGTTCTATGTCATAGTTTATAGCTGAGGGAAGTCAAAGCAGGAACCTGGAGGCAGGAAGTGAAGCAGAGAGCATGGACGAATGCTGTTTACTGATTCATTCCTGGTGGCCTGCTCAGTTTACTCCCTTTTACTACCCAGGACCACCTGACCAGGGGTAGCACCAATAATAGCAGATGGAGATTCCTACACCAATTACCAATCGAGGAAATTCCCCTACAGACTTGATTCAAGCCAATCTGATGGAAACATGTATCCTCTTCTTGGATGATCCTGGCCCATGTTAACCAAACCAGAACATGTACTTGCAGTTTTTCTGCTTGAATTGATGCCTAAATTTACTCAACTTCAAAACTTTTACATTTATTATTTATTAAATTTTTATAATAAATTTTCTGTACCCAACATATTCTTATATATAATTTTAATGGTTGAGTGCTGGCCTGTAACTTGGTTTGAACTTTGCTGTATTAAATACTTGTGATCTGAAACAAACTGAATATATATTTCTCAGAACAGATTTGATTAATCTATTGGTATTAAGTCATAGAAAATGTTTGATAAAATACAGACTGTCTTAACAGTACTTTTTAAGTTGATTTGCCATTCTGGCTTCTATAAGGGCATCAGTTGTGATTATAGCAATTGCTCAAACATGGCTTTAGCTTTCTTTCAGCTTCACTAAGCATAGATTGCAGGTTTGTGTGTAGTTTTTCTTTTTTTCTAAATTAATGGCTTCTGAACAATATACAGTAAGCACATTTCAATTCTGAATTTCTTCTTCCATAAAATTAACTAATAGATACAGAACTCGGGGATATGATTATAGTTCATAATGCTTATTGTGGTTCTTAAGCCTGGTGGTGCTCAGTGTCTGAAGTACAGTTCAAATGAGAAAGGACCTTTGTGAATCTGGGATGTGGAAAAGGGCTGAAAGGAAGAATAATGGAAACCATTTCTCTATCCAGGTTGTGATTGTCCAAAATGTCACAGAGCTGACCATTCTTGCAGATTCCAACTAAGGGAATGATGTCAGTAACAGATATTATTTACATTTCTGATTATTTTCATTTTTCTCCATCACACTAAACCATATGGTCAATGAAGGCACAAATCTTGATTCATTAATTATTAGTTGGAACTGATATAGTAGGTGTCAATACAAATATATATTAAATAACACCAACACCAACAAAATAAACTAAACGAACCTTCCCTGAATCTGGTAGGAGAATTTGTATTTGGTAACCAGTTTATGGCCCACTTGGGAAGATACCAGACTGAGGCCCTTGGAGTTGCCTTTTTATAACTCCTGTGATCATACTTTACTGGAATCATGTTTACTAATACTGAGTACTGGTCAAAATTCAAGTCCTACCTGGAATTCATACTCCGCAAAGCCATATTGGGTATCTTATCTTTAGTTCACTGTGGATCACTCAATAGTTTAATCCAGAAGCAGAGGCCAGCCTCACATTTTTAGGGATATTTCAATCCTGCCACTTGGGCTGCCTAGAGTGATTATTTCATGGCATGGCTAAGAGTCCATTGGTTGAGACAGCTTATCAGTATAGTAGAAAACATAAAGCTGTTCTTCAGGTAACACATTATGGTGGCTAAAACACCTGATATTGGAACCAGGGTGTCTCATTTCAAGCCTTAGCATCCTGCTTAATTCGCCATGTTAAGTAGGTTACTGCATCACACTGTGTAAATACTGTTGACCTTACAGGATCCACTGCAGACTAAGTTAACTAAAGCATGTGAAGAGGCAGACACTGTAAACAAATGCTTCCCATCTGTACCTTCATGGAGCAGTCAGAAACATCTTCCTAAGAGGGCTAAGAGCAACCAGACATTGCTTGTTTTATTCATTCTCCAACATCTCTCTCTGTGGACCATTATTGTTACCCTATCTGATGAATCAAGGTCTGGAGGGTTAGATGGTTTTAATAATACCCTGAATCATATAGCTTGAATGGGATAGTGACAGCTCTGTCAGAAAAAGTCCCTTAAGGAGGTAGCTATCCTAACAGAATTAAAAGTGTTTGTATCATGGTAGAAATCGTTAAGTTCTAATAGCTGATATTTAGCCATTTCTTAGTTTCTTAGTCATGGTCACAACCTTAGCACATTCTTAAAACAGTAAACTGCAAGTGATGTGAGGATTTTAACCTCTGTCTAGAGACTGGATGGTCTGCAGTTTCAAAATACTATTATTGATTTTAAATTATATTGGTATCATAGTCACCAATCTCTATATTTTCTTTATTAGGGTTTAAACAAAAATCAATCCCTTAAATACATAAATACAAACATTAAAGTTTTCATTAGCATATGATAATTAAATAGATTTAGTGCTACCAAATGCTCCATTGCCATTTGCTAAATGAATGGATTGTGATCTTCAGTGAATGTACTGTTCAGAGCTGAGAGATCATAGTGGCAGTGAGTTGGCAGGATTGGTGATTTATGCATGGTACATGTCAAGAAAACACATTATAATGTTCTCCCAGAAAGCGTGGGTTTACATAGGAGCCAGTTGGATGTTTAAAGGTCTTCTGTTTCTCTTCTACAGGTTAATTATGTATGGCTTTGTGAAAGCCATGGTGTATGCTGGCCAGCTGAAGAGTGGAGACTTCCATTTTACTGATTGTTTATTTTTTGGCTCACTAATGTCAGCTACAGACCCAGGTAACTGTTCAAATAATGCAGTTTCTCCTTTGAAGAATCAAACATTTAAATAGATCATTTCTCCACAGGTGGCCATCTAGTCTCCTTGGTAATAATTCTTCATTCCTCATCACAGGCTGTTGACACATCTGTAAGTGAATTAAATAAAAAGTCAAGAAAGAAAAGGAAAAGAAATAGGTAATATCAGACAGCTCCCAAGAAACCGGTCAGAAAGCAATCTCCATAGTGGAAGGGACTTTTAAAAGCCATTATTGCTTCTCTCAAACTTAGAGCCATTCTGAGCTGCTGTCCTCAGGTTTGTCTTTATTCAACACATCTTCTTTATAAAAGCATCTGTTGAATAAAATAGTTCAAAGACTCTTTTAAAATTGTTTGCTGTGAAACGTTTTAAACACTTCAAGGATGGGGAGCAGAGTACAGATGATTGCCACCTACCTTTTAATAGCCAAATATGAGCACATGTTCTCCATCCACTCCTGTCTGTTATGGCATTATATTAAAGTGAATTTCAAGCACTACATTTTGGTATATGAATACTCTGAAAGCGACCATTGTTGCCATCATAAGGCCTACAACTATTGACTATCATAATTTAATAATGGGAAACCTCTAGTCACTGTTTAAACACCCTCATGTCACTTGTTATTCTCATTATTGGTTGGTTTGTAGTTTCTACAAAACATATCCAAACATGACATGTAATTGGTTGCAATGTCCCCATGTACCCAATGTTTCTTAGAAAGATAGACGCTTAATCAGAATCATACTCAAACTTTTCCTATCATAATTACATTAGAATGATGTTGGTAACATAATATCAGAAGGCAAGTGGTGACTGGTGATTCAGCTATCAGTTTACACTGTGAGTTGCCACTCTAGCAAATCTACCAGAATACACCAGAATGAAATGGGTTTCTTAGATGATATAATGAAAGAGAATGCTCACTGAGGGTGTGCAGGCTAGTTTTATGTCAGTTCAACATAAGCTAGAGTCATCAGAGAGGAGGTAGCCTCAACTGAAAAAAAAAAATGCTTGCATATGATTGGGCTATAGGCAGGCAAGCCTGGAGAACATTTTCTCAATTAGTGGTTGATGGGGGAGGGCCCACATCATTATTATTGGGGCTAGCCCTAGGCTGTGGTTCTGGGATCTATAAGAAAACAGGTTGAGCAAACCATGAGGAGCAAGCCAGTAAGCAGCACTCCTCCATGTTCCCTGTGTCAGCTCATGCCTCCAGGTTCCTTCCTTGTTTGAGTTCCTGTTCTGACTTCCTTCAGTGAGGGACTATGATGTGGAAGTAAAAGCTAGTAAGTCCTTTCCTCCCCAACTTGCTTTGGTCAGGATGTTTGACCACCGACATAGTAACCCTGAATAAGAGAGCAGGGAACGTGATGTCTCAGGGAGTTGTGAGAAGAGAAAGAGTTGTAATGGGATTTGGGTTCCCATTTGTGATATTTAGAGTCACAATTTTGCTCTGAATTGCATATGTCAGGAAATAAAAAGGGATTCCATGATTATCCATTTAGTTAAGTGTCTTCTAAAAAGAGTTAAGACCAGGCTAAGCCTAAATCTATAATAGGTAAAGAAGCCATTTCCCTCTTTATAGGGGATGTTCTTCTCTCTGTCAGTAAAGGCTTAGATAATGCTTATTATTTATGTTTAGAGATGATTAGGTAGTTGTTTTCTTCTGTGCCATCATGCTCAGAGTGACCTCATCTGGAGTTGTTGTGTGGAACTGTTTATGTCCAACAAGGAGAACACTAGGCCCAGTGGATGGTAGACACCAACACCCCTGACATGCAGCACTGGCATCAGATGAGGTATGAGGTCTCAACCTCAGACCTCAGAATTTAGTAGCAAACCCAGCTACCTCATAGGCACAGACTCTGACAAGCTCTACGGGTTGCAGTTCCCTGTCTACGCCCCAGTTACCATTGAAGGACACTACTTAGTCCAGTATAGAGGCCTTAAAAGAGTTTCACTGTTCAGCTACTGAGCGCTCTATGGTGTAATATAAACAAACAGCCAGAACCAGGCAAGACAAATGCTTACTTCCTCTAACTTACTCATTTCCAAAATAAAATGCTGTTTCTATGGAGTCCTCCACATATTACTAGCAAACTGTTTTTTAAAATACATCTTTCTGAACATGTGGGTTTCAACACAGTAGTTATGTTTTAGTCTATGCTGGCTACTCTTTTTAGGGTTAAAATATGCTGTTTTCACAAGAGGAGGTCTTCAGGGTTTTACTGTAACTTTTTAACATGACTCTCATGGTCTTAGGCAAACTTCTTGCATATAAGTGGGTCTAATGTTCCAGCCCTATTGTTTATGACTTCTGTCCCTCAATTTAAAAATCAGCCCTTTATCCAAGGAGCCTTGGATCTTTTCAGAAGAAAATTTGTCTAAGGACCACTTTCGCTACTGTTTTTCTTACTATTGAATAGATAACTCTTTTTAGACCTCTATGTTTAGGCCAAGTTATACCAGAAATTCCTTTTGCTATTTTCAACTCAGTGTTAAGATTATAGAAATTTTAATATGATGCCTTGAATTCTAATTTGCATTATTTTTTTCTGCTTCTTTTTCTTCCTATACATTAATATGATTTTTACTTGCTTAAAATATGTACTTTCAAAATTATCTCACATATATTATTGCTAAAAATATAGTAACTGAAAATGGCTTAAGATTTCATGTGGTTATTTTTAGCCTTTGAGTATACCCCACTGGGATGCAGTTAAAAGTTGTTCTGTTTTTAAATCACTTGAAATTATTCCAATGTGTGGCTAAACCCCAAGTTAATCACAATAATGCTCTTCTGTTTTACTGTGCTTTTTTGGTTTTGTTTTAAAATTAGATTAAATATCCCAAGGATTCAGAAATGAAAAGCCATGGTGGGGATAGGGAGCCCAGCTGCTAGCCCTGTCCCCTCTGCCCTCACTTTTGAGACATTATGGTGGCTATTGTACTACATTCCCACTTTTAGGCATACAAACAAACATAAACAGCCTCTGGTCTATACTATGCTACGCCGGTTCTTTTTCTTACCTTTGTTTAATTAGCAGCATTTTGGACATTGACAGCATCTAAAGATCTTTTTCATTCCCTTTTACAGCTACAGAATAGGCCACTAGTTAGCCAATCTCCTATCAATGGGCATTCACGGGTGTTTTCTTGTGCTTTTAAATTAGCAATTGTGCTGCAATTAACAGCTCTTAGATTAACAGCTTTTCATGTGTTTCCAATGTGTCTTTGGGATGATTTCTAAAAATAGATATTCCTAGATGCAAAAATTCTCCCCTAAACTGTGTACCAGTTTGCATTCATGCTAGTGATCTAGCGAGGTTCATTTTCCACATAGTCACACTGAGACAAATTTAGGATCTCCCATAGGTTAGGAGATTTACATCTCCCTATGTTCGGCCCAAGAATTTCTCTTATTACGACTGAACATTTATTTACATGTTGAAGGAGCATAAGAATATTTTTTCAAACTCTGGCTTGGAGTCTACAGTGTAGATGAGAGAATCAGAGATCCATGTGGTGTAAAAAGATAGACTGCTCCAACCCCAGGGTAAAGGACAACTGGGCTATTGCATCACTGCTGAGAGATTTACATGGCATTTTCCAGAATGATTCCACACTACAGGCCCCAGGGAAATGCAGAGATGGCTTTGTAACAGCTAGAAGCATGAGCTCCAGACAAAGGATTTCATCCCTAGTGATTTTCTAGCTACTTAGGGCTATACTCTTCAGCTAAATATGAACATTCTGCCTTTCAGTGTTGGGTCAAATTTTGGGTCACCTTTACCCAAATGTGTGCATTGCAAAGCATTGCATCCTTTGTTTCCTGGTCTCAAACAAAGATTTGAGTTTATTGCTACAGCCTGAGTTTGATGAATTTGGACTAACTGGGCTGTTTTCAAGCACATCTGAGGTATGTCCAAGCTTTGTTCTTTCTGTTACTGATGCTATTCCCCAAGGTTCTGTTTAAACAAAAAATGGACTCAAGTAGGGTGGGGGGATCCAGTCTAGCAAATGTTATTTACTTGCCTTGAGACAAAAAACTAAGCAGAAGAATTCTTTAAAATCTCACAGCCAGAAAGAGAGCGCAGGGAACCGAGTCCACCTTCTATGTCTGGCATGGGCCAGCTCTGCAACTTTGGGCAGCTGCTTCACTGCCTTAGATTTCACAGGTCCTTGCAGATGGAAGATGTGCAGTCTCCTGCCTTATCACCTCTCAGCTTTTCAGATGAAGACACTGCCTCTTCATCTGTAAACTGGAAAATACCGACCACAGCCCTCATGTCCTTCCAGCTCTAGCGGCCCGTGATTCTTATTTCTGTGAGATTTCTTTCAAAATGAACTTCAGTTTGTAAAGAAAATGTAAAACCAATCCAAAGCCAGTCACCTGGATAGTTTGCGGTTCAAATGCGACCACTCAGCAAATTTGGCCATGATTTCACACGGAAGAAGCCTGAGGCATATAAGCAGGAACCCTGGCTTTCCCCTTTTTCACCAAGAGCTAATTGTTGTATTAAGCACATTGAACTCACTCTCTGCTAAATTGGTGTAATTTAAAATCTTCAATAACCTTAAAACACTTAGTTAATCTTACCCCACAATTATTCATTTATTGCCTAAATTCTCATGACTCACTAATTTATGAAAGGGAACCTGTGCTCTCCAGCCCTGACAGTTCTTGGCCTTCTTTAAATGAACCCTTTCCCGCTTAGCTGTATGTGAGCCAGGGATATTACCTACTCATCCGTATCTGTTAGAGAAGCATGACTAGAATTCTCCCAAGCTTCAGCCTCTCTCCAGGTAGGCTTGGTTTGCACCAGCTCACAAATCGCCTAGTTTAGCTAGAACGATTTGACCATTATTTGATCAATTTTCTCTCACTGATGAGTCCCTTGCTGCTGCAATGGTCATTGGCTGTGACAGTGAGTGGACACCTTGAGACAGACTCTGAGAGAGACAATGCTGTCTAGACATCAGGGGACAGGAGCATTCACTCAATCTATGAGGCAGCTTTTCTTTGGATACATTCAGTTGCTGGAGAGCAAAAAGATGAAGCAAAGACAAATTTAAACACAGTAGAAAAAGGCTCCAACATGAAGGTCTGACTGATTTAATAATCCCACTGTCTCTCTTTCTGGCTCTTCCTTCACTGACTTGGGGCCATTGGGTAAATTGTGACTACCCAAGATAATGATTTTGATTGAGATCTAAATGCCCATTCAAGTGTGCTAGGTAAGATGGGGGGAGGTCTTTAAGGACCATGAAGACATATAGCGCCCCCAGCAGAGCCACATGCCTTGAACATGTGGACAGGTCTGTTGCTGTCTCTCTTCTTAATTCACCCTCTTTATGGTCTCTGCTCAAGTGTCAACTTTGAAGTAATGTTAGCTTTGCCTAGCCTATTAAAAACCACACCAGCCTCTCACCCTTATTACCTCAAAATCCTGGTCTCCTGCTCCATTTATCCCAACAGTACTTACCAGTACCAATTAGTTATGTTATTGATCTATCTAATTATTGACAGTCTATTCCCCAGGTTTGAAAGCTTTTCACCTATCTTTTACAGCTAGCAGTGTGTGGAACAGTGAGTGGGCTTTCAATAAATTAATTAGTGAGTATGTTTGTGGAAGGAACTGTTAGAGCAAAGTCTGGAGCACAGAGAAGAATCTCCTTTGAATTTGAAATGTGAGGCAGTTGAACATGCAGGTGACTGTCAGTAATCAGATGTTCATGGCCCTGAAAAGGAGGGACACGGGGTGCAGGCCAAACTCTGGGTATGTAGAAATATTTGTTTCTGTCCTCTAAAAAAGATACAGTCAACTAAAGTGAAAATGTGTGCCTTTCTTTTCCAACCAAGAACATAGAATTCCTTTCTCCCTGCCAGGTAGTCAGTCAGATTGGCGCTTTCCTGAGAAGAGTGAGTCATGGTTCCTGGACTGTGGAAGTGTAATAATGATGTATTTATTATAGATGGGAAGTCACTCAAAGTAATAGTGTCTTCTAGAAAAAACGGAAGGACTCCACTCATTATACCATGTATTAAGTAATCAACCAGAGAATTCTAGAAACTCATCCTGGCATTTGACAAGAGTGATACTGCAAGGTCCAGAGACCTTACCCATTCAAGCACATGTGATCTGTGCATCTTTGTACTCCATCTACCTCTTTATTTCTTCTTTGAATTACAATGTCTTCATTTTATATGCTGCAGATGGACCAAGATTCAAACACAGCCACTATACTTTGAGCTCTGGAAGTATTATTTTAGAACTCAGAACAGGAGGATAACTCTTACTCCGTAGACTTGGCTGTTTCTCCCAGAAGAATCACTTCAGACTGTCTCAGATTTGGGTCAAATTAGCCAAGGTCTACAGTCCTGTCTAGTAGCTTACAAAATATACATGGCTACTAACTTAGAATGTCACAGGCTCAGTCAATGTGTACTATTACAATTTATAAGCATAAATACACCTTGTTTCAAGGACTTAATGTTTAAAAGTATTTCATTAATAATTTCTTATTGTTTCTGTGGTATTGAGGATAGAACCCGGGGCCTTAAGAATCCTAGGCAGGTGCTGTGCCCCTGAAATGTAAAATTATTTTCACCTGCTTATCTTTACATTTAAAAATACAACCACTAAACATTTTTCAATTATGTGTATGGCTTGCATTACATTATTGAATTGTGCTTCAGTAGAGCAATATTAAAGGTGAAGACAGTAAGCCATATACTTGATACTTAATAAAAACACACAATAATTTAAAATTAAAAAAAGAATAAGGCATGTTTACAGGGTGTGACAGGATCAAAGTGTCCCCATAGGCTAAGAGATTTGAACACTTGGTCATTAGGGAGTGGCATTACTTGACAAGGATTAAGAGGCGTGGCCCTGTTAGAAGTGTGTCATCATCGGGGTGAGCTTTGGGTTTGAAATGCTCAAAGCCGGTCCAGTGCTTCTCTCTGCCTGCTGCCTGTGGATCCAGTTACTTAATTCACAAGCCTGTTCTCCAGAACCATGTCTGCCTGTGAGGCACCATGCTTCCTGCCATGGCAATAAGGAACTAAGCCTCTGAAAGGAAGCAAGCCCCAGTTACCTGCTTTCTTTGATCAGAGTTGCCATGGTCATGGCCTCTTTTCACAGCAATAGAAGAGTCCCTAAGACGCAGGGCACCAGGTGGACTATGGCCGTTCTTGAAAAACAAAAGCTAATTTATATTTTTAAAAAATTGAACTAATATATCTGAAATTTTCTTTCTAAAAAATCTCTTTTCCAGTCCTTTCTTCCACTGTAATCCATAATAACCCACAAACTAATTTACACCCATGCTTCAGAAACAAGCAAAGAGAAAAAGGAATAACTATCAGAATGATTGAAATATCATAGATGTGCTATCAAACCTGTAAATACTGCAGCCTCTGACGAAAGGCAGCTTCAGTGATCTCCAGACCGAGGGTCTCAACTGTTCCTTTCCTTAGCAGAACACAAATGAAAGACCTAACAGCCGCAAACACTCCCCTTGTGTGTGCATTTGTGTGTACATGCATGCACACGTGTGTGCGTGCATGTGTATTAAAGATTACTGTTTTTTATACAGTTTGTCACAAACCCAGCAAATCTGACAATTTATACAAAGTTTGAGACATTGAATGTTCTTAAATTAGATAACTCAATGACAGAAATAAGTGTTTATGTAAAAGAAGTCAATAGAGACCACCCATGTAGTTGGTTGAAAAAATATAGCCCATATATTTCATGAAGTTTAGAATTTCAAACTAGGTGATGTAGATTATTGGATCAGTTCTCCACTTAAGCAAGGCAAATCATAGTACTCAATGTGATTCATTTATTTGTCATTGTCATTGCTAAGTGGCATTTAGTGACTATATGTAAGAAAGCACCTACAGATGCTTCAGAATACAGACGGTTTGCTGTTATGGAGAGCATAATAGATGTGCGATGAATAAGTAAAAGAGGTGTTGATTTTTGTTTAAGAACAGTCTGCAGGGTGTGAAGGCTAATATTTAAATCTGTATTCTGTCTGAGCTACGTGAACCTTAGTTTCTCCATGTATAAAGTGGGGCTAATGTTTATGTAAAAGTTTGCCTTTGGGAGTCAATGAGATGACATCTGCTTTAGAGGTGTCATTGTCATTTTCCAGTGACGTAGAGGTGAGGTGGCATGTTGGCATGAGTGTAATACAGCAAAGTGTGCACACTTATACTTGTGTCTCTGGCAGCAGCACTAAATTCTTCATGCTTGGTGGACTCTCCCTTAGATAGCTGCTTTCCTTTGAGGGCTGCATGATTAAAGTCAGAACTATGATATGTAAAATACGGCGATTTGACTTTAAGAGACGAGTAACATATTCACTTCTGTTACCACTGGTAGAAGATAAGGATTCTTAAAAGTATTGCCATTAAATTTAGATATTATCATTAAATTTAGATGTTGCCATTAAATTTAGATAGTGTCATTTTATCCCTAAGTTTCTAAAATCATGTACAAGCATTAACAAGCACCATTCTCTTGCAAAAACTTTCAAAACCTTGTAAATCGTGCAGAGTTTCAGAAACTACCACTGTTACCAACTAACCTGCTCACTTTCAGATTCCCAGATTGCTCATTCTGTCTGTAATCTGAGCCCAAGCAGGATCCACGGGTGACATGTAGGTGTCATACCTCTGCCTTCTCTCTTAGTCCAGAGCCATTACTGCCCCCGCCTTACAGGAAGAGGAACTAAGGTCACTTGCATGGGAGGAACCTCATTCTGAACTAGACAGCATGACAGCATGCTTCCTGCTGCACTGTTGCTCATTTTTTTTTTTTTTTTTTTTTTTATCTAAGTGGCAGTTAGCTTTCCAATCAGATTTGTTCCTCACAGTTCCCTATGATCTGGGCCCGTTAGTTCCATTAGGTATGGCACATGGCACATGGTACATATATTTTTTCTGATGTCATCTTTTCTTTCAGAACTTTAACTCTAATAATTCCATCAACAAAACTATCCTATGTACTTATTCTAAGTGATTTCCTATATCATCAAGGAGGATTATACAGACGTTCTCTGGACTGTTGTTCAAAAGAACAATCCATAAACAAATAATATCTTCCATTTCAGATATGTATTAAATTTAACCATAACTCCACCCTTACACCTAAAATACTAGCAGGAATTTCTGTGGTAGGTGAAGTAATGCCCCTGCAAAGCCCTTATCCCCAGAGCCTGTGAATTTGATTACATTAACTTTTATGGCACAAGAGACTTTGCATATGTGATTAGGAACCCTGAGTTGAGGAAATTATCCTATCTAGTCATGTGGGACCCTACCTTCCTGGCTTTGATTGGAGGAAGGTGTGACTATGAAAAGAAGACAGAGAGAGACACAATGTTGATGCTGCAGGTGATCCAAGGATTAGTGGTGGGTATTTCCAGCTGGAATGCTCCAGGAAACTGATTGTTCCTTGAAGCCTGATGTTAGTTACTTTTCCATCATTGAACACCAAACAAAAACAACTGATGAAAAACAGGCTTCTTTTGCCTTCTAGTCTATGGTGGCAGGAGTATGAGGCAGCTGTTCACATTATATCATCAGTCCTGTCCCACTTTGGGGCTGGACATGCGGCTTCACTATAAAACCTGAAGGCCTGCTTAGGTGAACCACTTCCCCTAGAGAGGCTCCATCCTCTACAGATTCTATAACCTTCCACAACAATACCATCAGCTGGAGACCAAGGGGCCCAACACTGATCCTATATAGATGTTTTCTATTCAAACCTCTAGCAAGGGTTGTCTACCTTAATTTTATCCTACTGATTCATGCTGAGATCTACCTATAGAACTGTATGATGCTAAATGTGTGTTGGTTGAGGATACTAAAGTTTCAGTTTGCTATGGTAGTAATTTAATACTAATATAATTCTTAAATATTAGCCATATGCAGTTAGGATACAATTTCCCAAACTGCCTCATAAAACTTAGTATAGCTGCTTTCTTTGATCAATCCAGACAATATATGTTCATTGCTGGAAGAACTAATTAAAAATAATAAAGTTATAGGGTGTTTTTCTAAAAAGAGCCTTTAAGGATCATGTAATCTAGCAGTTTTACTTACAAAGAACAAATGAAGGTCTAGAGCTGAATAATTTGTCTCTACAACAATCATTTGCAAAGTAAAGCTAGCATTTCTAACTGGAATAGCAGTCATGCCTAGAATCTATCACTTGGGAGGAAAGAGGCAGGATAATCCAAGATTCACAAGCAACCTGGGCTACTTAGCAAGTTCCAGCATGTTCTAGACTACCTAATGAGATCCTGTATTTTAAAAAAGGTTCATATTTATGATAGTGAATCATTATTACCTACCTGAGAGGATTTAGTATCACCATAAACACACCTTTGAATATATCTACAAGGATAGAGAGTATTCTAGATGGTCAGAAAAGATCTCCCTGAATATGTGACACCCCACCACAGGCTGAACCTTGAACTGAGAAATGAGAGAGCTAGCCAAGCATCAGCTTTTGCCTCTCTCTACTTCCTGACTGTGTAGCCACTGGGACCAGCTGCTTCATGCTCCTGCCATCATAACTTCCCAGTCCTGACAGACTGTGAGCCCAAATAAGTCTGTCATTAACTTCATCCTGTCAAGTATTGTTGCAGTTAGAAGTAACCAAGACAACATTATAATTACTCTAGAAGGTTCCCAGGAGTCTGCAGTGGATTCTGGGAGAGGGACAACCTTAACTTGCTTCCTCTGTCTTTTGTATCTGACTTTCCTCAGCTCTTGGTTCTCACACCCTGAGTGCTGGCAAAGTCATGCACTCTGTGTTATTCTTGTAGAAGGAGCTTTCTGTATCTTGAATATTGTGACAATCTAGATACCTATACTTGATGTAGAGGAGGCTTCTCATGGGAATGGGAAGGTCTGAAATGTAAGAAACCTGTGTGCTGCAAATCTGTGCACTTTGGACCTTCATGATAGGAAGAGGACAGAGGTTGATGTAGATCTAATGCTAGTGAACTTGACCTCCTTGGTTCCTGGGTCACCATGGTGACTGCAGCTGCTGCCTATGAGCTAGCCGTCCTGCTTCAGCATTGCCACTTACAGAATTGCTAACACAGAGGAAAGTCCCACATTTTCGAACTCCAGGAAACCAAAATAAAAGTACAAGATTTCTTAGCAGCTCGAAAGAGGAAGAACATTCCAAACAAGTTGAGTACATACCCAGGGCACTAATTACTTCAGGAGTTAGGAGAAAACTGTAGTGCCCTTGGAAGGGAGATTAAAAAGATCAAGTGCAGAGATGGCCTATAATTTTCCAAGTAACAACTGGATGGGAAAATAATATCACCCACTGTGATGCAGGCCTGAATTAGTGGCAGGTTAATATATATTTCAAAAACCCTGACAAGTAGAAAAGGAAATTTTAAACATTTATTTTTATTTGTGTGGAGTGTGGGGGGGCTTGTGCACACACATACACCACTTGTGTGCAGGTGCCCTTTTCTTTAGAAGACAGGATCAGGAGCTGGAGTTACAGGCAGTATTTAGCTGCCAAATATAGGTGTTAGGAGTTGAACTCAGACCTATTGGAAGAAAAGCAAGTAGCCTTAACCTTTGAACAATCTATCTAGCCCCATAAAATAACCTTTTAAATATTTAAAATATGTAAATCAAAAAGATAAAACCAGAAACTGGATGGCTAAGTCAAGAGGCATCATATATATATATATATATATATATATGTATGTATGTATATATATATATATAACAGCTAACATAGGGAAAGGGAAAAAGTAATAATTATGCAAGCAAAGTATTTTTTTCTGAGCTGATTAAACAACCACAGCCCTTCAGATTAGATCCATTTGAGTTCATCCTGTTTCAGACCAGTTTGATGAAAAATCCTAAAGGATATGCCTAGGCAGCATTCCTAAATTACATGGAAGAAGAGAAAACTAGATAAAGCAATCACACACAAATATGAAAGGAAAAATAAAGCCATTAGTGATGGGAATCTTTGACTGTCAACTTGACACAAGCTAGAATCCACCTCAGAAGAGAAGCGATCAATAATTTCTTATTGTATATTAGGAGGTGACCAGCGGTCTCTATTTCCTGCACTGTGATTTTCTTACAGTGGACTACATACCTGGAACTGCAAGCTAAAAATTAACCTGCTACCCCCCAAGTAACTTATTGTCTGAATATTTTATCACCTTAACCAAAATGAAACTATGCCACTAGGCTTCCCCTCTGTAACATTTGGTGTTAGAAGGCAGAGAATACACTATTGTACTTACTAAGTATAAGTTTACAAATTCAGGAAAGCATGGAGAATTTGATGAAGGAGTAATTATGCTAGGTGCCCTCAATAAACTCTTTTAAAATTAGCTATAATAGAGAAATAAAAAGTAATGGATTGAATAATGTAACTAATCAACATGATATATGAGATATTTAATAGGTCTTTACCTCCCTAATGAAAAACTGCTTTTTGTTAATCAACAGAAAATTTCGAAACTTGGCTATATATTTTGCCACAAAGAAATATAAACAGATTTTAACAAGAGCAAAGGATTTGCTAGTAATAGCCTCCTATCACATTGCCTCCAGAGCAAAGAAGGCAGTAGAACTCCTTTTACAAATTAAAAGAAATCAAGAGAAAAGAATTTAATGCCTAGGATATAAAGTAAGAGGAACTTTGAAGTGTCCTGGCATTAAATATTTGTTATTAAAGAAAAACCAAAAGTACAAAGGAATTTAAACTTAAAATAGGAACCAAGATAAAGACAAATCAAGTAAACTAAAAAATCCAGAAAGGAGACCTAATAAAGACAAATACCCTGAATAATGAAATATAAAATAAAAAAAACAGTGACAAATTATGTCCAGGATTAACTAAGATAACAACTGGATGGAGAGATGTAATGTGCATGAGCTTTGTTAGAGACAGAGATGACAAGGGTAACAGATGACCTAGTGGACAGGAGTCAGATCCTCAGATAGTACAATGCCCAAAATAATGTCCAAGCAATTTGCAAGGAAGAAATTTTAACCATGAACTAAACTATAATAAGCTTCTCTGAGAACAAATAAAAATCTGAAACAAAAGATTAGAAAGATGACAAAATATCTATCATTGTAAAATCAGCAAGGTCAGATGGTTTCATAGCTGAAGTACATCTCACTTTAGAGGACCAGGAATTCTAATAAAGCCTAACTATTGTGAGCCATGCAGAAACATGAACATATTTTGTTTATTTTAAGATGGCATGATGCTGAAATCAAACTACTGAAAAAAAAAAAAAACACAGAAGAAAATTATAATCCACCCTGCTAAGACTTGTAAATACTAGAGTTCAAGTAAAACACTTGCAAATAGAAGCTATTAGTGTTAGTCATAAAATTCAAAAACCACTACTGCATGCCCTGTGGCTAAACTCTAACCTTCTCAGAGGAGACCATCAGTAAATGTTAATAAAATAAAAGATGCATCACAGTGATAGTAATGTTAAGTGGAGTGGGGTTCTAACTCAGAGTTGAAACATGAACAAGGTCCTGGGTTCAATCTCCAGGACCACAAAAGCAGACTAAAAAGAAAATTCCACCAACTAAGCTTAATTATTTATGGATGAAAGAATGGCCAACCTTATAAAATTTACCAGCTTTATCTAGCTCATAAGTATAGTAAAGAGGAGACAGCTTCTGACATATTGGTGAGATAATGACATTTGAATCCATGCAGAAGTCTTAAAAATAGACTCCAGATTTAAAAGATGAATTAAAATAATTTAATGTAACTCCAAGTATTTACCAAAATCTAATAGCCTATATCATCTTAAATAACAGCTTGAAAATGGGTGATTCCAAGATGTATTTGTAGCAGACTTTCTTTAAAACAATAGATAGAGAAGTATAAGCAATAAAACAGAATTCTAGTGCTTTGTATTATTAACAGTTCTGACTCCTGGGTCCTGGGCTGAGAGGAGTAAGGGGCCCAGTGAACCAATACTACTATTCAATAACACTGTTAGTTCTATGGAACACTGCAGTGAAAATCAAGACATAAACATCAGCATTTCCCTGTCTACCTTTCTCTTTGATCTATCCTTAGAGTCCCCATGGAACAGACACTAGGAACTGGAGACTTATTGTTACCATGTGCTCAGTGTTCAAGAGCAGAGAGAAAGGGGATGGAGATGGGTGAGGATCTGAAGGGACGGATATAAGGCACTGACACAGTGTTACAGAGATTGAAATAGAAGGAGGGTGTAGGGCAAAGGTTTCATATGGTAGAAATCAAGAAAGAGAATACCATTTTTTGTTAATATTATACCATCTAAAGCAATTATATTAAATGTAGCATTTTGTAAATGCCTGGATATAAGATAAACATACAAAAACTTGCTGGCTTTAAATTTTTTTTAGCTGGGCCTAGTGATCCAAGTCTGTTATCCCAACCCACTCAGGAGGCTGATGTAAAAGGACCACAAGTTCAGGACTAGCCTATCCTAGAAAATGAGCTTGAGGTCAGCTTGGATGACTTGGTGAGACTTCATTCCAAAATAAAAAGTATACAAAGGGCTGAGAATACAGCTGTTACCTAGTGTGTATGTAGCTCTGAGTTCAAGCCAAAGAATTGCCTCCCACAATAGCAACAAAAAATCTAGAAGTAGAATACAATGTCTACTAAATATGCAGATACTTGGAGTTAGTATTAATATTGAAGATTATGATACATTAAATAATAAAACTGTCATAAACAAATGAAGAAATAAATTCTACAATGATAAGTTTTAATTCTGGACTTTCTTTTTCTTTCACTTGCTACTACTAGATTTTTTTTTTTAAACTTTATTTATTTATTTGCCTTGGTGTTTTGCCTGGAACTGGAACCACAGACAGTTGTTAGCTGCCATGTGGGTGCTGGGAATCGAACCCGGGTCCTCTGGAAGAGCAGATGGTGCTCTTAACCGCTGAGCCATCTCTCCAGCCCCCCCACTAGATGTTTTTAACATAGAGTGTTTTTAAATTATAAAGTCCTTAGCAAGTTACATTGCCCCTGTCACTTCTGATGTATCATTCCAAACATGGTAATTTCAGTCTTTGTGCAACAATGTTTTTAAAGCCTTGTAGACTTGGAAATATTTTACTTATACCATCTTATTATAACAGCAATTGATTAGATATGAAATTGTACATTCAAAGTTTCTTTTCTTCCCTATTGCTTTAAGTTTAAAATATTTAAAGTTTAAGTATGTATTTCCTTACATTTTCAGTTTAATTTGCATCTGTGACTTGGCTATCCAGATGCTGTGCTCCTATTTCTTGCTTCCTGTCTCTCAATATTTTTAAGAGTATTCTGTGTCTTAAATCTTCCTGGTGTCATCTAATAGAGCTCCATTGCTAAGTTTCTCATTTACCCTCACTTCCTCGTGTGTATCCATTTATTCACCATCTTACATCTTCCTTGTCTCTGTCGTGTTCTTTTTTCTAACTCCTCCTTTTGTTTGACATTAATTGGTGTGTGTGTGTGTGTGTGTGTGTGTGTGTGTGTGTGTTCTTAAGTATACATACCACAGTGCTCATGTAGAGGTCAGAGGACACAACTTACAGGTGCCAGCTGTTTCCTTCTA
Source organism: Sigmodon hispidus (assembly GCA_004025045.1). Classification (NCBI taxonomy): domain Eukaryota; kingdom Metazoa; phylum Chordata; class Mammalia; order Rodentia; family Cricetidae; genus Sigmodon; species Sigmodon hispidus. Next base: position 253,222 of record PVIH01000111.1, on the reverse strand, counting down.
CCCATGGGAGTCTCAAGGACTGAGCTTTGGTGACAGGTGCCTTTACCAGCTCTATGTCATCTTGCTAACAGCACAGTTTTTTTTACTTACATTTTATCTCATTTACTTTTATTTCCCTAAATTTATTAGAGTATTTAATAATTATTAAATAATTTAATAGTAAAACTCTAATATAACTATTCTAAGATTGTCTCTGCTGTTGCTTTTCTGTGTTGTTACAACCCTCATGGCTCCTTTGGATATTTCTACAATTAAACTGGCAAGTACTGTTGTGAGTCCTCAAGACTACAGTCAATCATTTTTTCTTGCTAACTTGCCTCTAGGCCAGTTACCTGGGATAATTGACTTTCAGGAGCCATTAACCACAGAGATCATTTTTACTCATCTCAAGAGAGGTACCTGGGCATCCGACATTGAGAGGGCAGGGAGGCTGCTAAGCTTTGATGATGCAGACAGCAGCCACTCCAATAGATACTTACCAGTGCAATGATCATAGGTCCCAGGGTTGAGAAGTCCTGTGCTAGTTAACTGTCTGCACGGAGTTTAGGCCTTCGAAGAAAACAGCACTGCAATCTGCTGGTCCAGGATAAATAAAAAGAATTTTTAGAGTCATTTTCTTTAAACTCGAGACTGTTCTGTAATGCTCTGATCTGACTCCAGTGTATGCCTGCCCCAGCGCTAAGCTAAATGTACATCCTTCATACAACAGACAGCCAAGCAATGATTACTCAAGGACATGCAAGTTGAAAATGCAGACATTATGTGAGCTTAGTTTTCTTGCTGCTTCTTTTTTCTCTCCTCTGACCCACTCTTCCTCCCTCAGGTCCCTGTTCTTTACACACAGCAATTTCAAACAGCCTTGCTTCTCCCTAAGGTTTCTCGTGGCGTTTGTTGTCATTGTTGTTTGTTATATTCCAATTCTCTATATACTTCTCCAACATTGGTTTTAGAGAAAGCTGGTAGCATATTATATTACTTTCATAAAAGGCCACTGTCTCTTAAATTAATTTAATATACTCTCAAGGAAAGCATAGTACTTTCAAATTGAAACTGATAAAATTATTTTAAAGTTTATAATGTCAAATAAAAGTAGAAGAGGACCTGCTAAGCCAGACACAAGAACATCATAAAAATGTATTATAATCAATCAGAATGGCATTGGCCCAGGATAGGAAAATAAACTATAAAAAATTTCCAGAATAAATGAGAATTTGAAAGAAATGAAAACATGGTATGTTCATTAAATGCTACTTACATAACTCATTGGTTATACATTTAGAAGAGGTATTTATAAAATTGTATTCAAATTAAAAGGTAATAACTTTAATAAAATTTATAAACTATTTTAATTATGAATATAAGTTAACCTTCACGAAATGAAAACATGATTTATAAAAATACCTATTTTAAAAAATTTAAAATGGAAAAAGATATTATAAACAAGCTCAAAGGACAGGAACATATTGAGAGTAATATACATGCAAATGATGAGTTATTACTCTCTCTTAGATCTGGCAATATGTATCAGAAACATGGGCACAGGCTAAGACCAGGCAATTTGTAAAGGATCAGATCTACTTGGCCCCAAACATGACAGGTTGTTCCAGTCAAGGGAAGTCATAGAAATATACAATAAAACAACAGCCTATCATTTTACCCTTCACAGTTTGGCAGCAGTTATAACTCCAACTAACAGTTGCTGTTGGCAGGGATGCAGGAAAAGTGGACTTCTACACGTTTCCAGTAGAAATGCAAATCATTAAGAGACTTTTGGAAAGCAATTTGGCATCATTTATTGTAACTTCAAATACATAGACCCTCCTGACCCAGCAAGGTGACTTCTAGAAGTCTAATCTACACATGTCCAATAAATAAATAAACTAGCCTGTAAGGGTTTGTGAACAAGGATGTTTATTGCAACATTCCTAAGAGGATAGACTGTAGAAATTGTAGGAGCTCCATGGAACATTATAGAGCCGTTAAAATGGTAAATCAGTTTTCTTCCTATAGACTTCAGAATTTTCTAAAAGGCATGTTTCACTCTGTAACATAGGATGCAGAAAACTATATGTAAAATGATTCAAAATTTTAAAATCAATCTCACACCTTCCTGTATGTATCTGGAAGTAACTAGTTTTTGTACCTGTGTCTGTGTATTCTATGTACTTGATTTGGTCCTTGAAAGGAACTCATGAAGTATAGCCATGTACACTGCATTTTTCCTTTCTTATTGTTGCTGTGGGATAACGCTCTTGTACACTGTAAAGATTTGTTACTCATATTGGTTTAATAAAATGCTGATTGGCCAATATTTAGACAGGAAGTAGAAGTGGGGCAACTAGATTAGGAGAATTCTGGGAAGAGAAAAGGCAGATAAGCAGATACTAGTCAGATGCAGAGGAAGCAAGCTGAGAATGTTGGAGTGAAGCAAAGGTACGAAGCCATTTGGCTAAACATAGATAAGAATTTTGGGTTAATTTAAGTGTAGGAGCTAGTCAGTAATATGCCTTAACTACTGGCCTAGCATTTACCATAATATTAAGCCTCTGAGTCAATTATTTCATAAGAAGCTATGGTACTGGCCAGGTGAGACAAAGAAACTTCTGACTACACGCTGCCTTCATGCTACTCTTTGCCCACTAGTAACTAAAAACCTAAGATAAAATTTAAGTTGTCAGCAGAGACTCAGACTAGTAATGAGAACCTCCAATCCAAAATAATCAAATTTTCATTTTCATTTAAGATGTGATACTCTCTCTCACTTGCTGAAGACGGATATGTCCTTGTCACATGCCTTGTTTGTCACTAACTGGATATGATTTCTGAGTTTTTCAAGGTAGGGAAAGTAAGAGAAAAGTAACAATGTTTGTGTGATTGATACAAGCCACACACTGAGAACACCTATATAGCCTACGCCTCTGAGATTTTCAAGTGTGATTCAAACACTGTTCTACTCCATCCATCCCCAGCTCCTCTCCCCCACTCCCTGGGTGACATCTTATGTTTCCTGTTGAGCTAAATGTAATTCCTTTCCAAAGCTTTGAGATACAGGGTGAGAGACCCAGGCAACACATGTGAATATTCAGAAAGAAGAGCGAGAAGGTCCTTTACAAATCTCATCCTCCAGGGGTAGCTAAGGCCTTGGGATCCTTTGCCTGGCTTACAGTGGGTGAGAGGTTAAAGTGCCATGCAACTGCCTTCCCGAAAAGTTGATAAAGACCACAAATATCACTGTAGAAATGCTTATCTGTTCCTTTGTTTCAAATTCAGATTCAACATCTGTTGCAAATGTGTGTGGTGATTATTATAAAGAGAAATTTAGTACAAAGAGAACCTGGTGGGACATATGCTGGATTGTAAAGTTGGGAAGAGAGAGTGAATGAGAAATTGGGCTATGGGTGAAGGGAGAGGGTAGCAAAAGCAAAAATACCACCAAAACAGAGCAAAGAGTGTGTTTGTGGAAGCCTACCTGTGCCCTTAAAAGGAATAGCACATATAGAAATTAAGCATTTGCGTTAGTAAAGGATCATGAACTGAAAGACAAGAGACCTTAAAACTCAATATGATATTGTGCATGTCATGAAATTTAAAACAAAATCAGCAAATTCGCATATGACATGTAAGTCACACATCTTCCTTTCCACCAGCAGCTGGCATGTGCTAAGAATCCAAATTGCCTGATGAGGCCCTGAGCACCGGATATGGATATGGGCCTTCTGAAGGAAACCGTGGACTCCTGTTAATTGAATTTAGGAAACCTTCAGTGGCATTATCCTATCTGGAGACTAAATTAAATGCATAGATTATAATTCATTTACTAAAATTAGATGCCAACAGGCATATAGATCTAAAGTCAAAGTCTGTCCTGCTCATATTTAGCTGGACCGTCCCCTATTTGACACACGCCATGGAAGAGTGCAGTTTTTATTATCAAGAGTTAAGAGACCTCAGGTCTCATACAAGTCCTGTTTCAAGTGCAGGAGCAAATTCAATATGACGATTTAACCCTCCTAGGCATTATTTTTCTTGTGTACTCCTACAGCAATGTTAAGGTAGCTAAGATCACTTCCTGTGCAATTAGGAGTGTTCCATTTTAAATATGGAGGACTGCTCAGGATAGTTTGTTAAAATACAGATTACTGGCTCCAGCCTCCAGAAATTCTTCAGTGGGTCAAGAGTTGGCCCCAATGTTTCATTGCTAACAGGTATCAGTGAAAAATGATGGCGCTGGTCCACAGAGCTGACAAATCTAAATCCTGAAGAGTGAAATATTTGCTTTTCTGAGTAAAAAATGGTGAATTATAAAGTAAGGTAAGGTCAAAACTAGTGTTTTTACTAAAGTAAAAATCTATGCAAACCCTTGTGGCACACATTACAGTTTTAAATGCGTCACATCTCATTTCATTCTGTAAGAATAATGCACTTTTCCATAACAATTTCTTTCTAAGATAATATGTGAACTTCTAAAGTTTTAGTGCCCAGGAGCTTGGTGCCTTAGAAAGTTGGGCAAAGGTGTAACTCAGTGATGGAGTCCTTGCCTAACATGTTCAAGCCCCTGGGTTCTATCCCAGTACTGCAAAACAAATAAATAGAAATGAAGAAATAGATCAGTAAATAAAAGTGCTGCTAATAACATCTGGGACTCTGTACTGTGGATGGAGGGACTGTGCTGGGAGTGGAGAGTGGAACTGGCAGTGGATTATGCTCTAAACTAAGGAAGACCTCAGCTTCAGAGGAAGAAGAGCCAAGCTCAGTGCCTTAAATTCTTGGAAATGTATATTATACATCTTTGAGCAGGCCTTGTCAAAACAAAAGACAAAATCAAACAAAAAAGATTTTCTGTTTCCCAAAGAGCTGTTGCCAGATCAAATAAGATGCTGTGTAGAAAATTATTTATAAATTGCCAAGTGTGCTGTAATAAATTCTATAATGAAACTTAGCAATAGTCCACTGTCCTTGGGTTTAATTGGCTCTTTGGATGTCCCTCCCATAGCACTTTAGTTATTTGTTACTGCACATAAAATTGCCAAGTTCATGATCACAAGAAAGAATCTGTTTTCTCATGTTCATTTGGTAAACCACAAGAGTAAAGCCATTGGAAAAAAGGAAATAAGTGAATGTAGTTATGACAGTGTGGAAGCTTTACTTTTATATACTTGCTGGACACCACAGCAGTTGCTGGATGTTAAGGTACTGTTCCTATTGTCCCATCAATTAATTAAGTATGAACATAGCAGCTTCTATGCTGGGCTCTGGTGTTATCTAGATCATGGATGCCCTGATAGACTAATCAGCTGTGGGCACTTCACCCTTTTATTCCCTACCTGCTAATGTTTTGCCACCTGCCCATATATCGTAAAACCTCATTCAGATCTATTTGGGTTGGCCCTTCACTTCTGTTTAAATCAGCTCCACTGCTCCTTTAATTAACGATGCTGTTTCTTTGTAATTTGACTGTCAGTCTACACCCTGAGTCATTGTCTGCAGTTCAACTTATGGGATGTATGTCTACCATCCTCCCCAGAGCTCATGGACAGAAAATATGGCTTCATCTTGGGCTCCCTAATGTGGGATTTCCCTCCTGGAACAGATTATCCAATTAAAAAATATGATCATTAATATTATTGTTTAATTATTATTCTCAGAAGCATTAAAGAAATGTGCACATGTGAATATTTATCTTTTCAGTTATTAACACTTTGAGAAAGAGTTGTCCAAAATGAAAGGCAATTCCATATACCACATTTATAAGTCAGAATTTTCTCTTAACATTTAAGGAATAGCAAAACAAAATTTAAAAGAGCCTCTTTCATCCTTTAAAGTTTATCTCAGTGTAACTATTCCAAAGGCACACAAACTGTCTTACCTTTGATGCACTGATAATCTGAAGACCCTTTCTATTTGGGGTTACTATGGTTACGCTGCACGGGTGATGTGTGAGCTGCACTGCTGTTTTGATAAAAATAGGTATTAACTACCAGTCACAGTGCTCCTCATTTTAAAGTAGCTCTTGCTTCTGCGCAGCAGCATATTTAAAGGGAGACATGAGGGGTGCAGAGGAGCATCTCCAAGGCAGCATGAGGGAACATCTGCATAAATAATGGTGATTGGTCATGTGTATAAAAATATTTTTAATTAAATTCCTTCTAATTAAACAGGGCATTTTGCTGAATCCTTTTCTGTTATTTGCACCGAGCTTAGCCTTGAGGAAGATGGCTGATTAACAGACCCAAGAACCTATAATTAAAAGCAGAACTGTTATTTTTGGAGAAAAGCCTCTTCAGAAGGGGTGACTTAATTGGGCTGTCTCTCATAATTTTCATTTGTCATTGAACTCCTCAGTTAAAATCTTCATATGTTTTAACATGGGAGAAATGATTACTAATATTGGCATAACCTACACTTAATTTTTGGTATATGTCTTACTTCTGTCTCTTTGATCATATCTTGTCACTGCTGAATCTCACTATTTGATTGTGTCCTTCATTTATTTGTCTTGTTGGGGAACCTGACATTCTTTTGTATAGAATTTTATATATTGATTTGGGGGGGCGGTGACCTTATTGTCTCTGGTTTTAGCATCCTACCTTGAGAATCCAAAAGGAAACTGAATAACTTTTTATTCACATACACACACACACATACACACACACACACACACACACACACACACACACATACACACCCTAATCAAAATAAACCAACCAGATGTAATTGACAAAGTAGTTCCTTTGGTATCACAGTTAACATGAAGAATAAAGACAACATTCAATTAACATCTGTTGTCTGCTAAGTAGCATAGAAATACACTGAAGCAGGGATCTTACCCATATTCTTAAGAATAAACCAAAATACTATAAAGTTCATGGAAACATGCTTAACTCTACTTTCAGATGACCCTGTGTGGAGACTACGGTAAAGGACAAGAGTGAAAAAATACTCAGGTGCTTTCCTTAAACTCCAAAGGGGAAGATATTGCATCTCTGAGGAGGCCTGAGCATATTAGCCTAGAGAATTTCCCTCTGAAGCCATTAGGCTTTTAGATAGTGCTGGCAAACCAGCCATTTTCTCTATGAGATCTGCTGCAAGCTTGCACAGTGTTATTTAACAGCACTTGAATGCATTTTCTCAGTCTATCCAATTCCATGTTAAGCACACTGTGATAGCATCAGTTTAAAAGCCTCTATATAAACCTTAGTCTATAAAATACCCTTATATAAACCCCGATTCTATTCTCAAGCAAATTTACTCAGAAATAAAAATACCGGCTTGGATTTATATTGTGTATCTCTTTCAAAGAACTCAAATAGCTTCCACACACAGTGCTCTGTTCATTCCCCATTATTGTCTCAGGGAGAGAAGAGCCACTTTTTAGTAAAATGATTGAGATGCAAAGAAATTTGAAGATAGCCTGAGGTTTTCCAGCCATCCAATGAGAACTAGAATTCAGTGCCAGGCTCTGTATTATCTGAGGCGTCTGGACCACGCTGGTGTGGTACACTAACATCTCTTTGAGCAAAATGTCTAAACCAACTTCAGCCAACTTTTACCACCTGAAGATCAGTAATGTTTTTACTCTGCTTCTTAAAACAGCATCTCTGTATGAGTCAGCAAGCAGAGGAAGTGCCACGAAAAGCAAAAAAGTAAACATTCCACCTTTTATACACAGAGAGCCCGCCATCTGCAAATGGTTTAAAATTGTGTATACAAATATCTGATTTGATATATTTGATATACCTTATTGGATCACCACCATGGTCAGATGATTTTATCCATCCCAAGAAGCATCATTGCTTAAGTCTGTGAATCTCATAAGCAGAGGAGTTGAAGACAAATCACTTCCAGGGTTTTTTGCCCCACATAATTGCTATTTCTCCATGCCAATCAAATTTTAAAAGAAAATGACACTCAATAGTCAATAATCAAGTCCTCATTTTATTACTGATTTCATTTAATGAGCAGACTCTGAGAGTGAGTCCAAGGCAGCTAGTGATAAGGCAGACAGAGTCTCTACCTCAGGATACTCCAAGCCTGTGGACAAATGAAGTTCCAACCACTGGAGATGAGTTTAAAAGACAAAGCAGTATCAGTCAAGGGAAGGGCGGCTTTGTTAACCCAGGGGAGCCCTGTACTAGTCTTGCTGGCTAAGGCTCTTGGGTAGCTTTTTAGAGGCTCCCTCACCACAAGCCAACACTGAGCTCTTTTGAAAGAGATGACATGCCAGCTCGTGGAACCAGGAGCCTGATTTCTCATATGTAAGAGCCAGGCCTGTGGTGAGCCAAGGGTTTTCATTCCCTTCCAGAGCCACTTACATCATGACCCTTTCAACATTAGCACAGGATCCCTGAGTTCAGACACGTCAGGGATCAAGGCTAGAGAGACAGTTTCCCTCTGTTCCAGAGGAGAAGGTTAAACTCATTAATAACGTTCACCATTCTCCCTGCTGCATTTGGAGCTCTGTTACCTTAAACCAACCAATTACTCCCTTGATCCCAGCACCACAGCAGCCCTTCTGCATAGTTAGGAAGATGTGAGGAATCCACATCCAAGACCTGCAGTTCAGAGTTCGGATTCTAAGAGTTAAAAATGAAGAGATGTGGAAGGATCTTAAAAGACAATCTTTTTCAGCCTGCTCATTTGCAAACAAGGACCCTAAGACTCAGAAAGTGAGAGTAAATGTGCACACCATCTGCATATTCTTTAAAGCTTTCTTACTTGGTATCCGTTTTCCTCTCCTTAAGTCATTTTATGTCAAAACAGAACCATCACTTCTGTCCTATATAGACCCATACCTGGCATGAACACCAATGGTAATGGGGACCAGCACTGTCCATTTGCAGTAGAACAAGCACTTTGCAGAAATGGTTCTTAGCCATTTGCCAGGACATCTGAGGAATGAGCATTTCTTTTCATTTACCAATTTTCCCTTGCCTGAAGCTTTACCAGATCAGTAACTGGCTAGATCGCCAAATTCATTTACGTCATAGTTGGGACCCCAACTTGGATTGGTTTGACACTAGATTCAGGTTTCTGGTGACCCCCTTCTAGTAAATAACAGGGTCTCACACAAAGCTTTTGCCTGAGAAGTTGGAAGTCCAGTCATGAAGCATCAGCTGCATGGATCAGACTTGGAAGCAGTAACAAAGGATGGGCAGCTATGCCTCAGGATATTGGACATAGATACAGTGAGACTACAGGTGTCCTGACAGTGTGGTTTCAAGAATACGCTGAAGGAACATTGGAAACAATTCAACAGTTCTGCAGACAGCTGGGGAACAGCTGGGGTTGATGGACATCTCTGGTTTGCTGCTCTTGGGAATGGAATGACTCTGCTCAATGAAAGTAATTCATTCTCAGCAGTGCTCAAAGGCAGACCTGCAGGATGGATGCTTTGAAAGTTGCTGTCCAGCCCACACCTTCTGTTTATGAGTTAGGGAGGATGGGAGCATGGGAGCAAACTGGATTCAGAAATTTCTTAGATATTTTTCTTGATATCTGCATCATTTTAGGGCACAGTATGTAGTTAGTTCAAAATCATGGGGAAATGAGGCAAGCAGAAAAGATCAAGGATGTGTGAAGTCAATGTTTATACATCCCTAAAGATGGGTACCACCTTAATGGTTAGGTGTATAGGGTAGGAGACTATCCTATTAGTAGTGGTCTGGGATTTTTCTTGATCTAAGAAGATTCTTGATTCCTTGGGTAAAGAATCCTTTAGATGTCTTTTACCTGGATGTTCTAGATAAGAAACACTTTGTTGTTTCTGTATTATTTGAACAGAAAGGGTGTTTCTGTCCTATACAAACAGCTACTGTAGGCCAGCAACGGAAGAGAAATGTAGTGGCTTACTTGGAGAATATACAGCACAGAAGCTGCTCATACTTAAGAATTAGCTGTGAGAGGTTCATTCATTCAACCAACCAACAAAATTAATGCTTGCTACTTGCCAGAAAACATCTGGCAACATTCTAAACACATAGCTGAACAAACAATATCAATGATGACTAACTTTTTAAAAAAAGATGTATTTATTTTTATTTGGTGTTTATGCGTGTTTTGCTTGCATGCATGTGTGTGTACCACTTGTGTGCAGTATCTGAAGAAGCCAGAGGAGGGTGTTGAATCACCAAGAGCTAAACCCAGTCCATTGTAGAAGCAACAAGTGTTCTTAACTGCTGAGTCATCTCTAGCCCAGGGACTAATTTGGCATCCCAGAAGACCATGTCCAATGCTTGTGTGACATACATTGAGGTGATAGTGCTTAATTGTTCCTTTTACATAAGAAAATAAGTTCATCAGCAACTGAACTCTTTATTTTCATGTTGCTTTCCATCTAAAAAGATTACTGCAGGGGGCTAAAACTTCACAACTAACAAAGCTAATTCTTGCTGCAGTATCTGATGTGATATAACCCCTTCAGGATGGATTTCTGTTTCCTTGCATGACCTTGTAAATTGATGGACTGCAATGTGTGATTTGACTCCTATTTTTGTATTCTCTAAAGCGAGAGCTTTTCCCATTGCAAATAAAATCTATCTATCTATCTATCTGTCTGTCTGTCTGTCTGTCTGTCTGTCTGTCTATCTATCTATCTATCCATCCATCCATCCACACTTAACACACAAACAAAAACCTTCTTGGTAGTGACAATGTTTCCCTTGGAAAAGCAGACTTATGGAGCCTGGCTCCTAGGGAGTGGAGAGCAAATCAAACATCATTCCAAGGTGGCAGGCACATAGAGCCACTGCAGGTGAACTGCCTGGGAAGTGACTGGAGACCCGAGTCTGTGTCTGGAAGGGAGAGGGAAAGGCTGAAGACTAGTACTTCCCAAGGGGAATGTGTGTGAGGAGAAGGACATTGAGGATGCTTTTCCTGGCTGGTGTTTTGTGTTAAAGCAATGAGTTTCAGAAGGACAGAGAAAAGAGGTCAGAGAGCTTGAAGGAAAATCGCAGGAGGCCGGTCTCCCCGGACAAAGGAGTGGTGGGAAGAGCCAGTGTCTATGTCTCATGTGGAGAGGTCAGCAATCTGGAGGCACAGACGAGGCACTCGGGACAAGGCACGTGGCTTCCATGACTTTGAGAAAGGGACTCTGGGTATCAAGTTTTATTTTTTCTTTTAAGCTTCAGCAATTTTGTGAATGGCTTTTTGCCCACTCTGAGCCTAAAAATGTTAAACATTTACTATAGAAAATTCAGAATAGCGAAAGAAAATGCCCCAAAGAGGAAATTTCTGTTTTGTTGTTTGCTCCTCTGTGGGGGCAACTTTGTGATTTTGGATTTATTCTCCTAACACCTGGCTTGCCCAGACTGTTGACCTGACTGGCACCCTGGTCTGAACTTCATCCCTGTTAGCACCAGATCCTCATGGTGACTATATATGACAACATGGCCTGAAAAGGTAAGCCTGGAGGATAAGGTGACTCTATGAGGTATAAACCATCACATTCTGAGGAACCGAGAGACATGCTGTGTGATGGTGGCACCAGGAGGTATATTCATAAATGACCACATCAATGTTTAATGTTCGTGTCCATAGCCCTGTAGTCAGAAACTGAAAGTTTTTGTTAAGCATGATCTAAAAAAGATGGATTTGTGTATGTGATTTATTTTATGCCTATGGTGCTATAGTAGCAGAAAAGGCTATGCAGTGGCCGAGAATAGGGTCATTCTAGTAATATCCCCCCTCAGGAGCTTGGGTTATAAAGAATATGACGCCAGCCCACCCATCATCTTCAAACTGCTATGACCCAGGGGGCCCAGACATGTTAATGTGTTAGTAACATAATAAATGACCACATATCCAGCAGATTTTGGCATCATAAATTTATTATCTCACATCTTTGCAGGTCTGAAGTCCAGTATATCTGAATTGAGTTCTTTGCTGAGTCTCATAAGGTCAAAGTCAATGTTTTGGTGGGTTGTGCCACTTTCAGCAGTTCTAAGAAGAATCTCTCTGTAAGATCATCTGGGTTCCTGGAAAAATTCAGATGATTGCAGCTACAGAGTTGAGGTCCCATTGCTTACTAAGAGGGTCATCAATGGCTGTCCAAAACCCCTCTCTTTTCGTTTTTCTGCCCTAGCTGATAAGCTTCTATATCTTAAAGCAAGCAAAGGCTTGCCAAACACTTCTGCTACCAATAATGTTCCTGACTTTGCCTTTTATTCACATCACTCTGTTTAGTTTTCTCACTCCAGCCAAAGAAATTTCACATACACACCCATTTTTTTATTCTGTAAATTTTTTCTGCCATTTTACTGGTAACAATATACAGAATGATGATTAATAAACAATCGTTTTGTGCACATAAATTGTGAATTCACTTACAAGCAATAAATGTTGCTAAAAGAATATTCGTTACATACTCAGGTAGCCAGTGCCATACAAAGGAGTCTAGAGGACACGGAGAAAGCTCAATGTTTGGCCAGCCCTCAGGGATCTTAGGCTTTTAGGTGGGAGTACACATACCTCCAAGTGCACATATCCTAAAAGCAGTGTGTCTCAATCACTTAGACCTCTGTCTACTAAAATATCTGCTTTATTCTGTCTCACATTTTCTAAGACCCAGGTTTTTTTTCTACATCTCGAATTCTAAAACTATATCTGTGGAACATGCCCTTTTCTTTTAAAAATATTAATTTTTGAAATGTAAAAAAATGTGTTTTGATTGTATTCACCCTGTACTCCTCTTATCTGTGGGTCTAGGCAATGAATCTTTAGACTTGTGTTGTTAATTTGGATCACCCATAGAACCCAGAACCCAGAAAACTCGAAAGGAACCATTAGTAGAGAGGGGAAGAAAGATCTTAAGGAAGGGGTGATGTGGGATGTCTTTCTGTATGTTCTGAATACCACTGGTTAATAAAGGATTTTTTTTTTGGCCCATGGCAGAGCAGCTTAGAAGCAGGCAAGAAACCCAAGCATAGATACAGGGTAAGGAGGGCAGACTCAGGAGAGATGTGACCAGTTGCTGCCTAGAAAACAAGATATAAAAGTATAGGTAAACCACAAGTCATGTGGCAAGACATAGATTAGTAGAAATGGGTTGAGTTAAGATGCAAGAGCTAGCTAGCAATAAGCCAAAGCCATAGGCTGAACAGCATGTAATTAACATAGGTGTCTGAGTTATTATTTGGGGCTAAGCTGCAGTGGGGCTGCGGGCAGGTCCTGACCTTGGGCCAGATGGTCAGAAATTTTATACTACAAAGGGGAGTGAATAGTAGAACACAGATGACATGAGTGGGGAAATAAGAATAATGGGCAAACTGGGGAAGTAGGACAGAGGAAAGGGTGGGGAAGGGTAACACTCAGTATGTTTGGGAAGTATATGGAAACTTATTTAAAAACAAAGCTAAATTTATGCCTAGATAATAGAGTTTAGTTGAAATTACTCTACACAGGAGATTATGCTCATCTCTGAAACCAGATTGCCAAATTTAAAAGCCAGTGCAAATATGGGATATTTCCTCTATAGTTGTTGGTCATAGAATCCCAAAGACCCTCTAAATATTGGAGACTTTCACTATCGTTCTTGGTTGCCCACCAGAAATTGAAGCATATTGCTGAAGACATCAAAGACATTAGTTACAGGACATGGAAAAATCAAGTTGGTGCTGATTAGGAAACTTCTCCTCTGGCTAGCCAGCATAGTACTGGAAGATATCATGCAGATTATTGGAGAAAACAAGCCATCAACAGTCTAACCCAGCTGTAAATCCTATAATAGTGACTGGCACAGCAAGATAAGCTCATGAGTGCAATAGTGGCATGAATATTATAGGGGTAACCAACTTCTTTATGATTAGAGTTGAGGCCTGTTCCATAGGAAAAAGTACATATCAGGTACTATAAACCTCTCACAAAGAACTCATAGTTAGGGGGTTCATGTTCCCCAGGGGTGAACCTACTATTATTCTGCTAAAAGGACATAGTATCAAGCATCTCTCTAAATTGGCATTTCTTCACATAGACCTCATCAAAGAAGTTTCTCGTGCAGTGGGTAGTGGTTACTACAGAAACTCACAATTGGTCAATGTGCAGAGAATAAATGTCAACAGAGTGCTCGGCCACAAGTGAATCATCGATGTCGTATTCCCCAGTCCTAGTATCAAGGCTCAGGGATAGTTGTAGAAAAGGGAATCAAAGATTGTAAGAGCCAGTGGTCAGAGAGGACTGAAACCTAGAAGTTTCTTCTGTACATGACAGTTCTGCTGTAGTCCTGAACTCACAGAAGCTGTGGTTGCCTGCACAAGACCTAGATAAAGATCAAACCCATCAACATTCTAGCATAGTGAAGGGAGAGGTTTACCAGCCTCTATCCCAGCCTGGATAACTGTAAACAATCAATGGGTTCTGAGGGAAGAAGAAAGTTTTCTGTAAGGGTGTGGCCTCTGGTAGAATGACTATGCTGCAGGGATTGCTCCATATCCAAAAGTATGTAGGTTGCACAAATTTGAGTAGATGAACTGGGTTTCTGTTTGTTTGTTTTAAGGACACAAAGCTGCAGTGTAGTTAGGGTAAATTTTCACCTTTAAGGGCTCATGTGACTAGGACTGACAATTACTTCAGATGATCTAAGATAATATGCTTTTTAAAAGGTCATCTGCCTTATCTGCATTCTAGCACCATTGTGGCCATGTAGTAAAAATATATTTGCACATTCCAGGTATTAGTTGATTGGGAAAGGAGTATTTTGCAGATTTTCTGACAGGATGAGCACATAACATCATCCTGCCCTTTGCAAAGCGAGGATTCAAATGTAGGGCCTTGTGCAGTCTAGGCAAGCACTCTGCCACTGAGCAATATCCTTGGTCTTTGATAACACTTTCGTTCTGGGCTTCTTCACCCTTTCCCTCTCATATGCCAATGTTGGCTCCTCTCCATGTTATATTCATTTGTCCTTGGATACTTTCTCCACTTTAGAACTATTATGTAATATTATTCCCCAGTATGTTTACCTAGAAGTTGGGAAATTATGGTACATGATTTCTGTTTTAAATCTTTTTGTGGTAAGAAAAAGTTGTGAAACACTCACATTCTCTGTCAGCCATGATCATGACTAACATAATTGTCTTTTGGCTTCTTCCTTTCCTTACAATTGTTCTATGTAATGAGCCATAGTATTATGTTTACCTCCAAGTAATGATTTCTTAGTGACCCATTACTAACTTTGGCTGCTCTTTGGATTCACTGAGTTTTGCTCTGAATGTATTTCATGATTTGTAGGTAAACATTTGCCTGCCATTTTCAGTTTTAAGATGGCAAAGTGCTTAAACAATCATTCTGATTGGAGAATGTTTGTGTGGCAGGGTAAGTCATCCTCCCTTGGATAGTGGGAATACTGCACAGATCCCCATTAAATTCCACCATGGCTCATTAAACCCCATTGGTGAGAAAATTGGGTCTTTGTTAAATGTTTATGTTCCCTGCTACTGTTAAATTTAGAATATTCTTGCTCTAGATACCTTTGGGGAAAATCTTAAAGAAAGCAGCAGCTTTAGTGTCAAGCAGATTTCAATCTATACACTCCCAGATCGAAGAGCTAGAAACTAGTCCCTGCCTGGGTTGATTATTAAATATATCTCTTTGCAGCATTTATATGTTAGTATATCATTTTCTCATTGTCAAATCTCATGACCTTCTGGTTACTGTTTTCTACTCTTAGAGACCAGTAGGGGTTAGATGTATGACCTTTGAGCAAAAGGTGAAGTCAATTATTTTCAAACACCATGCAGCCATGAATTCAAGGATGGGATTATGATTGTCTGTGCTTTTACTATATACCCTTATATTAAAGAAAGAACTCCCCAATATTTACCTTTCAAAAGAATGGCTTAAGCAAATACAGATACTGGTGATAGAACTGTGACACTAAAAACACACTCCTGGGGTTAATATAAAAAGATGACCATTTCCTCATTACTGTGAAATTTCTGTATGTACACTCAGAGTCAGTTGGTTACTGCATGGCAAAAGATGTTAAAACATAGGGGGCCTTTTTGAGTGTGAATCCAACAAGCAAACTGAACCCCCCAGAAACTAACAGAGGGAATATTTCCTCATCTTTCTCAAATAGGATGCTTTGTTAATGTCATAATGCATAGGAAATACACCATTATATGCCCACTTACGACAGTCATTCTCAGGCATTTTGTAATGTGGTCCTTCACAAGTCACTAAAATTAAGAAAGACCCCAAAGAGTTTCTGTAGATGTACCCATTGTTATTTATTCCATTATAAATTGATACAAATCCCAAGATGTAATTTTAATGGTTAGTTAAGTATAAATAATTTACATGTGACTATAAAAACATATCTTATGAAAGATACATTTATTTTACAAGAAAAACAAAAAAAATGTTGAAAAGAGTAGAATTGCCTTATACTTTTACAAAGTTCTTCCAAGGTAGATTTAAGCAATAAAAGACAGAGGATTCTTAACATCTGCTCCTGAATGCATTATGCTACTTTAATACTATCATATAGCTTCTTGAAAACTCTACTTCATGTAAAATAAAAATAAGAATAAAAGATACAAGAAATACTTCCCTGTTATTGTAGAGATAGTTTTGACCTTGAAACTCTTCCTGGATATAATTCAAGAAACTCTGAGGATATCAGGGCTATCCTTTGAAACCATCACCTTGGTCATTGGAGCTTGTTTCTAAGGAGACCTGGCTGAAAGGGCTACAACAGTGTGCTGCAGTAACATCTTTCTCACCACTAACTCAATACCTAAAACATGTATCACTGTGAAGGTCAAATAAAATTGCTGTGTTTTAAGGATAAGTAACTTGTGATGCTTTGTGGAATGTGTAATTTAGAATGACCTCAACAAAGTAGCATCTAATGATATGCTTTCCAGGCTTGGCATCATTCTTTGACCTAGTCAGAAGAGTAGGATTTCTGTTATATTTCTATTATCATGACTGGCGGAGCCCTACTGGCAAAAAACTATCCACAAACTGATTTTATAGTCAAGTGCATGGAGAGGGAGGATCTAGACACAAAATAATTCCAATATTCCACAAACCTACAGCTGTTTTAGAAACTCCCCTATAAGTGCTTACCATCTGTAGAAAAGAAAAAGTTCACAGTATTCACTGTTAAAAAAGGAGAGGAATGTTCCTTTGTTTATATATAAATGAATAACACCTGTCAGGACAAACAAGAATTCAGCTGTAGAAGCCTTAGACACTTCTGATTCTCCATGTGTCATGGACAAGTGTAGTACATACCAATTTGCATAGAAAGCAATAGTGAGTACCACAAGGAGAGCCAGCATTTGACAAGGCTGAATGATGACTTGAAATGACAAGGGAGGAAATGATTGTGTCTTGTTGTCTATCGACCTAGGCAGATCTTGTGCTGGGTTGCTGAGTGCTGGCACATGGAAATACCATTTGAAATGTAAATTCCTTGTGAAACATCAAGAAAATATGGGCCATAAAGCTATTGACAGAAGTTCTAGGGCACGAACTGTCACTAAATCACTCCAAAGACTTCAGAGATACTGAGAGAGCTTCTAGAAAGTGATCATTTACAGACAGGCAGTTAAAAATGCACAAAGTGCCATTTAGCAGTCAACACATTGGCATTCTTATGGGCTTAAATGGTCATCTGTATTTTTTACTCTAGAAATGTTTTCTTACTATCTTTCTGGTTGATATCAGGATAGTTAAAGTTTCAGTATGGTGATGAGATTAATAAAGATATTACTATTTCGGTGTTTGGGTTTCTTTGAGAGATTGAAAATTGGTCATATTTGATTGGTCATAATAGTTTGTCACAAACCTTGAGTTTATTCCTCTGGAGATATTCCAAGCATTTTCAGCCTCCAGGGGTACAATTCCCAAATTGGTACCCAGCTCTTAGTAGATGATCTTGTGTTAATAAGGAACATATAACTTCCCTGACACTGTCCATTGTTCTCTGCCTTCTTCAGACCCTGCCATAATAGTTCCTTCTATTCTATTCTGTCTTCAACCTCTCTATCCTCTGGCTTATTCTACTCAACCTAACATTGAACATCTGAAAGAAAACTCTGCTCATCGCTGAATTCTAAAGATGTGGCCTTGAATCTTTATCCAACCTCTCCAACTTCTCAGAAATATAGTTACACTACTGTCTTCCCATTTATGCCATAACAGTCCTATGCTGTTTAGATGCTCAAACTATTTTCTTAAAACTCTCCCATGGTTCAATGGCATCTGTCAGCCACTCGATTGTCACACTCTTTCATGGCCCTCGATGAAAGAACATGCCTATATGAATGGGAATCTTCTTTAGCATGAGGTCATAGGAATTTATACCCCTTATTACCAACTTAAGAGGCAAAGTTGATTTTTCTGTAGCTAAAAATAAGTCCGGTCTTAGGGCTGCAGTGATGGCTCAGAAATTAAGAGTACTTGTTGCTCTTGCAGAGGACCTGGGTTTGGCTCTCAGCAGCTACATGGTAACTCACAACCATCTCAAACTCTAGTCCCAGGGGATCTGACTCTCTCTTCTGGCCTCATAGGGACAAGGTACTCATGTGGTACATATATATACGTGCAGGCAAGACATTCATGTTCATAAAATAACAAATAAATACATAAAAATCTGGCCCTAGTAGGTGTAAGAGAAGGAAAGAGTGAGGCCAAAGTAGATGCCATAAGGAGGCAAGTGCACCAACATTGTAGTATGGGCAAAAATGACCAAATTCTTACCTAAGATTGGAGGTTCACAAAATCTGATCATGCTCTCTCACCTTCCTAAACACTCTTCTCTAGAATATTCTCTTGAGGTCACAAAAGACTCACCTTAAAAAAGTTCTGAGTTTTAGCCTACCCTTGGGTTAGGGCTAGTCTTCTCAACCCAGAAAGATCTGAGGAGAGAGAGTGTGCGTTATACTATTTCTGTTTCAACAAAGTCTATAGTGGGACAGTGCATAGGACAATGTGTGTAAAATTGAGCACGGTCTGTGAATTAAATGGGTTCTTTTAAAAGTCCTAAGCTCAGTAGCAGAGTGGGTGGCTAATTTCCTGGCTCACCTATTCAACTCATTTGCTGTCCTGACAAAATACTTCCTACTCTAGGACACACTGGCTTGCTTTATTCTGAAGCTGTTCGGTTTCTTCACAGGGTAGATAGGAATGTGCCAAGTAATAGGTTTCCCTTTTGTGTGGGATATCGTTTATGAAGCAGAGCTCAGTTCTTTGTTCAGGAGGAACCTTGTGAATGCCAAATCAGTTTTGAACATAACTGGATATATAGTTAAAAGACTTTCCTTCAAATAGCCTTGTGCTTTCTTTGGGAAAATTGCAGAATCAATCTTGTAGAACAGAGTGGGTAGCAATGAACAAGAACTTGGGGATAAGAAACCAAGCCTTATGCCACACGTGAACCTGGGAAACCTTTCCAAGAGTAGAGACAGGTCACAAGCTATCCTCGGAGCTCAGGAACAAATGCAGCCAGAAGCTCAAGTTGGCACTTGAGCTGCAGTGACAAAAATTTCTGCTAAAAAATAACTTGTGTTTTACACCACAAGATCCCAGCAAAAGGAGAATGATGTTAATAAAAACCTCAGATGAAACCTCTTTGCTTTGGTTAGATGCAGGCTCTTGGCTCAACCTCAGATGGAGAAAATAGTCATGTAAGGGAGACACATTCTGACCCTCCCATCTCCACCTGTTGAGGCTGCTAATTATAGCAAATGTTTGAAGCTACTGAGGAGCTGAGAGGCAGTCTCTGCCATTTACCTGGTGTGATTAATAGGACCCTTTCAGCTTGAATAATGCAATTGATTCTTTCCTTGTTTTTTAAAAAGGAATCAGGGACGCTGTCACTCTAATTTATGACCCCTGTCTCTCTTTATTTATTTATTTGTTTTGTTGTTAGATTCTTACAGTAGCTTCTTTATAAGAAAAAGAAAGCATTAAAGAACAGATGAAATGTTCTCATTGACAAATAAAACTCATTGGAGTTTATGGAGTATTATATAGTTATGCTCATGAATCGTGGGAAGACTGGGCATGCCAATGAGCATCACTTCACACGCTGATCAATTTTTTTTTGTTTTTTGTAGTAAAAACATTTAAAATATACTCTTTAGCAATTTTCAAGTATGTAATACATTATTTTAAAGATGCTGTTTCTTCTATTCTGTCCTTATAACACCCTTTCTTGTTTATCCAATTACTAACAGCATGCTACACTGCAGCACAGTGTTGTGGGATGGGGATATGAGAACCAATAAATAAGTATAAATAAGTGTGTATAAGCACTAACTATCTTGGCTGTACCTGCAATGATAGATATGCAGGCCCAGCAGTGTGTGTGTGTGTGTGTGTGTGTGTGTGTGTGTGTGTGTGTGTGTGTGTGTGTGTGTGTGTGTGTGTGTGTGTGTGTGTGTGTGTGTGTGTGTGTGTGTGTGTGTGTGTGTGTGTGTGTAAAAGAGCTTGGATCCTGATCCCACACCTTTCCCTGTTTTGCATCAACCCATCTTTTACTGGAATTACTAGGGAGAACCTGGAGCTACCTCTCTATATTGCCTCTGCACTGATGTCTGAGCATTATGTCCAAGTTCAAACCAGAATGCGTCAACTCTCTATTAAAAACCTTCAATTGTTTCCTACTGTGGCAGATGGCAACTTTCAAATTTTTTGATCACTTGCAAAACCTTCACATTTAACTCACTTCCCTGCCCATGATCCACTAGCACTCGGTTTACAAACTACATATCGATCGGCCTTGCACTTCACAAAATAGGACAGGGAAGAACAGAAGTCAAAATACCCATTCTGCTTAAAGTTTTTACCACCATCATTATTTTGTAGCATTTTTTTTCCCTCTTGACAATCAACTCAGTGAATCATTTTCCTAATGAGTGCTGCTCACACTTTGTATAGCTGTTTTGAATGTGGAGACAGCAGGTAGTTCTGAAGAGCACAAATAATCAGTGAGTGGTATCCCTGATCAATTCACAAAGGCTTACCGATAAACAGTAGTAACTGAACAAGTCCTACTCTGGAGTACACTGAGTCTGTTTCTATGGCTGAATGACCTCCTAGGAGCCAACGAGAGACAGGATCTGGCTGTCTATCCCTCCATAGTAGTAGGCCGCTGCAACAAAACTCATCTGTCTATTCCTTCATGCATGCATCAAATAATTACTGCATGCTCGTCAAATAAACACCAAGGATTGCAAATTGGACCCCATTCTCAGGGATCTCAGTCCCTCCTGAGTCTGTGATTTGATCTGAATGCTAGGATTATAAAGGAATGAGCCAATTCAAAGCTGAGGAAATCGAGGATTGAGTCGAAATCCCTTTCAAGACTCTTAAAGAAAGAATAAAAGGATCTTTGGAAGCAAGAATATTTGCGTACAACCCACCCTTGTATGTGTGTGTGTTCCCTTCCATTTTGCGTGTGTCTGTGAATTGGAGGGCACGTATAAGGAAGAAAGAAATAGTGGACATTAATGACAAAGGCATTTCTGCCCTTTTAAGAGGAGTCAAATGTAAAATATAGTTAAAAACTTTAGTGTATTTGGAAAGTTGCTGCAAGTTCAATTTGACATGAGCAGAACAGCAAAAGGTGGGTCAGGTATGTAGAGAGAGGCATCACCGGAAGGGAGGCATGGATGGATAGAACTGTGCTGGGAAGCAGGAGAATGACATGATCTACTGTTTTTGAATGAAGCTCTCTTGTTGGTATGGAGGGTGAGCTTGAGATCAGCACTTAAAGAATGCTTTGTAAAAACTGACCAAAATGAAGGCAAATTTTATGACTGTGACCTAACTAACTTGTCATCTTTATGGATGTCTTCCTAGTGACAGTGTTGGCCATTTTCCATGAACTGCATGTGGACCCTGACCTGTACACACTGCTATTTGGGGAGAGTGTGCTGAATGATGCAGTGGCCATTGTCCTCACATAGTAAGTACCAAATCTCACCTTATCCCTTTAATGCTTCCTACAGGAGGTAATTCCTCATGCCTTTTATAGCATCTTCTCCCTATGACAGAGAGATGCAGGCACTTTGTAGCTTTTAAGGAATTGTTATCACAGAAGATCTCCAATAATGGGCACAATTCATTAGGCACCTAATATCTAATACTGTTAATGGCTTTCACACTCCCAACCTATTACAAGATACTACCCAGAGGGTAAAAGATTTTTTTCACAGTGCATATATTTAGTTGATTCACTGAAGGCTTCTAAGATGCATAGAAATGAGCTTTCTCATTTCAAATCCTTGCCCCTTTGTATTTTCCTTCCACTAGTTGCTTTCCAGTTAATAGACTGACAGAGACTCTGGAATTTAGCTTTTGGTGAATGGGATCCTAGAACTCAGGGTCACAACAGTTTATGTTCTCCATGCAGATTCAGTGCGTCAAGGTGTGCCCAGGTCACACATGACCTGGGAACTGCCTCAGCTGAGTTCCGGTGCAATTTCCCTTTGTGCTGAGGAGCTTCCTCCCAAAAAACCCAGCACTCTTTCTCTGACCCCCTTCAGACATATAGCCATTTATATTTAATAAATGCCACTCTGGCAGCTTTCACTGTGTCAGAGGTCTCTCTGTGGTTTTTAGATTAAGACTAACATTTTGGTCAACTGTCAGCTATCCCCAGGGATAGCAGCTATCTGATAATTAAATGTGACAACAGAATCTTATTCCAGGCGTTAATTACTTCAAATGCAGTTGAAAATGTATTGTGAAGTAACAAAAGATTTTTAAGGCAAACCTCAGGGAGGGGGGTGAGAAGTAGGCAGAGCCTGGCAGCCCAGCCAGCTAGGTTTTTAGTTTCCTTTGTTTGCCAGTGACATTTCTTAAGAAGGTCTCTCTCCAAAGTTGCCACTGAATTCAGCCACGTTTATGAGGCCACAAAGAGACACATGGGGTTTTCTGTGTTAAGGGTAACCACCAGCATGTATGAATAAAAGCAAAAAGCCTTGGGCAAGAGTCACAAATGCAAAAGGATGCTTTGAAAGAAACATCAAGAACAATTAATTAGGACACCAAGAAACCTTGTCCCAGAAATACTAACAGTAAAAGAATGTTTGAAGAAAACTATGGAAAAATCTGCTGAGCCCTCATTTTTTCTTCCTGTGCTGCCAAATCATAAAAGGCGAAGCCAAGCAAAGCCAGTAAAGCACAAAAGAGCAGGGCAACCCACGCAGCTCCATCCAAGGCAGGCTTGGCCTCTGCCCAGCACTGCCACTCACAGTGGCTCCCATTAAAAATAAGGATCTGGGATGAATGTCGCCCTGTTGAGTATAAGCCTGGGGCACTGGACACTGTTCATTTCCATCTCAAGTCTATTTAAGTCAGCCTAACCCAACTGTGCATATCTAAATGAATCATAATCATAAAGTAAATGTCCTCCTAACCCCCAGGCATAAAGAATATCAGAGGGTTGCTCCTCAGTTTGTGGTGATATTCAGGGGAGTCCGGAAACTTTAGGAGGTAGAATGCAGAGGGAAGAGAAAGATCTCTGGAGTCTGATCCTTGATGGTATAGATCCTGACCCTTTCCTGCACACACACCCCCTACTTCCTGCATGCCAGGGCCATTTACCATGTCCTGCTGCTGCTGCAATGTTCAAGCCAACACATGGATCAGGTACTCACAGACTAAGCACTCTGTGACCATACACAATTCATCTTTTCATATCTAAGCTGTTTCTTTAGGACATTTTGGTCACAGTAACAAAGCATGTCTAGCACACATATCTTGACAAGGTGTCTTCCTTCCTGGGAAGGAGACAGTTGACATTCTAAGTGAAGCTTAGCAGCCCTCAGCTTTGCTATTCTGGCAGTGTGTGGTGTAAACCCAGGGAGTTCCTAGTAAAATAAAACTCTATCTGAGGAAGACTATTAGTCCAAAATCCACATATGAGGATCTCCAGGGTCTCTGCCATGAGTTTGTCTAAGTCTCTCTCTCTCTCTCTCTCTCTCTCTCTCTCTCTCTCTCTTGCTCCTTCTCCCCTTACATGGTTTTCCATGTATATTTTTAGTTGTTTACTCATTTCTATAGAAAATATTTTGGAGAATTTTATAGTGAGTACTGTATATACACCATACCTGTCCATTCCTTTATCCATCTAACTCTTCAGTGTCCCCCTACTTTCTCTCTAATTCATGACCACTTTTTTTATTGTTTTTTTGAAAATCAATATCAGTAGTTCCTCTGCTGAGAATTCCCTTTTTAGATCTGTACCCCATTTTTTGATAGGGTTATTCAAGGTTTTGGGCTCTAAATTCTTGAGCTCTTTATATACCTTAGAGATCAGTCCTCTATCACTTGTAGGGTTGGTGAAAATCTTTTCCCATTCTGTAGGCTGGCATTTTGTCCTATTGACAGTGTCCTTGGCTTTGCA